>CAHIKZ030000069.1:2125000-2200000 GCA_903632075.3 Acanthosepion pharaonis
AAAGACCTAATCGGCAACATGGAGTTCTTTTGCTGCAAGACACGCCCGTCCTCTTATCGCCAATATGACCACGGAAGCCATTTAAACGCATCCTACTCTTCCGATTTCCACGCTGTTATTTTTTTTTATTAAACCTTTTAAAAATTTAAATTAAAAGTAACAGAGGGAACTTAGTTGCCAACCCAATATATACGTCAAAACAATATATATATATATATATATATATATATATATATATATATATATATATATATATATATATATATATATGGACATATACCGGGTGTAACAGCAAAATTGTCCAAATTGTGTGAACATCATTTCAACTTAGATCTAAAGATATCAATTAGAAAAGATCCAACTCAATCCATTGAGAGAGGAGTTTCAGCTATGACAGTCTAAAGAGCAGTGAAAAAAGACATGAAAATGAAACATGTGAAGCACCTTCTTATTCCAGGACAAAGAATTAGAAGTTTAGATAAAGAAAAGATCATCATAAGTTGGAAATCGATCCTGAAATATATATATATATATATATATATATATATATATATGAACTTAATTTTAATCTTTTATGAACTTCCGATTCTTAGATATTAATTAATGATGAACATGTAATTTTCGATTATGATTGATTTCATCACGATTCCTTTGTTAAGCTTTGGGAGTAACTATACACTTTTTGCTCCAAGTAGAGTCCAGTAGTGTTATAAAAAACACGTAGAATTTCAGTAAGATATTTCTAATCATTTCTAAGGTACAAAGGTTAAAAGCTTAATCTAACAAACGGACAATTTTACTTTTACACGGTTTGAACAATTTTGCTGTTACACCCGGTATATTGGCGTTAAGCGTGCTTACATTTATTTATAGATTTTTTCCCTGAACATTACAGTGTAATGTAAGAAATGTAATGTAAATAAGAAAATTGCTTATTATTTTATTTATTTATTAATCAATCCAACCTATACACCTGTTCAAAAATGGGGAGGAGCGTGAACCGAACTATATGCAAACCTATCTATTGAAGAGAAAAAATATAATTAGTTCATAAAATTTCATAGTTCAAAATGAGACGTTAGAATTATAGAAACTAAAATTGCAGAGTTCAGACAGGGACGATAAAAGTATAGATTTGAAGAAGAGTATAGTAAGGAACCGAAAACCCAATTCTAAAAAGGAAACAAAGGATAAACCTCTACATTTTTTTCAAAAGATTGTGGAGTAGTGTAAACTGGTTGATAGGCGAACCTATCTGCTAATTCTGATGATAAATCTTTAAATAGATTTGAACTTCTTTGTTAGAGAACTGTGCAACCCCGACCCGCTTTTCTTAAAAAGAAAACTTAAAAGAACAAATCGGTAAGAACTTTCAGTGGCTACTAATGAAAACGTAGTAATTTTCCTAAATATCTTGTTCCACTGAAACTCAATTCCTTCCGTAATTTCCTTCCTTTATGAGAACAGATAAGAAATGAGACATAGACGGAAAGGAAATGACAGAATGATGGCCGTCAAGGAGGAAACAACCGAATATTTTCTGGTTGACTCAATGATAAACCAATTTTCCAACATAGGCCAAGACACGCACGCACTCTCTCTCACTCTCTCCCTCACTCACATACACGCACTCTCTCTCTCTCCCTCTCACACACACATATATACATACATATCACTTCAATGCCTATTTCATATTCAATGCGAAACAAAAGGCTTATAAAATAAGTTCTACCCACTAACTCAAGACACTCCAATACCCTATTTCATATTCAATGCAAAAAAAAGCTGATGAAATAATCCAAAATAGAAAAGCGGTCCCTCCTAACAAATTCAACGAATAAAAAAAATATATTGTTCTACCCACTAACTCTATCACAACTACAATCAAAAAAGAATTTATCTAAACACAATATAAAATTTGTCATAACTTCATCTAAGACAATGGAAGACTTTAATCAATACAAAAAATCAACGAACCAAAACTTGAAGGAGGAATTTACTCTATCACTAGCAAGGATTGCCAGAAAGAATATATTGGAGAAACCTCAAGAAGATTAAATAAAAGATTATATGAACACAAAAGAAACATTTAAAAAAACACATACACAAAAAGCATTGATTGTTCATCGCAACGAAACTGACTACAATTTTGACATAAAAAAATTCTATGCTAATTAAGAGAAAATTATTCACTAAGATGAAAATGTCTAGAAAGAACTTTAATCGCTAGTTCAGCCACAGTAAATTTTCCGTTCACGTTCTTACAACGAATCACCATTTTTGACAGATTTTCTGCTATCACAATGTCGGATAGTTAAAAACAAAGACGATTGAAAGAAAAAGAAAAGGAATCTAGATGAATTCGGCTACATTGAAAAAAAATAATTCTTTCAAAATTTTGAAGCTGCCAGCGTCTCTCGTTCGTGAGCACGTGTCGTCACAACAACAAAAACAAACTCAGTCCAGTGAACAGATTTGTCATATATCCTTTCTTTCAAAGCTGTTATATATCCTTAGCCCATAGAGGTCGAAACGCATTACACAGAATTTTCTTTCGATTGTCTAATGTATATATATATATATATATATATATATATATATATATATATAAGATCTAAGACTTAAGAAAGAGCAGGTATCTTTCTATATTCTACTCAATATTAAAAATAATAAAATAATATTAAAAACAGAGCGTTAATAGTATATGAAAAGATTATTTAACTTTTAAATATCAATTTTATCCCGATTTCAAAGTTTCTTGGTAAAATTTCCAGTCTTCAGAAACAAAAAAACCAGAACTCCCTGAAGACTGGAATTTTTACCAAGAACATGCAACTGCAAAGTTGGGATAAAATTCATATTTAAAAGTTAAATAATCTTTTCATATAATATATATATATATATATATATATATATATATATATATATATATATATATATAGAGAGAGAGAGAGAGAGAGAGAGGGGAGAGAATAAAAAATATATGAGAAATACAGAGAGAGAGATATATATATATAAATGAATATAGCTAAGAATTTATTTATGAGTAATGATGAGAAATGGTGTGTGGGGTGGGGAAGGAAGTGAGGACCTAATATTTTCTGTCTCAGTGTTAAACCTATTTTCCAAAGGAGGAAAACATACTCTCTCTTTCTCTCTATCTCTCTCCCCTTTCTCTCTCTCTTTCTCTCACTTTATCTCTCTCACTCACTCACTCACCCATTCAGCCATATAATTTCTAACTATTTAGTATATTTCTTTAAATTTTTAATTCGGCATTATTCCTTATTAAACGTTATATTTTAGTACATACTAAATTGTATCTTAGTAGATAATAATGTAATAGAAAAGACCGTCGATCAGTGCGGCAATGAGTACGACTCACGACGGTTGGCCAGGAAGAGAGAGACAAATAAACATATTGTCCCTTCGTGGCCAAACTGTAATTTGTCTGTCTATTGTTAGACATTTTCATGACGGTCGTCCTCGTGTATAGAATCCAGAGGTTGGCAGTGAATATTTCGGAGACAGTAGGAAAGCGTAGTGCAGGTTCGCAGTGGATATCACAGCAAGGTAGCAGAGCGTAGTTCTTCCGTCTGTCATGTTCGCCGGACAAGTTTCCTCTGGTCCTTCCGGTGAGAAAACAAAGATGGCCGCCTTTATACACGACGGATACAGTGTTCAGCGGCTTCTGATTGGTCAACCTTCTATTCGTCGACTATAAAGGGAAATAAGTCATTTTGACTCGCTCACTAGTTATATATCCAGTATATACCCAAAAAACCGTAACATCTATCTCTCTATCTGAGTATGTTTATACTCAACCTATCTCTCAGTCTTTTCATAGTCCATCTATCTATATGTCTGTTCATAATCTATCTATCTATCTATCTATCTATCTATCTATCTATCTATCTATCTATCTGAGTCTGTTCATAGTTCGTCTATCTATCTATCTATCTATCTATCTAAGTCTGTTCATAGTTCGTCTATCTCTCCCCCCCTCTCTCCCTCTCTCTCTCTCTATCTATCTATCTATCTATCTATCTATCTATCTATCTATCTATCTATCTATCTCAGAGTCCATCTATCTATCTGAATTTGTCTATCTCTCTATCTAAGTATGTTTATACTCAATCTCTCAGTTTTTTCATAGTCCATCTATCTATATGTCTGTTCATAATCTATCTATCTATCTATCTATCTATCTATCTATCTATCTGAGTCTGTTCATAGTCCATCTATCTATATTTCTGTTCAGAGTCCATCTATCTATTTATCTATCTGACTCTATTCATAGTTTATCTATCTATCTAGTAGGTGTATGTGTATAAATAAAGAGAGAGAGAGAGAGAGAGAGAGAGAGAGAGAGAGAGAGAAAGAAAGAAAGATCGGTCTCCGTGCGTTTATCTGAACTCATTAAAGACAATTCAAAAGCCATTTAAAAGGAACTTTTGAGAAAATGAATTTAGAATTTTATAATCGATTAATTTGTTACTGAAGGCGAAGATTAATGAAATAAAATGCGACCACCTTTTTTCTCTCTTATTTTTATTCCATGTTTAGTTTATAGTTCCAATCAAGTTTTACTTTTGACACAGGCATGAACAAAGAAAAACAAAGATATGGAAACAAAACAATCATAAACATACGTTTTTTCATCAAATTTTTACTGCTTCGGGTTGTAGAGTGTAAAGAAATTCGATTAGGAAATTATGAATTGAAGAGTCTGCAAAATGTCCGCATTTCCAAAACCCGTATAATTTCTATCAGTGGTTATCTCCCTTGCCTGCAATGGCGAATTGTATTGTCCTTTTTCGTTTATTATTGTTTCCGTTCTTCTGTTTTTAATTTAAAAATGTGCAACAATTTTTAATTTACTGCCCTTAAAACGTGACAATTTAATACCAGCCAGTGCGTATAATGGTAATATAATTAGGTGACGATCGTGCAACAAACGGCTACAGCATTAAATCTTCATTTGACTCAGTTTTTCTTTTTATACTCAAAACGCTGTCACTTTAAAATAATGGAATCTAATGCTGAAATGAAATGGCAAACACGTTTTAAAGTCGAGCAACCCCAGCGATAGTTTCATGTCGTAAGATACACATATACTTCAAACCTTTCTGAGGCGAACGGAACGAGAAAATCACCTATCATCCCAACCATAAAGAGATCGTCTTGTACACAGTTTACCAGATAAAATTTTAAAAAAAATAAAATTAATAAATCCTAGATAATTACTGCCTCATATATAGTCATATGTTATCATCCCCGAATATTGCAACCAATCGAAAAAATTACCACCACAATAAAAGCCGTTGACAAGGACGACACACTTTTGGTTCGTGAGCGACAGTGAGTTCGCTGAGTGAGGAATCTATAAGTTGGATTTGTTGACCCAAGGGCCGGATTTAGATGAAGGAAGACCCTAGGCTATTCCTCTTTTCAGGCCCACTCCAAATCCTTTATTTTCATGAAAAGAGGAAAACGAAAGGTTGTTAAATTAAACAATTTGAGTAAAGCCGAGGATGATGACAGGTGTTTAAAATTACTGAAGGATTATTTAGAGTCTACAATACGTTATAAAAGCTTATGAAAGTGTAAAAAATATTATACACCTTCCCTGGACATGTCCAGGATTTTGAGGACTTGGGATTTAGCCTGCTAAGCCTATAAGTAAATCCGACACTGGCTGACTCCTGTTCTTTTGTCTATTTGACTTGTGATTTATGATTTCCGTACTACTCGTCTTTCTTGACTTTTGGAGCGATGAGACTGGTTTTGGACTTTTTCACCGCCCTTTTCTTTTCTTTCTTTTTTTTATGTTTAACAGATTCATTTTTCTTAGGTTATATCATTTTTTTATTTGCATGAAACCTGGTTAGAGGGTCGGATTATGCTACTGCAGATCCCAGAGCTCAACTTTTTTCAATCTCTCTCTCTCTCTCTCTTTCTCGCTACAGGTCGTTTCATATATTCGTTCGTTTTTTTGTTCTCCCGATGTTCTGCAATCGTTCTCGAAGAATAATCTTACGTATCATTTTTTTTTTTTTTTTTTTGCTTATTAGTAAACTCTGGTCATTCTGTGAAATTGTTGTCTAACGTTACTGAAATTTTATTTCAGATTAGACACCTCATTGATATGGAAGGCCAAGTAGACAAGAATTAGCATGTTCGATATCTTCTTTTTTGCTTTTAATCGAGATCACAAAGCTATCAGAGTTATGTCGATGTAATTCTGCTGTGTATGGAAATGACTTTCCTGCCGACAGAATGGCACTGAAATGGCTTCAAGGAAGGGAAGTTCGAACTTGCAGACTCTCTGCCTTCTGACCAACCTGTTCAGTTTGATGAGAACCAATTGGATGCGAGTTTGTTTCTCTCGGTCAATGCGTGTGGCACCCATGCGCCGTGTTTCTGAACCTTACCCATTGAGTGAAGATGGCAAGCTCTAATGTCGCCATCTTGCCATCTTCTGAGCCAATTCCCTAGAGATCTGTCACGGTTCCTCTTTAATTATAAATATAGCATTTCTTGTTCCAGTGTCCAGGACTTGTTCTATTTCTGGTCTAATTCTGCTTTTTCTGCTTCTGAATGTCCTTTTTTTTTTTTTAACTTTCCCTAAGAATTTCCTCGTTGATTACGCGCTCCGTCCATGGTATTCTCAGCATCCTTCTATAGAACAACATCTTTGTTACTTCTAGTCTTCATCTGTAACAAGGAAATTGTCATACAAGCGGATTGATATTGCATAGCAGTTCAGCACCTTTTTCATTGTTTCTAACTAAATTTCCTGTTTTCCTTATACTTTGCTTAGTTTTTGGAAGGCATTATATATTCCAATACACCCTCGGTTTTCAGTGTCATATTTTCCATCCCCTGTTAAAGCCCTTCTCAAATATGTAAACTTCTGCGCTTTTGTCTGTATCTCTGAGATGAGGTATTGTGATTGCTTGCATTATTTACATTACTTGGACCGTTATCCTCATCTTCATTACCATATTCACAACGTTTCGGCCATTGTACGCTCTGGCCTTCTTCAACTGACTGGAATTTCAAACCGAACCCCTTATTTCGTCCACCGGGGTAGATTGTTCTAGTTCCACGTGCCGTGTCTCTTCCATGGCCCATTGGATAAATACGTTGGTTAGATCCAGTGGCTAGTTGTGAGTTCAACACTAGGCCATAGAGCTGGTGAACAAAAACTTAGAGAGTTGAGTTAAGGGGAAATAACTGAGACATCCGGAAGAGGCATGGCACGTGGCACAAGAACAGTATAATCCCGGTAGACGAAATAAAGGGTTCGATTCGTAATTCCAATCACTTGAAGAAGTCCGGTGCGTGCAACGGCCGAAATGTTGTGAATATGGCAATGAAGATGAGCATAACAGTTCGAGTAATGTAAATAATGCAACTTCTGCACTTCTTCTCCAGTTCGTAGTTCGTATCATAGGATTTGTCTTTTGCTGACAACAAACACTTTCTGTCATCTTACAATTGATGTTTAATCCCTTCTCCTTGCTATCCTTAAGTACCCTGTCTGTAGTTTTGTTATCTGCGTATCTTAAGTCGTTAAGGTGAAGCCCACTGATAATAAATCCTGTTAGGGTCTCCAGTTCTCTTAGGATAGTGTGGTATGGCATACGTAGGTCTCGAGAGACCATGGATCTGCGCCCAAAGAGTTATGCCCTCCAGGGTGCAGGCCTGGGTAGTTTTTTTTTTATGAGAGATTGAACGGTACCCATGCAGCCGTGCTACCTCCCTACGCCACCGAAGTTGTCCAAGGATATCTTGTTTTTATATGTCTTGACAGTGTAAGAGCTTATCGCTCAGATTAGAAAGTGATACCCCCCCCGCAAAAAAAAAAGGAATACAAGTTTGATCAATGCCTCAACGTACATTTTCTTTTGATGGTCTAGGCAGGTAGGCGCAAATTTCACTATTTGTAAAAAAAAAAAACAAACCCGAAAACAGACATTTACTCAGGTTACCCCCTAAAATCACGTTCACTGTTATATATATATATATATATATATATATATATATATATATATATATATGTGTGTGTGTGTGTGTGTGTGTGTGTGCGTGTGTGTGTGTGTTACCAAAGTATCAATGGGTTTATTTTTAATACGTTTTTATTAATTCAAACGTGATACGCATCATGCCACTTTGACGCATGTATGCATCGTCTGGTAATAAAAGTATTCGACCAGCAATAAAAATGTTTTATGACCTAAAAATGTTTTTAATAGGTTTTTTCAAGTTTTTTTTTTAAATATGTTTTAAAAGGTTTCATGGGGTTTAATAGGTTTAATACGTCTTTGTTTTAGAATTTCCAATATTGGGCTACTTCAGGTTGATTTTGGCAAATAAGAATCAATTTATATAAAGAAAGAAGATGGTGGACATTGCATTTTTTTTTCATTTTCTTATTCGTGACACACACACACAAAAAAATATAGGAAAAACTCCTACGGAAGGTATTGAATGAAAGTGAGGCAAAAAAATAGATAAAACATCAACTGGGAGAAGACAGAATATTTGGCTGTTAGCAAAAGGATGAACCTAAAGTGCGTATTGCAAATCAGATATACCAAAATCAGACGGAGATTTAAATATCTTGAAAGTGTTCTAGCAGAGAACGGAAAGTGTGATACTGAGATTCGAAGGCGTATTGGGATAACCAACGATGCATTCCAAAAGCTAAGCAGAGTATTAAGAAACAGAAAAACTTCACTAGAAAAAAAGGAAAGGAGTACTAAACTGTTAGCTGTTAACTATCCTCCTGTATGGCAGTGAGTGCAGGAAAATCTCCTCAAAGATGAAAAAGAGACTTCAAGCAACGGAAATGGGTTTCTACAGAAGGGTGCTGAGGAAACCATGAACCGAACATGTCAGCAACGACGAGGTTTTAGAGAAAATGGAAACAAAAAAAAAATTATACTTAACATCAGGAAGTGACAGTTGAAATTTCTACAGAAGGATGCTGAGGATACCATGGACCGAACATGGAAACGACGAGGTTTTAGAAAATGGAAACAAAAAGGAAATTTATACTTAACATCAGGAAGAGACAGTTGAAATTTCTACAGAAGGATGCTGAGGATACCATGGACCGAAATGTGAGCAACGACGAGGTTTTAGAGAAAAAGAAAATGGAAACAAAAAGGAAACTTTATACTTAACATCAGGAAGAGACAGTTGAAATTTCTACAGAAGGATGCTGAGGATACCATGGACCGAACATGTGAGCAACGACGAGGTTTTAGAGAAAATGGAAACAAAAAGGAAATTTATACTTAACATCAGGAAGAGACAATTGAAATTTCTACAGAAGGATGCTGAGGATACCATGGACCGAACATGTGAGCAACGATGAGGTTTTAGAGAAAATGGAAACAAAAAGGAAACTTATACTTAACATCAGGAAGAGACAGTTGAAATTTCTACAGAAGGATGCTGAGGATACCATGAACCGAACATGTGAGCAACGACGAGGTTTTAGAGAAAATGGAAACAAAAAGGAAACTTATACTTAACATCAGGAAGAGACAGTTGAAATTTCTACAGAAGGATGCTGAGGATACCATGAACCGAACATGTGAGCAACGACGAGGTTTTAGAGAAAATGGAAACAAAAAGGAAACTTATACTTAACATCAGGAAGAGACAGTTGGAATTTCTACAGAAGGATGCTGAGGATACCATGAACCGAACATGTGAGCAACGACGAGGTTTTAGAGAAAATGGAAACAAAAGGAAATTTATACTTTAACATCAGGAAGAGACAGTTGAAATTTCTACAGAAGGATGCTGAGGATACCATGGACCGAACATGTGAGCAACGACGAGGTTTTAGAGAAAATGAAAACAAAAAAGGAAACTTATACTTAACATCAGGAAGAGACAGTTGAAATTTCTACAGAAGGATGCTGAGGATACCATGGACCGAACATGTGAGCAACGACGAGGTTTTAGAGAAAATGGAAACAAAAAAGGAAATTTATACTTAACATCAGGAAGAGACAATTGAAATTTCTACAGAAGGATGCTGAGGATACCATGGACCGAACATGTGAGCAACGATGAGGTTTTAGAGAAAATGGAAACAAAAGGAAACTTATACTTAACATCAGGAAGAGACAGTTGAAATTTCTACAGAAGGATGCTGAGGATACCATGAACCGAACATGTGAGCAACGACGAGGTTTTAGAGAAAATGGAAACAAAAGGAAACTTATACTTAACATCAGGAAGAGACAGTTGAAATTTCTACAGAAGGATGCTGAGGATACCATGAACCGAACATGTGAGCAACGACGAGGTTTTAGAGAAAATGGAAACAAAAAGGAAACTTATACTTAACATCAGGAAGAGACAGTTGGAATTTCTACAGAAGGATGCTGAGGATACCATGAACCGAACATGTGAGCAACGACGAGGTTTTAGAGAAAATGGAAACAAAAAGGAAACTTATACTTAACATCAGGAAGAGACAGTGGAAATTTCTACAGAAGGATGCTGAGGATACCATGGACCGAACATGTGAGCAACGACGAGGTTTTAGAGAAAATGGAAACAAAAAGGAAACTTATACTTAACATCAGGAAGAGACAGTTGAAATTTCTACAGAAGGATGCTGAGGATACCATGGACCGAACATGTGAGCAACGACGAGGTTTTAGAGAAAATGGAAACAAAAGGAAATTTATACTTAACATCAGGAAGAAACAATTGAAATTTCTACAGAAGGATGCTGAGGATACCATGGACCGAACATGTGAGCAACGATGAGGTTTTAGAGAAAATGGAAACAAAAGGAAACTTATACTTAACATCAGGAAGAGACAGTTGGAATTTCTACAGAAGGATGCTGAGGATACCATGAACCGAACATGTGAGCAACGACGAGGTTTTAGAGAAAAATGGAAACAAAAGGAAACTTATACTTAACATCAGGAAGAGACAGTGGAAATTTCTACAGAAGGATGCTGAGGATACCATGGACCGAACATGTGAGCAACGACGAGGTTTTAGAGAAAATGGAAAAAAAAGGAAACTTATACTTAACATCAGGAAGAGACAGTTGAAATTTCTACAGAAGGATGCTGAGGATACCATGGACCGAACATGTGAGCAACGACGAGGTTTTAGAGAATGGAAACAAAAAGGAAATTTATACTTAACATCAGGAAGAGACAGTTGAAATTTCTACAGAAGGATGCTGAGGATACCATGGACCGAACATGAGCAACGACGAGGTTTTAGAGAAAATGGAAACAAAAAGGAAACTTATACTTAACATCAGGAAGAGACAGTTGAAATTTCTACAGAAGGATGCTGAGGATACCATGAACCGAACATGTGAGCAACGACGAGGTTTTAGAGAAAATGGAAACAAAAAAGGAAACTTATACTTAACATCAGGAAGAGACAGTTGAAATTTTACAGAAGGATGCTGAGGATACCATGAACCGAACATGTGAGCAACGATGAGGTTTTAGAGAAAATGGAAACAAAAAGGAAACTTATACTTAACATCAGGAAGAGACAGTTGAATTTCTACAGAAGGATGCTGAGGATACCATGAACCGAACATGTGAGCAACGACGAGGTTTTAGAGAAAATGGAAACAAAAAGGAAACTTATACTTAACATCAGGAAGAGACAGGAAATTTCACAGAAGGATGCTGAGGATACCATGGACCGAACATGTCAGCAACGACGAGGTTTTAGAGAAAATGGAAACAAAAAGGAAACTTATACTTAATATCAGGAAGTGACAGTTGAAATTTCTACAGAAGGATGCTGAGGATACCATGGACCGAAAAATGTGAGCAACGATGTGGTTTTAGAGAAAATGGAAAGAAAAAAAATTTTAACACCAGGAGGAGGCAGATGAAATTTCTACAGAAGGATGCTGAAACTGCACCCCCTTTGTAGGAGAAACCACCATTTGATCCGGAGTGCTTTACCATTAGGCTACAGATAACGTCGCAGTTCGGGAAAAATCCATTTTCCCTTTTATGCAAAGTAAACTTCCTCATTCAGATATTATTCTCAAAATACAGACTATGTTTCTTATCGGGAACGTAAACAAAGCAATTTCTAAAGAATTAATGTATTAATTTATTTTAATCCGTCATTTTTGTTACATCAAACGTAATTTTAGTAGATACATGTTTCAAGCTATATATATATATATATATATATATATATATATATATATATATATATATATATATATATATATATAGTCACTACTACTGTAAACAGTCACTACTATTGTAAACAGTCATTGCTACTGATGATAATGCAAGACTTCCAAATTGGATTGAGTTCTCTCGGTCCCTGGCGTGTTTATGAAAAAATAAATACTTAAAAATTCGCCTTTCTCTCTGCCTGGCGTCGATAGCTTAGGGGTTACAATCTCCAACTAATGCCAAAACGATTGAATGTCTAGCGACACTGATGAGTTGTGAAACAGCGAAACAGTCTGTGGATGACGATATATATATATATATATATATATATATATATATATATATATAAAGAACCGATAATAGGGAACTGGTGTACAATGTGTCACGAAAATTCCTGATTCTTGAATTGAAAAATTCCCTTCTTATAGAGTGGTATCTCACAAAGGCTAGAGACAGGAGCCAATCCTGTTATTTAACCAATAGCTGAAGGGAGAAGAGATTGCATGCCGATCCCAATTTTGGCACTGATTACTGCTACAATATGTTACTAACACACACGCGTGCACACACACACACACACACACACACACACACACACACATATATATATATATATATATATATATATATATATATATATATATATATATATATATATACTAGCTGAATTACCCGTGCCTTGCTGCGTGTCACACATTTGTTTTGTAATAAAATGATGATTGATTTTAAATCATTGTTATAATTTGTGAATGCATTTCAATATTGCTCAATGATCTTGCTAATGTGACCTCCATCTTCTAGCTTTCTCCTTCTATATTTTGAATAGGAGTCATTCCCTTGAACAAATTTAATTTAAATCAAAGGGAAAAAAATTCAGTGTAGGGCTTGAGCAAAAACAGCTTGATCTGACCCCTTTGATATGTATTTGATGCAATACTTGATTGAATGAATTGATGAGTAGATTTCAACATTGATATGACAGTTGAATTTTCGCAACAAATGTGTATTGTAAGGCACTACCCACTGATTGGTGATTTCTTGTTTAACTTGACGTCCATATTGTCTCATTTTGATCTTGCCGATGTGACCGCCATCTTCTGGCTTTCCCCTTCTATATTTTGGATAGGAGTCATTCCCTTGTTCAAATTTGAATTTAATTAAAATCAAAGGAGAAAAATAATGGAGGGTTTGTACACCCTTAGATAAAAATGAAATATACTTATACAAGTACATTGGGTAATGAAGTTTCAGGATATATATGGTTATGAGAGTCTATTTCTAAAACTCTAGGAGAAATTCAATAACAGACAGTCAAAGGCTACAACTTTATATATATATATAGATATGTATATATGTACAAATATGTAGAAAAATAGGAAATAATCCGGGGTTCTTTAGTATTTTTGTTTTTATTAAAAAAAAAAACAGTGCTCCATACAGAAGTAGGGCTTTAATTATAATTATTTTTTAAAAAATATGGTTCCTTCGCTACATAAGAGTTCTCGTGTTTCAAAAACAAGAGCCAAAAACCTCAATTTAATTATTAAAATTAAATTGAATTAAAGTATCAAGCTCTGTTTCATCCTCAAGCGAAAATTCAGGAATCCATATATACTAAATTTTCGCTTATATATATATACACACACACACACATGTGTATATATGTATATATATATATATATATATATATATATATATATATATATGAAACAATATAGTCTTAACGTGTGCTATATTTATGGGATAAAGTGCTCAATATCAGAGATAGAGCGTGTGTAAATATAAATAAAAAAGTGAACATTGAAGTCAACACTCAGATGCGACAGGCTGTTTCATAGGCACAATTGCGTCTAGCATGAAGCACCCTGTCGCTTCAATGTTCACTTTTATATTTACATATATATATATATATATATATATATATATATAAATTTCCAAGAGGATAGAATCCAGTTAGAACTCAATGTCCAGGACAGAGTGATTACGATTCCATTGTAATAAATTGTACCATGGAATATTAGTGTTTGAACCTTTTACAAATATATATAAATATAGATATATATGTCTGTGTGTGTGTCTGTCATCCGTTTATAACTTGGGACGTAGATTCCAAACACACTCCTCGACAACCAAGATTTACTTTACTACTTAGTAACTACTTAGCTATGGCGTTTAGATAGGAAATTGAAACAATGAAATTTGTTTATAACCTTGTTTAGTAGCAAATCGATTCCACTGAAGTAAAATCTGATTTTATATTTGGCTGTGAAATGGTTTATTCGCATTAAGACCACGTGAATTAATTTGTTTTAAGAGCTCTGTCTCGTATTTATACAATATGCGATAACTACGTCGCATAAACAATTCCTTGTGGAGAAAATATTTTACAGGTCTTGTACGGAAATTCCATTACTATTCTGACAGTCATGTTACTATTTCGTTATGTTTCTTTGTATTTGAATTGTTTTTACTGCATCAAAAATCTATTTGAGATTTCTGGGACAAAGACACACACACAAAAAAACAAAAAAAACAAACAAACAAGGAAGCCAGTATGAAAAACAAAAAAAATATAAATAGTTATAGAATATAGTAAAATAAAACGAGAGAAGTAAAGGTTTGGGGCTTGCCGAGAAAATCTCGTGAGAGTTTAACGAGAAATAGTGAGAAAGACATAGTAATGACAAATCAGATACGCTTCATACGCAAAAAGAAGGAAACAGAGATTAAGATAATAAATGAATGAGGTAGAAATGTAAAGAGAAGAGTGTAAGATTTTAAGAATGAGTGTGATAGAATGGACATCAGGGAGCTGGAAAAGAACGAGACAAGAACTTAGAAGAAACAAGAGATATCAATTGGGATGTAAGAATTAATATTAAAGAGTTACTGGGGAAAATGGACAAAGATGAGGAAAAGGAATGTTTCTGAAGAAGTGTCAATTAAGAGGGAAATAAAAAAGTAAAGCTTAATCAGGTTCAGTGAGAAGTGAATATGATAGAATGATGCAATTACTGAAATATACCGAGAAGGGGAGGGGAAAAATAAGATGAATTAATGAAGAGGAGTGAACGAGAAAATGAAATTTCAAGAGCGACTGCGAGAAAAAAAACAAAAATAACAAAAAACATAAGAAAGAAAAAAAGGAAGAAAGAAAGCAAAAATAACGAATGGCATAAGAAAGTGAGAAAGAAAAAAAGCAAATATAACGAAATCTTTTAAAAAAATGTAAAATAAAAAAATAACGAATAATATAAGAAAATGAGAAAGAAAGAAAGAAAGAAAGAAAGAAAGCAAAAATAACGAATGGCATAAAAAGGTGAGAAAGAAAGCAAATATAACGAAAAAAATTTTAAAAATGAGAAAGAAAGAAAAAGAAAGAAAAAATAGCGAATGACATAAGAAAGTGAGAAAAAATAAAACAAATATAACAAAAAATATAAGAAAATGAGAAAGAAAGAAAAGAAAGATAGATAGATAGAAAGAAAGAAAGCAAAAATAATGAATGACATAAGGAAGTGAGAAAGAAAGAAAGCAAATATAACGAAAAACAAGAGAATGAAAAAGAAAGAAAGCAAAAAAAAAACGAATGACAGAAAGCGACAAAGAAAGAAAACAAATATAACGAAAAACATGATAACGAAAATGATAAAGTAAGAAAGCAAAAATAACGAAAGACAAAAAATAATGAAATGAACAAAATAACGAAAAAACATAAGAAAATGAGAAGGAAAGAAAGCAAAAAATTCACATAAGAAAGTGAGAAAGAAAGAATCAAGTATAACGAAAAACAAGGAAATGAAAAAAGAAAAAGGAAGCAAAATAACGAAAGACAAGAAAGTGAGAAAAAACAAAATGAAAACATAAGAAATGAGAAGGAAAGAAAGAAAAAATAAAGGAATCACATAAGAAATGAGAAAGAAAGACAAGATAACGAAAAAAACAAAAGAAAATGAGAAAGAAAGAAAGAAAGAAAAAATAACGAAAGACAAGAAAGTGAGAAAGAAAGGGCAAATATAACGAAAAACATAAGAAAATGAGAAGGAAAGAAAGCAAAAATAAGGAATCACATAAGAAAGTGAGAAAGAAAGAATCAAGTATAACGAAAAACAAGGAAATGAGAAAGAAAGAAAGAAAGAAAGGAAGCAAAAATAACGAAAGACAAGAAAGTGAGAAAGAAAGGAAGCAAATATAACGAAAAAACATAAGAAAATGAGAAGGAAAGAAAGCAAAAAATAAGGAATCACATAAGAAAGTGAGAAAGAAAGAATCAAGTATAACGAAAAACAAGAAAATGAGAAAGAAAGAAAGAAAGGAAGCAAAAATAACGAAAGACAAGAAAGTGAGAAAGAAAGGAAGCAAATATAACGAAAAACATAAGAAAATGAGAAGGAAAGAAAGCAAAAATAAGGAATCACATAAGAAAGTGAGAAAGAAAGAATCAAGTATAACGAAAAACAAGAAAATGAGAAAGAAAGAAAGAAAGGAAGCAAAAATAACGAAAGACAAGAAAGTGAGAAAGAAAGGAAGCAAATATAACGAAAAACATAAGAAAATGAGAAGGAAAGAAAGCAAAAATAAGGAATCACATAAGAAAGTGAGAAAGAAAGAATCAAGTATAACGAAAAACAAGAAAATGAGAAAAGAAAGAAAAGAAAAGCAAAAAATAACGAAAGACAAAAAAAAAAGAAAGAAAGGAAAAATATAACGAAAAACATAAGAAAATGAAAGATAGAAAGCAAAAATAAGGAAAAACAAAAGAAAATGAAAAGAAAGAAACGAAAAAAGAAAAAGAGAAAGAAATAAAGAAAGAAAAAAAAAAATAACGAAAGAAGAAAATGAGAAAGATAGAAGGCAAATATACCGAAAAACAAAAGAAAATGAAAAAGAAAGAAAACAAAATAAGGATAAAGATAAGAAAATAAGAAAGAAAGAAAAAATGATAAGAACATAAGAAAGCGAGAAAGAAAATGAGAAAGAAAGAAAGAAAGAAGATAAAATAGTGAAAATCATAAGCATGTGATGAAGAAAGAAAACGTGGTTAAAAGAAAGAAAATAAAAATAACGTAAAACATAAAAAAGTGAGAAAGAAAGAAACTGAAGAAAAGAAAGAAAGAAACTGAGGAAAAGAAAGAAAGAACGAGAGGAAGAAGAAAGAAAGAAAGAAAGCAAACCGAAAGAAAGAAGGCATCAATAGAGAAAGGAAGAAAACAAAGTGAAAGAAATAATAAATGAAGGAAGAAAGGAAAAAAGCGAAAGCAAGAAAGAATCAATGAAGGAAGTAAAATAAACAAAAAAACAATTAAAGAAAAAAAAACAAAGAAAAATATAAGAAAGCGTAAAAGAAAGAATGAATAAATGAATGGAGAGAGGAAGGAAGAAAACAAAACAATAAAAAAACAAAGCGAAAGAAAGTAAGAATCCAATTAAAGTAAAGAAAGAAAGAAGAAAAAACAAAAGAAAAAAGAAACCAATTAAAGAAAGAAAGAAAGAAAGAAAGAAAGAAAGAATAAAATAGTGATGAGGAAAGGGAAGAAAGACAGAAAGAGTGACGAGAAAAGTCTAGAACGGAAGAAAGAATAAATGAAGGAAATAAGAATGAGAAAACTAAAGAAAGAAAGAAAGAAAGAAAGAAAGAAAGAAAGAAAGAAAGAAAGAAAGAATAAAATAGTGATGAGGAAAAAGAAGAAAGACAGAAAGAGTGACGAGAAAAGTCTAGAACGGAAGAAAGAATAAATGAAGGAAATAAGAATGAGAAAACTAAAGAAAGAAAGAAAGAAAGAAAGAAAGAATAAAATAGTGATGAGGAAAAAGAAGAAAGACAGAAAGAGTGACGAGAAAAGTCTAGAACGGAAGAAAGAATAAATGAAGGAAATAAGAATGAGAAAACTAAAGAAAGAAAAAAGAAAGAAAGAAAGAAGAAAAAGAATAAAATAGTGATGAGGAAAAAAAAGAAAGACAGAAAGAATGACGAGAAAAGTCTAGAACGGAAGAAAGAATAAATGAAGGAAATAAGAATGAGAAATTTTAAAGAAAGAAAGAAAAGAAAGAAAGAAAGAAAGAAAGAATAAAATAGTGATGAGGAAAAAGAAGAAAGACAGAAAGAGTGACGAGAAAAGTCTAGAACGGAAGAAAGAATAAATGAAGGAAATAAGAATGAGAGAAAACTAAAGAAAGAAAAAGAAAGAAAGAAAAGAAAGAAAAGAAGGAATAAAATAGTGATGAGAAAGGGAAGAAAGACAGAAAGAGGACGAGAAAAGTCTAGAACGGAAGAAAAGAATAAATGAAGGAAATAAGAATGAGAAAACTAAAGAAAGAAAGAAAGAAAAGAAAGAAAAGAAAGAAAAGAAAAGAAAGAATAAAATAGTGATGAGGAAAGGGAAGAAAGACAGAAAAGAGTGACGAGAAAAGTCTAGAACGGAAGAAAGAATAAATGAAGGAAATAAGAATAGTTGAAAAAAGAAAAAGAAAGAAAGAAAGAAAAAAGAAAGAAAAAAAAAGAAAAAACAAACAAACAAAGAAACAAAGAAAAAAAAAGCATCAGAAAGTGTAAAGGAAAGAATTAATAAATAAATGGCAGGAAGAAGGAAGGAAACAAAAACAGAGAAAGAAAACAAGGAAGAATCCAATGAAAAAGAAAGAATGTAAAACAAAAGAAAAAAAAATGAAGACTGACAGAAGGAATGGTAAAAGAGAAATAGAAAAACCAAAGAAAGAAGAAATGGTTGAGAAAAAAAGAGATTTCCAAATGAAGAAATTTCGAGAATAGCTTGAAGCCAGGCGGAAGTTTTATCAAATTTCTTCCATTTATTTTTATATTATTTCCGGCAATTTTCTCTCATTTTTTTTCCTTTTTTAGCCATTTCATTTTTTTTATTTTTATTTAATTCCATTTTTGGCGGGAGAAAATTATATTTCTCAACTTCCCTCTTCCCCTTTCTGCATATCCTTCCGCAAACCTAAATCTTTCTCCTTCTTCATTTTCCCTATACATCCCCACCGTCTCTATAAGCTACCACTGCCATCACCAGCATTGCCGCCTATTAATTTAACATCCAATGATTGATTCTAATCTCTGGGATATCGTCATTTTTACACAAGACGCCATCTTGAAATTTTGTGGCCATCTTGGGTTCTCATTACTTAAACAGTTTACAGAACTATAAACCCCACTCCGACTGCAAATGAAAAATAAATTCGAAAAAAATTGATTTAATGTGGCAGCGACAACAACACCAGCACTATTTGTGATGATAAAAAAAAATAGCAACGATAAAAATGAAACAAAAAAAATTAATAACAAAAATAATGATGGGAAATGAAGCCCCAGTAAGTAACTGACTCCACATGCTATCGTCTACCTTTACAAGAACTAGATCAGTCCAAGAATGAAGTACTGTTGTCATATTTGAAGGAGAGCTGCAAAGATAACTTTCCAAAGTCGATAGAGTCCAAAAGCGTCTCCGAGTCCTTATGAGTGAAGAATTATTATTATCCACCTTCTAACCTCTCTTTCACAGGCGAGATGTTGCAAGACTCTTTCTGTTCTGTCGTTACTTCCATGGAAAATGCTCTGAAGAGCAGCATTCCTTGGTTCCACCAGTTTTAACCTTCACGGCAAAGACACGCCATAGTAACAAACCACCCACATTCCCTCCGTATTCCATCAGTGAGAAGTTCCACCCCAAGAGCTTCTTCCAGCGAACCACTGTTCTATGGAACCGACTCTCAAGAGGATTTTCCTTCGATTACTACAATATTAAGCTATTCAAATCTAGGGTTAACCGTTAAAAACCCGTACAAATTACCTCCAAATGTAACAATCTACCTCGTGTGGCCTCCTTTCTAACTTTCTTATGCTTTCTTTCTTTCTAATTTTCTCTCTCACTATGTTTTTGGTTATTTTTTATTTATTATTTTTTTCCTCTCTTCTTCTTTTCATTCTTTCTTTCTTTTTTTTTTCATTTTTTTCTTTCTTATTTTTTCATGTTTTGTTTTTTTTTTGTTATCTTTCTTTCTAAGTTTCTTTATTTCTCACTTTGGTATGTTTTTCTTAATTTTTGTTTTCTTTCTTTCTCTTTTTCTTTCTTTCTCATTTTCTTTCTTTCTCGTTGTTTTATGTTTTTCGTTATTTTTGTTTGCTATATTTCCTTCCGATATTCTTTCCTAATTATGCCTATCGATATTTTTGTTTTCTTTCTTTCTATCTTTCATTCTTTCTCATTTTCTTTCGTTCTTTCTTTCTTATTTTCCTTCTTTCTTATTTTCCTTCTTTCTTATTTGCTTTCATCCTTTCTTTTCCATTTTCTTTCGTTCTTTCTTTCTCATTTTCTTTCGTTCTTTCTCATTTTCTTGTGTCTCGTAATTTTTTTCTTCCTTTCTCATTTTCCTTCTTTCTCTTTTTCCTTCTTTCTCATTTTCCTTCTTTCTTTTTTTCCTTCTTTCATTTTTTCCTTTCTCATTTTCCTTTCTTCTCATTTTCCTTTTTTTTTTTTTTTTCTTTCTCATTTTCCTTCTTTTCTTTTTTCTTCTCATTTTCTTCTTTCATTTTTCCTTCTTTCTCATTTTCCTTCTTTCTCATTTTCTTCCTTCTTTTTTTTCCTTCTTTCTCATTTTCCTTCTTTCTCATTTTTCTTGTGTCTTTTCCTATTTTTTTTTCCTTTTCTTTTTTCCTTCTTTCTCATTTTCCTTCATTTTCCTTCTTTCTCTTTTTTTTCTTTTTTTTCTTTTTCCTTCTTTTCATTTTCTTCTTTTTTTTTTTGTGTCTTTCTTTTTTTTTTTCTTTCTCATTTTCCTTCTTTTCTCATTTTCCTTCTTTCTCTTTTTTTCTTTTTGTTTTCGTTATTTTTTTCTTTCCTTCTTTTTTTTTTCTTCTTTCTCATTTTCCTTCTTTCTCTTTTTCCTTCTTTCTCTTTTTCCTTCTTTCTCTTTTTCCTTCTTTCTTTTTTTCCTTCTTTCTCATTTTCCTTCTTTCTCATTTCTTTCTTTCTCATTTTCCTTCTTTCTCTTTTTCCTTCTTTCTCATTTTCCTTCTTTCTCATTTTCTTGTGTCTCGTTATTTTTTTCTTCCTTTCTCATTTTCCTTCTTTCTCTTTTTCCTTCTTTCTCTTTTTCCTTCTTTCTCATTTTCTTTCGTTCTTTCTCATTTTCTTGTGTCTCGTTATTTTTGTTTTGTTTTCTTTCTTTTTTTTCTCATTTTCTTTCTTTCGCATTTTCTTTCGTTCTTTCTCATTTTTCTTACGTTCTTTCTTACTCATTTTCTTTCTTTCCTTCTCATTTTCTTTCTTTCTCATTTTCTTTCGTTCTTTCTTTCTTATTTTCTTTCATTCTTTCTTTCTAGGAAAAAAAAGTTTATTGAGATATACACCATTGACAAAAAAATGTTGGTTTAGAATGAAATCTAATTTTCTTTAAAAGATATCATATATAACTTTTTATTTATTTACTAGCAGCATGGTCCGGCGTTGTCCGTGCTTGATTAAAAAATCGTACGACTCATACAGCAATCGCTATCACGTGACTTAAAATATTTTTGCCCTTCCTTGCCTTTAAAGGGGTGCCCTTTGCAGTGCTGATGTTGCTACATGCCTTACTTATTGCCTATCTCACACTGCGATTTTTTTCTAAGCTCTATACTAAACATTAAATCTGTTACGAAAAAAGAACTAAACAAAATGAAAACAAAACGATCAGCTTTAAAAAAGGACTCGTAACTGGAAAAACCGAATGAAAAAAGAATGTTAACAACAAATACTTTTTCACACCCAACCCAGTTCTGCGGAATCAGAATCAACGTTGAGTTTAAGCAAGCGAATGAGCCAATTGGAGTAAAGTGCCATGCAGATTTAAATTTTTCCCACTTGTGACGAATGCAGCTATCGATTTAAAAAAAATTTTTTTTTCTTGCTGGCATGCTAGTTAACATTCGTGTCAGTCAGCTGTTGGCTCTCACTCTGGCCAGTAGAAAATGGCCGCAAACTAGCTGAAAAGTGCCGTAGAAGTATGAAAAAATCGATTATTTCCACTATCGATGGGAGTTGGGAAATGCAAAGTCGGTCTTGGCCTTGCCGCTAACTTGGAGCATGTGCATGTAAATTTTGGTGCAAATCCGTCGAAAATTGCGGCCGTGCATTCTTTACACATACATCCTGCCTTTTATAGATAGAGATTTTTAATATTAGCAAAAGTAGTATATTGTTTTACCTCCATTTGTTAATATACATTTATATGGTTATCATTTATGATAAACAATTATAATAAAATCAAATATGGTTAGATATGGGCACACCGTTTTATATCAACTTTTAAAAACAGAATTTAATAACTAGAATCTTATGCTGTGACCATGTCATTTTTATCGGTACCATCATTACCTGTGTCATTAGTACCGTTAACAATTCCCTCCACCGTTTGATATCAACCCCAGGTAATGTTGTGGTCTTGAGAAGCCGCATTCTACAGATTTCTGTCTCGAGGGTCTTCTTCCTGCTTAGTTTCTCAAACATTTTCTGAAATCTGTGATCATTATTAATATTAATTTTAAAAAAATTCTCAGATACTCAGACCGGTAAATGTTGTTAATACTGTTTGCTATGAACGGAGCATTTACATAAATATTTGTGTCTATATAAATAACGTATAACAATAAGACATCTTAAAATAATTGTCGGAATTTGTTCATTTCGTAGTGTGTGACGTATATATATATATATATATATATATATATATATATATATATATATATATGCATTTAACACTTTAGAAAAAGTTCCTTGAAATTGAAAATTCCTTGCCAAGAAGCTGATCAATACGAACCAAACGACCTCATTGCAAATACAAAATAATTGCAAAATTGGCAAAGATAAGGAGAGTCACATTTTTAAGCGCCAAATCGATGCCCCCGACTGAAAAGATTATCCAAAAACTAAATGATTAGGCAATACGAAATAATCTCGTCTTCGTTTATGAATGGATAAGCCTGAGTCAAAAATACACAGGAAGTACGATAGAGAAAAATACAAAAAAAAAAATGCTTACAATTTCTCATTTCTATGCATGTTTATCTGAATTGCAATCGACCACAACATTTTTTTTTCTTTTTAAATATTGCCATTTGGTGAACGCCTTTCCGTTAACAGATCACGCAGAATTGACCAATTCTTTCATGGTAGGGTTTTTCTTTTAACAGTGGAATAGATAAGATATCACTAATTTTTTTCCTAAGTCTTTACCTTCATCCACATTGTTTCTCAAATTCTTTACCCACTTCTGATCTCTGCTCTTTCCAACGTGCCTAAACATTGTTCCTTCTACAGTTTTCCTTCATTGAAAGACTATTAAGATTTCCTTTATCGTCAGCAAGATGGTGTAGCTGAAAAAATAATTAAAAGGAAAAAAGGCATATTCCCGAGTTGATCTAATTTACCAAGCTATTATTTTAGAGTGAGCGAAAAAAAAAAAACAGAAGTGACTTGTATACAAGAAAGTGATGAAGGTTTCGCTATCTTTTAAAACAAGTATCGTTATCTGACTTCTATTATTTATTACTTTGTGGAGGACTTGTTATGTTGGGTCTCATAATTGAAAGAATAAATTTGGGCTGCGTGTTCAAAGACATATATCCTCAATACATTTATATTATACTTCAACGAAAATAAACAGAAAAGCCTAGAACAATACTGACAAAAGACAAAGGCATTTATATTGAATAACAATCAATTTTCATTCATATTGTATGAAGATTACAATATGTCTTGTAATAAGCATAGAGTTTTTATTTAAATTTCGTATTGTTTGTTAGTTTTGATTAATGTTAAACTCTATATATATGTGTGAGTGTGTGAATGATGCTTGTGAGTTTAAATGAGAGGTTAAGTGTTGCAAAATTTGTGATAAAAGTTTCACAAAGTAGTATGTAGTAATAAACTGTTGATAAGAAAATTAAACAGCTTGTGTCAAATAATAAATTCACATTAAATCTGTGTAAATTTAGTTTGAATAAAGTTGTCTTCCTTTGACTGAACTTGATGAGACTTGAAGTTGGAATGTTCATGAAATTTTGGAAGATGATTTCATTGTCGAAAAGTTCTTGGCTTTGTTTGAATGAAATTGCAATATTTATTCACTAGCAGGAATGATTATGAGCTGCTGGGTGAATGGATTGATGAGTGAGTGAAATTTCTGGAAGTTTGTTATCTGTTTGAAAGTAACTTTGAAAACTTCAGATGAAATGACAGCAAATGTAACAAATAATTTGAAGTCACAATGTTCACTGGCAAAGGGAGTTAGGGTTGTGTATTTATTTACTTGGGTAGGCTGCAGAGAAATTGACGCTAAAAATTTTCACTTGATCATGCGATGAAAAAAACTTGTGCGTGGGTGGATAGCAACACCCACTTGTATGTTTATTGAACAATTAGAACTTGAATATTCAAAAAAATATGTACGAAGTTGTATCTATACAAAACATCGCTGTGATCCACTTTTTGCACAGAAATTGAACAAGCTATTTTTAGTCATTCATAAAGATGTAGAATTAGAATTCTACAAATTTCACTTTCGTTTCCTTCTCAATGTTTGTCATATTATTTGATTCATTTCTCTCCGTGTGTTGTTTTTAACACTTCGTTCACATTATTTACATTATTCGGACTATTGTCCTCATCTTTGTCACCATATTTATTACAACATTTCGGCCGTTGTACGCTCCGGCCTTCTTCAGGTGGTTGGAATGTCGAACTTAACCCTTTATTTCGCTCACTCGGATGTCAGTTGTCAGTTATCTCCTGTTAATTTCCCTCTGAAAGTTCTCCACTGCCTTAACTGGGTATTGAACACACACTCTTTGGGTCCTGTCACTGGATCTAACCAACATCTTTATTCACTGTACCATGTGTCCTTGAGAACATGGGCGTAAATTTACTGTATTTATATATCTGTTTTTAATCATTTCACCCCCAAAAAGAAGGGAATGCCACAAGTGCGCAGAGAGTTAAAGAGAGTAAAAGTGAAAGAGAAGACTGAGAATAGAGAGGATTTAGGAAAAAATGAACGGGCTTCAACAAGACAGAAAATGGAGATTGACGTTGCATTTAAACTTTTGAAGCTTGTAGTTATCAGGGAAGGAAGGAAACGGAAGGGAGTTCCATAGGTGTGACGTTCGAGAAAAGAAACTGTTGGAATAGAAGCGGTGGTTACATTTACCTAGTTCAACAGTAAAAGGGTGGGACCGAGATACCAATCTAGTAGCAGACTTAAATTAATGTAGACGGGGCACCAAGGAGAAACATTCAGAACATTGCCATGAAAATATTTGTAGAAAAGACAGAGGGAAGCCACGTCATGTCGCTGTGAAAGTGACTGAAGTCGACATGGCAGGTCAGGATCGATTACATTGCAAGTCGTTCTTTGGATTTTGTCAAGAATCTCAAAATGTACAACAGGAGCACCAGACCAGATCTGGCAACAGCATTCAATGCATGGAAGAATGGCAGATTTGTAAATGTACAAGATGGATTCTAACAAGAAAAATTTTCACAGTCACCCAACTTTCCTTGCAGTAGATGCAGCTACTGATTCCATACAGTCACTCCACTTCAGATCAGTGCAAAACGTGAGGCCAAGAAGGAGTTGTGCGTTGCTCTCATGATGGCAGTCAAAAAAGGTTGTCTGTGGTGGTTAAGTGAAAACCGTTTTGTCTATTTTGTCTTTTATTTTCCTGATATTTTTTTATATTATCTCCGCCTTTCTCGCTTTACAGCATGAAATTTTTAAAGGGCTGCTTCCCCGCTATGATCCAAGTTGCACAGATGGATATGATAATAGGTTTGGAAATTTGAGTAAGCAAAACGGAGCTGCTCAATAGATGCATAAGGAAATATTCAAGAATGTATTTAATAATAATCGTCGTCGGTTTTATCTCGTCTTCAATAATTTAATTTCTTTGCTGATTGTTTCCTTTTTTCTTTGCTGATCGCTTCCTTTTTTTCTTTGCTAATTGCTTCCTTTTTTCTTTGCTAATCGCTTCCTTTTTTTCTTTGCTGATCGCTTCCTTTTTTCTTTGCTGATCGCTTCCTTTTTTTCTTTGCTAATTGCTTCCTTTTTTTCTTTGCTAATAGCTTCCTTTTTTCTTTGCTGATCGCTTCCTTTTTTCTTTGCTGATTGCTTCCTTTTTTCTTCGCTGATCGCTTCCTTTTTTCTTTGCTGATCGCTTCCTTTTTTCTTTGCTGATCGCTTCCTTTCTTTTTTTCCTTCCTATGATGAAGGTGGAGATAAATGAATATTATCCTGAACTGCCACTCTTCCAGATCATTTCGTACTAATGCAAGTGTCCTTCAGGGCTCAATCCTTGGTCCTACTTTCTTTAAAATGTTCATTAACAACCTTCCTGGTGACATCAGTTGTCAATTTAGCATCATCGCTGATGACACAACCATATAATCTTGTCTGATAAGTTCGGTAATATCAAAATGGTAGCTGGTAAATGGTAGCTCTATTAATAATAATCTCTGAAAGACCCCTCACTGCATAATGTTGTCCCCCAGGAGAGTGACTCTTTGCACCTTCTTGGGCTAGCGTTCTCGGCTGACCTGAAGTGGAAAGACTATATTGAATCCATTGCTAGGTCAGCTGGTAAGAAACGTGGTTCACTGTTTTCTCTCCAGAATCTATTTTACCTATTTATAAGTCTACCATACGTCTATTTAGAGATCCGTGGTAAAATCCAAAGAACAATCAGCAATATTATTGGTCTTGATCTGGCATATCATCTTCAGTCACTTTCCTACCGCCGTAATGTTGTCTCCCTCTGCCTTTTCTATAAACGCTTTCATAGTAATTCTTCGGATGAGTTCTTCGATATGGTACTTTTTAAGAATTTAAGCGAGGTACTGAACTGGCGACGATGTTTCATCAATTTTCAGCTGAGTTGGCTAGATGTAACCACAAATTCTAGGCTAACAGATTCTTTTCTCGCAATTCTCGTTTGTGCGATTCCCTTCCGGTTCCATGCTTTGCAGCCAATTTTAATCTTCAAAAATTTAAATGAAGTGTTAATCGCTATCTACTGTCCTCCTGATTATTCTTTTTTCGTTCTCACTCCTCGGTAATCTTTCTGTTTCTAACTCTTCAATACCCAGTAACGTCTTGTGTCTTAGTGGCTTTACGGCCTTGCTTGGAGAGAACTCAAAAAAAAAAAAAAATTCACTGCCAACGCGCAGGTTCAGGATTTGAAGCTTCCGGTTTCACCAAAACCTGCTCACGCCATCCATTCCCTATCGCCGTTTGACTTTGCGAGAGTTGTTTGAAGGCGAAAGAAAATCAAAGTGGTGATGGAGTGATTTGTTTAAGGCGGACCTTAACTTGTTAGGAAGTGACTCACACACTTGATTTCATGACCTTACTTTGTGGCACATATGGAATGAAACATGCAGAATCCAGTTATGAAACTGGAACGGACTGCCGCTAACTCTGTTATTTCGAGTGGTGCTTTCTGTAGCGTACCCGCCATGCGTAGCCCTTTTCATCCGCTGCCCTATGGGATGAAAAGAAATAAGACGTGGTACGAAGCTTTATTACTATCCAGCTTATCTCCCCTCCCCTCCCCCACCAGTTATGGGTTGAACGCCCAGGTTCCATAGCCTTGGTTGGTAGCCAGTCTACAGTAGAAAGAAACGGCAAACTACAGCGGAAAGAAACGGTAACCTACTCTGTTCCTATAAATACAGCAAACTTTAAACAACGTAAGGTAATTTAAATATTTAAAAAAATTCGTCCTCAGTTTTATATTTAATTTCTTCTTTACTGATTGCTTCCTCTATGATGATGGTGTTAATGTCTAAATTCGCCGCCAAAGTGTAGGTTCGAAACTAGAAGCTTCTAGTTTCACCAAAACCTGCTCCTGTCATCCTTATCGCCGTTTGGTTTTGCAAGAATTGGTTGGAGGTGAAATCAGAATAGGAGAAAGTGCCGATGGCATGAATTTGTTTAAGATGGAACTCAACTTGCCAGGAAGTGTGACCCACACACTTGATTTTCATGAACTTCCTCTGCGTCACATATGGAATGAGACATACAGAAACCAGTTATGAAACTGCAACGGACTGCTGCTAACTCTGTTATAATTTCGAGTGGCGCCTTCTGTAGCGTGTCCGCCATGCGTAGCCCTCTTCATCCGCTGGTTGAACCGTAGAGTCCTTTGAAATCTGTTGTAATCATCATCAGCTTGTTCCAATGTTAAGGCCTTTGGGTTGGTTGCGCTTAGTCTTAGTCTTCGTCTTCGACCTTGCCACCAAGGGTAGCCCTACCAGGAGTTTAGAACTCACGACGGCATCGTTCTCCGAGTCATTGGAATAATAATAAGCTGACTGAATGGGATGTTACAGTAAGTAGAGAGAGAGAGAGAACAAACGTAAACTGAAAGACAACATTGACGAATTTATCAAAGTTGAATCTTTTATTTTTTGAAACTCTACAGTCAAGCACAGAAGTGTTTCGAATATCTATATATATAAAGTTATAGTCTCCTTTTGTCTGTTAGTTACCAAACTCCTCCTAGGGTTTTGGAGATAGCCCCCCATAATCATATTTATTCTGAAACTAGGGTACTTGGATAAGTATATTTCATTTTGATCAAAGGGAGTCCCCTGGGGCACCACACCACCACCACTGAATTTTTTTCCCTTTGATTTAAAAGGAATGATTCCTATCCAAATTATAGAAGGAGAAATCAAGAAGATGAAGATCACATCAGCAAGATCATTTTGATCAAGGGAATCCCCGTAGGGTACAAGACCCGCCAATCAAATTTGTTTCCCTTTGATTTAGATTAAATTTAAATTTGAACAAGGGAATGATTCCTATCCAAATTATAGAAGGAGAAATCCAAAAGATGGAGGTCACATCGGCAAGATCAAAATGATACAATATGGATGTCAAGTTAAGCAAGAAATCACCAATCAGTGGGTAGTGATTACAATACATATTTGTTGCGATAATTCAACTGTCATATCATGTTGAAATCTGCTCATCAATTATTTCAATCAAGTATTGCATCAAATACATATTAAGGGGATCAGATCAAGCTGTTTTGCACAAACTGCCCACTGATTTTTTTCCTTTTGTTTAAATTAAATTTAAACAAAGGAATGATCCTATCTAAAATATAGAAGGAGAAAGCCATCAGATGGAGGTTACAACAACAAGATCATTGAGTAGTATTGAAATGCATCATTGTTCTCCACAAATTATAACAATGATTTGAAATCAATCATCATTTTCTTATAAAACAAATGTGTGACACGCTGCAAGGTGAGGATAATTCGGCTAGTATATATATATATATATATATCTATATCTATATATATATATATATATATATGTGTGTGTGTGTGTGTGTGTGTGTGTGTGTGTTAATCTAGTTAGTTGAAATGAGACATGTCCAGTTAGTGATGGCTGCATATACCTTTTTTCAGAAGAATAAAAACTGGTATGTTTTTATTGAATGTTTTCAAGCAATTTTTCTTGAACTATTTCAGAATGTTTTCTTGAAAGATTTCAAGAAAGTTTTTTGAACAATTATTATTATTGTTGCTATTATTATTATTATTATTATTATTTTCTTTGATTTCTGGCGTTTACACATTTCTTTCCGGGTCCCGCCCAGGGACCTAAGGTTAGAAATGGCATAATGACACTTTCCAGTGACAAAAAAAAAAAAAAATACATAGATAAAGCCCTTCGTAAAGTGTGGGCTGTACTTGTCAGAACAATTTTTTGTATCTCCTTGAGGCATGGACTTCCAGGAATCCCTTCAATTTGTCTACTGCAATCTTTTCCAACCAGTCCTAGGGCTCCAACTACAACAGGGATTGTTGATGTTCCCATATGCCACATTTTGGAGATTTAAATTTCAAGGTCCTTGTATTTTGACAGCTTTTTGAATATCTGCAAATATATATTGCAGTCTGCAGGGACTGCCATATCAATAAGGAGGCACTTTTTTTCTTTGTGGTCTTTAATAACAATATCTGGGCGGTTGGCTTTGATTGTTCTGTCAGTGTGTATTGTGTAGTCCCATAGAATTGTAACAGGTCCTATCTCCGTAACCGGGTCTGGGTGGTGTTCATACTATTTTCTTTCAGTTTCCTTCCCGTAGAAGTTATTATTATTATTATTATTATTATTATTATTATTATTATTATCATCATCATCATTCGATTTCTGCTATGGACACACTACCTACCAAGTCTGCGGAAAGACCTAAGGCAGGTCGTGGTGTGTTGTTATGGCCACATTTCATGTTAATTTTTTTTTTTTTTTTTTTTTTTATCTCCGATGAAGTTGCTAGCGTTACATAGACAAAGTTCTCCTTAGTGTGTGTGTGCTGTACTTAATAAGACAATTTTCTGTATGTCTCTTAAGCTGGGGTTTCCCAGGGATTCTTTCAATGTGTTGTTTTGTTCCATTTTTTATAATTCCAAGTGCACCTATTACCACTGGTATTATTCTTGTTTTCAATTTCCACATTTTTCTATTTCAATTTCAGGTCTTTGTATTTTGATAGTTTTTCAAATTCCTTGGTGTACAATCCGCTGGACAAGCCATATCAATTAGTAGGCAAGTTTTTTTTCTTTCTGGTTTTTGACAATAATGTCCGCCTATTTGCTTCAATTTTCTGTCTGTGTGGATGGTATAATCCCATAGAATGGTGACATCTTCTATTTCTGTAACCGGCGCTGGCCGATGTTCATACCAGTGTTTGCTTACACATTTTCCAAAGTGTTTGCACATTGTCCAGTGTAAGTATTGCCCCACTCTATCGTGACGATTTTTATATTCATTTTGGGGCAGTATAGAACATCCTGAGATTAGATGGTCCTATTGTTTCTTGGTATTTGTCACAGAACCTGCATTTTGGATCCACATTATTATGTATGATATTTGCCTGAAAATTCCTAGTGAAAAGACTCTGGTCTTGCGCTGCAAGAATAAAGCCTTCAGTTTCAGACTTTAATCCAGATGCTCGTAACCATCGATGAGTATTAACTTTATCAACATTGGGTTTATTTGCACGTTCTGGATATTGGCCATGCAGAGGTTTGTCTTGCCAGCGTTGTTTCATCTGTTCAAGGGCTTTATCCTTGGCTTTCTTTTTTCATATCTTTTTGCTGCAATAGTTGGTTCTTGGCTTCTGTTTGATTTTTACAGAATCTACTATTATTATTATTATTATCATTATTATTATTATTATTATTATTAACAATACCAGTGAAAATTTCACTGTTTTCCTGTTTGAATTTCCTGATGACCCTTAACTTTTAAGTTAATAACTGAATACTTTCTTTGCGAGTTCTATGACTATAAGAGAGCCATAGTAATTTTCCTACTGCCTCGGTAAATATTTAAGCTTAACAACTTCGACGAAATATTACAGTAACAATTGTAAGTATGTAAGTAAGAGGATATAAATAAAAAGATTAAAAACTGACAAGGTTTTCGATTTTATTGACGCAGACGTTAAATATATGAGAGTGTTATCACCTCCTCTGTCTTTCCTTTTATCCTTTCTTTCGTTTCCCTTCCTTTCCCTTAGACCAAGCAAGTAATCTTGAACGGCCACTGTTCTAGATCGTTTTGCATTAATTCAGTTGTCCCACAGGACTCTATCCTCGAAACTATATTGTTGTTAATTTTCTTTAACGAACTTCTTGATAGCATCTATACTGATGACACAGCTATTTACTCCTGTCTTAATACTAAGTCCGATCGGTCCAGTAAAGTCAAATTGGCAGTTGATCTGTTGTTAAATGGGGCAAGAAATGGTTTGGTAATATTAACGCTGCCAAAACGAAACTGCTCTCTTTTAATTGCCTGAAAAAAATTTTTGCCTTCCATTAGTTTGGCTGATGCTAACCTTCAGGGGATTGACATATTGCGCCTTCTCGGAATAACGTTTTTATCTGACATGGAGCGGAAAAATTATATTGAATTAATTGCTAGGTCTGCTGTTAGGAAAGTTGGTTCACTGTGTTGTGCAAACTAATGTTTCTCGTCAGAAACTATTTTGCACATTTATAAGTTTATCATTCATTGATAAAGCTGTCATATATAGTCTGGTGCTTCTGCTATGTATTTAGAAATATCTGCAATGTTTTCAGTTCTAACCTGACATCTCAGCATCAGCCACTTTCGCACTGCTTCCCTGTGATTTTTCTATAAATATTTTTGTTGTGAAACCGTAACATACCTACAACATGGACTCTTCCAGGACTATATAAAGTATGCGATATAACACTCTAGGAGAAGAGGAGGAAAGAGAGAGAGAGAGTATTCTAATACCGTAGTATCAGCCGCGTACAACTACCAATATTGGACACTAGCACATAGTAAGCTCCGCTTACACTTACACTATCTTTGTAACCTTTTTGTTTAATATATCTTTCTTACCTCTAATCCGTGTTCCGTGTTTTCCTTCCGTGGTCCCAACATCAGTGCCGACGAAGAATCCGAGAAACGCACTCGCGCCGAAACCTCAATATCTTACCAGTCCCACATCAGTGGCGACGAAGAATTCGAGAAACGCATTCACGTCGAAAACCGCAATACCTTGCCAGTCCCACATCAGTGGCGACAGAAAGATTCGAGAATTTCGTTCTCACCATATCAATAGCGACAAAGTACTCGAAAAATACACAGAAACTCCACGCGTTCCCACAGCAGTGTTGAACGAAAAATTAAGCTGGTATTACTACATTAGCGATTTAAACGCAACACCCAGCGTCTACATATTAAAAAAAATATATATTCCGATACCAAACAGCAGTGACGAACTAGTGATTTGACATCTACGGAATATTAAAGTCTGTCCAAATAACATTACGAGAACGATTTCTTACACACCCACACACAGAAAAAAAACAGTTTGTTCATAAAACAAACTGACAACACAAGAGCCGAAGTACTATTTACGACTCAAGTTTTCGAAAAAAAACTATCTAAAAGATTTTTTATGTAACTGAGTTGAATCTCGTGCATAAAATTATTCTCCCCTCAAATTCACTGAAGCGAGTTTTCTCTTTTTTGTACCTCTATAAAAAAATATATATAATAAGTGTGGTCAAAATTTATACAATTATGTTAGAATTAACGGAACCACGGAATCTCAAAAAGCTAAACACATAATTAGTTTAATTTAACTAATTGTCTGTTCATATTTTTTTTTTTTTTTTTTTGCAAAAAAAAAAAATTTATCAAGTTTTTTTGCGTACCTCCCCTTGGTACACGGGTTTCAAAGCAACAAAAATTCGCTGTCATTTTTGTTTGTCTAAATATGGAAGATTTTCAAAAAGTAATCGTCTAAATGCTAAAAGTACATTTGGATCAGCAACAAAAATCAGAAGAAAGACAACAATAACTATTTTTGGAATTACATAAACAACAAATGGAATTCCAACAAATTACGCTTCAGAATGCTGAACTACAACAGAAACAACTTAAAGAATTACTCGTAAATGCATTAAAAGGCTCAAACTCTGAAAAAGATACAATATTCTCCCAGAGTAAAATTTACAATTCAATGGAAACCTTTGAATACGTACCAGAGAACGACAAAACGTTCGAGGCTTTTTACAGGCGGTACGAAGATATTTTCAATGTAGACTGTGAACAATGGCACATTAAAAAAAAAGGTACGTCTACTATTGAGAAAACTGGGAACTAAAGAACATAGTAGGTTCGTAGACTTCATACTACCCAAGAAAACCACAGACTTGGATTTTTCAGAGACTATTAAGCTCCTATCGGAACTATTCGGGTTTAACACAACCTTGTTCCACAAACGTTGGAAATGCCTTAACATAGTCAAAGACAACCAGAAAGATTTTCTAACGTTTGCAGCATCGGTAAACAAGCTCTGTAATGATTTTAAACTAGCCGAACTGACTGCCGATGATTTAAAGTGCTTAATTTTCGCACAAGGTCTAGTATCAGCAGAAGACGCCGAAGTCAGACGACGGGTACTGACCAAGCTTGAAAACGAACAAGGATTGACTCTCCAAAAACTGGCAGAGGACTGTCAAAGAGTAATATCTGTAAAGTGTGACTCAAACACTATCGAGGAATCAGGTGTGGCTCAGATTAATAAAATCAGAAGCAAGTCTACCTCCTATTCCCCTCAAAGAGACAAAAGGCAAATCTCATGTCATAAATTCCGCTGTAACCAAAACCCAAATAGGTTAAAGAACCCGCCCGGACCATGTTACCATTGTGGTAAATGGCATTGGATGAAATTCTGTCCAGTTAAAAACAAAAAATATTGCAAAAATTGCAATAAAAGTGGCCATACTTTAACTTCGTGCTGGTACGCCAACAGAACGAGAAAACCCAAAAATAAAATTAGGCAAGATCAATCTGACAATATTGTCGATAGGAATTTAAGGAAATATGTAACTGTGGATACTTTCAATAATTCCATTAAATTCCAGCTTGACTCGGGTTCCGATCTTTCAACCATTAACTGGCGTACTTGGTGAAAATTGAACAAGCCGACCTTATTAAAAACGGATAAAACTGCAAAATCCGTAACTGACGAAAAGATTAACATTTTAGGCGAGGTAATACTTACAGTAACACTAAATGGAGTTACCAAAAAGCGCAAAGCCTACGTATTGAAAACTTCAGATAACTTATTTGGAACAGATTGGATAGAAAAATTCAATCTTTGGGATTGCCCAATGAGTACATTTTGTCGCAAGATACAAAGTACAAACTTCCAATTTGGTAATTTTCAAAAGGAACTCAAACAACAATTTCCCCAGTTTTTTTTTCTGGCGGCCTTGGGAAATGTAATAAAATGAAAGCTAAGTTCAAGGTGAAGGACGGTGCACAACCGGTATTCAAAAAGAAACGGAATGTCCCTTTCGCTGCTCTAGAGCAAATTAACAAAGAGTTAGATAAACTCATTCCAAAAAATACAGAAGTCTTTGAAAACTCCATCATTGCTACTCTAAGGACAAATTTGAAATCAAAAACATGATCCTTGAGTACCATAAGAGAGCTCCCAGTTACTTTGGCCGACATAAAAGGAGTCTCGAGAGGATGAATTCATTCAATCCATAAAAAGCAAAATTCATCCCTTCAGATAATAAAAACCCAAATGTGCCTGAAGTTTTCTCCCTCTGCGATGATGTCCTACTATACAATGACCGCGTAGTGATTCCAAAACGCCGACAATGAAAAATCCTCAGGGATTTTCACGAAAGTTGGTGAACGCATCTTGAAGTTCCAGCTGAGAAAGATATATTTCTAGAGAGCAGCCTATTTGGGACATCCGGGGAAGAACCGTACGAAATAAACCTCATGCGCTTCGAATGTCTATTGGCCAAACATGGTCAAGGACATAGCAGACATCAAAAATAGAATCATACCGACCCATTCAAAAAAGGATGCGCGCTTGCAGCAAAAGCTCCAATCACAACGTGCAAACCATGGCTAAATACAGACCATCCATGGCAAAGAAATTCATTACAAAGAAAATCAGGGAATTTGAACAGGGCCTATAGACAACATATACTACCTCATTGTTGTGGATAGCAACTCAAAATGGCCTGAGGTCCTACATTGCAGGGCCTAAAAGACCAACCAAAAACTGCACGAAAAAGATTTCTACAAACTGAGCTATTCGCGCGTTTTGGCGTGGTAGATTGTGTAGATTACAGATAATGGCACTCAATTCAACATCAAGTCATATCAGGCCTAAAAGGGCTTTAAAAAAGGCACTAGGCACACCGACAGATAGAGCATTGCAACAGTTTCTGCAGGTGTATCGGATAAACCCTAATTCAAACACGCCTATGGGAAGCTCGCCTGCAGAAACAATGTTCGCAAGAAAAATCAAGTCTGTCTTCGATAAACTTATTTCACGGCAAACAAAGTTAAAAAAAACCGTATCGCCTCATAAGAAATATTTCAATCCTGGCGATAAAGTCTTAATATAACATTCTGGGAAGTAGGTACCATAAAACAAAGAATTGTCGAACTGGTCTATATTGTCCAAGGACCGAAAAACACTCACAAACGCCATTGGAACCAGCTTAGAAAATGCCGTTTGAAGGAATCGGAAGAATCACTACAAAATAGCTGTGAAGAGCCAATCGATGAAATTTTCGATCACTTCGATCTTGACACACCCAAGTCTCTCCTGAAGTGCAACGACGCTCAGGAAGGAAAAGGAAATTTACTCAACCGCTCGACGTAAATCCCAAGAGAAAAAAGTATTAACAGTTTTATGTTTTTTACTCCTTTTCAAAAAGAAAAAAAAAGAAGAAAACTCTTGGGGGGGGGGTATTGTGAGACCGTAACATACCTACAACATGGACTCTTCCAGGACTATATAAAGTATGCGATATAACACTCTAGAGAAGAGGAGGAAGAGAGAGAGAGTATTCACAATACCGTAGTATCAGCCGCGTACGACTACCAATATTCGACACTAGCATATAGTAAGTTCGCTTACACTTACACTATCTTTGTAACCTTTTTGTTTAATATATCTTTCTTACCTCTAATCCGTGTTCCGTGTGGTCCCAACAATTTGGTCCCAACATCAAGTCTGTCCGACGAAGAATCCGAGAAACGCCTCGCCGAAACCTCAATATCTTACCAGTCCCACATCAGTGGCGACGAAGAATTCGAGAAACGCATTCAGTCGAAAACCGCAAACCTTGCCAGTCCCACATCAGTGGCGACAGAAAGATTCGAGAACGCCCGTTCTCACCATATCAATAGCGACAAAGTACTCGAAAAATACACAGAAACTCCACGTTCCCACAGCAGTGTTGAACGAAAAATTGCTTGGTATTACTACATTAGCGATTTAAACGCAACACCCAGCGTCTACATATTAAATTTTATATATTCCGATACCAAAAGCAAAAACGAACTAGTGATTTGACATCTACGGAATATTAAAGTCTGTCCAAATAAAGTATGAGAACGATTTCTTACACACCACAGAAAAAAAAACAGTTTGTTCATAAAACAAACTGACAACACAAGAGCGGAAGTACTATTTACGACTCCAAGTTAGTAAAAAAAAACTTTCTAAAAGATTTTTTGTAACTGATCTTTGAATCTCGTGCATAAAATTATTCTCCCTCAAATTTGGGTAGCGAGTTTTCTTTTGTGTACCTCTATAAAAAAATATATATAATAGTCGTCTGGTAAAAATTTATACAATTATGTTAGAATTAACGGAACCGGAATCTCAAAAATTTAAACACATAATTAGTTTAATTTAACTAATTGTCTGTTCATTTTTTTTTTTTGCAAAAAAAATTTATCAAGTTTTTTTGATATACCAATCAAGATTGGTACGGGTTTGAAAGCAACACGCTGTCATTTTGTTTGTCTAAATATGGAAGATTTTGTCAAAAGTAATCATCTAAATGCTAATGTAGTACATTTTAAATCAGCAACAAAATCAGAAGAAAGACAACAATAACTATTTTTGAATACATAAACAACAAATGGAATTCCAACAAATCACCCTCAGAATGCTGAACTAACGCAGAAACAACTAAAAGAATTACTCGTAAATGCATTAAAGGCTCAAACTCTGAAAAGATACAATATTCAAAGATGAGAGTAAAATTTATAATTCAATGGAAACCATTGAATACGTACCAGAGAACTGACAAAACGTTGAAGGAGGGTTTTTACAAGGCGATTTTATTGAATATATTTGCTTTTTCAATGTAGATTTTTGTGAACAATGGTAAACATTTAAAAAAAAAGGTACGTCTACTTTTGAGAAATTTGGGAACAAAGATCCATATATAGGTATATATACTTCATACTACCCAAGAAAACCAAAACAGATTATTCACAATGTACCACAGACCCGTATATATATAAAGCTCCGAGAAATCGGAACTATTCGGGATTGCATCTAGCATGAAACCTTGTTCCTCAAACGTTGGAAATGCCTTTAATATATATCAAAGACAACCAGAAAGATTTGCAACGTTTAAATTTCATCGGTAAAATAATATGTAATGATTTTAAATTTAGCCGAATGATATCCGATTTTGGGAATGCTTAATTTTCGCACAGAAGGTTTATTTGTTTTTTAATATAAACTAAGACACTGGGACATCGACGGGTAGCACCAACGCCTTGAAAACGAACAAGGATTGACTCTTCAAAACTGGCATAAACAGAATTAAGTCAAAGGATAATATCTGTTGTTGGTGTGTTTTCAAACACGTCACTATCGAGGAATCAGGTGGCTCAGATTAATAAAATCAGAAGCAATTTCTCCAGACCACCTATTATTATCAAAGAGACAAAAGGCAAATCTCATGTCATAAATTCCGCTGTAACTAAAACCCAAATAGGTTAAAGAAAACGGACCATGTTACCATTTGGTAAATGGCATTGGATGAAATTCCTGTCCAGTTAAAAACAAAAATATTTTAAAAATTGCAATTTCTGGCCATACTTTAACTTCGTGCTTCACATCCAACAGAACGATCAATATGGAAAATAGAAATTAGGCAAGATTAATTTCTGACATATTGTCGATAGAATTTAATAAAAATATGTAACTTGTGGATATATCAATAAATTGGATATTAAATTAAGCTTCTACAAATTCCGATCACAAAACCATTTTTTGGCGTACTTGCCTTTTTGAACAAGCCGACCTTATTAAAAACGGATAAAACTGCAAAATCCGTAACTGACGAAAGGATCTGGTTTTTAGGCTAGGTATCACTTAATGTAACACTAAATGGAGTTACCAAAAAGCGCAAAGCCTACGCTTTTGAAAATGGGATTCAGATAACTTATTTGGAACAGATTGGACAGAAAAGCGTCAATTTTTGGTATTCGATAAAGGGAAATGAGTTACATTTTGTCGCAAGAGAAGGAATGGGTACAAAATCAAAATGGTAAATTTCAAAAGAAAACTCAAACAACAATTTCCCAAGCATTTTTTTGGAGGCTCGTTCTCTTCATCAATATAATAATTTGAAAGATTAAGTTCAAGGTGAAGGATTTTGTTTCAACCGGTATTCAAAAGAATGATTCTTTTGACGATAGTTCCAAGCAATATCTAACCTCGAGTTAGATAAACTCACCTAGAAAAATACACTGAATCTTTGAAAACTCCATCATTGGAAATGAAAGGACAAATCAAAAAAAATCAAAAACATGATAAGGTAAACCACTGCTAAGAGCTGTCCAAGTTACATATTACCCCGACATAAAAGGGCCAATCTCGAGAGGATGAATTCATTCAATCCATATAACAAAAAGCAAAATGGAAAAAAGAAAAAAAAATGTGCCTTGAAGTTTTCTCCCTAAAGCATGATGTCCTACTATAAAAAAACCGCGTAATGATTCCAAAAAGCCAGAAAATAAAAAACCGTTCAAAAGGGATTTTCAGAATGGGACCGAGGGTCATTCAATAAAAATGAATTGCGCGGTATAAGGACTTTCTGGCCAAACATGATAGCAGATTATAGCAGACAAATAGAATTTTCAAAGGATCCCAGCACTGTCAAACTTTTCTCATCCAAGCTTCCATTCATTCAGCGTAAAAAACTTTGGATGATGTCTCAGCCAGTAAACAGACCATCCATGGCAAATCCTCACTTTTAATTTTCAGGGCCTATAGACAACGTATATATACAAAACCTCATTGTTGTGGATAGCAACTCAAAATGGCAGGAAGGAGGTCCTACAATGCAAAAAGACCAACCACAAACTGCACGATCGGATTTCTACACGAGCTATTCGCGGTTTTGGCGTGGTAGATTGTGTAGTTACAGATAATGGCACATCAAGGATATTTTTAGAATTCACATCAAGACATATCAGGCAAAGGGCTTTAAGGTCGAAATGGCCGGGCCGGGGGTTCGTGGACACTCAGGGCTTAAAAAAAGGCACTAGGCACACCGACAGATAGAGCATTGCAACAGTTTCTGCAGGTGTATCGGATAAACCCTAATTCAAACACGCCTATGGGAAGCTCGCCTGCAGAAACAATGTTCGCAAGAAAATCAAGTCTGTCTTCGACAAACTTATTCCACGGCAAACAAAGTTGAAAAAAAAAACCGTATCGCCTCATAAGAAATATTTCAATCCTGGCGATAAAGCTTACAAAAACAATATAACATTCTGGGAAGTAGGTACCATAAAACAAAGAATTGTCGAACTGGTCTATATTGTCCAAGGACCGAAAAACACTCACAAACGCCATTGGAACCAGCTTAGAAAATGCCGTTTGAAGGAATCGGAGGAATCACTACAAAATAGCTGTGAAGAGCCAATCGATGTAATTTTCGATCACTTCGATCTTGACACACCCCAAGTCTCTCCTGAAGTGCGACGCTCAGGAAGGAAAAGGAAATTTACTCAACCGCTCGACGTAAATCCCAAGAGAAAAAGTATTAACAGTTTTATGTTTTTTACTCCTTTTCAAAAAGAAAAAAAAAGAAGAAAACTCTTGGAAGGGGGGTATTGTGAGACCGTAACATACCTACAACATGGACTCTTCCAGGACTATATAAAGTATGCGATATAACACTCTAGAGAGAAGAGAAGAAGAAGAGAGTATACCAATACCGTAGTATCAGCCGCGTACGACTACCAATATTCGACACTAGCATATAGTAAGTTCCGCTTACACTTACACTATCTTTGTAACCTTTTTGTTTAATATATCTTTCTTACCTCTAATCTGTGTTCCGTGTTTTCCTTCCGTGGTCCCAACTTTGGGTCTCCATCAATTTTCATGCTAATTGTTCTGATGAGCTTTTCGAATTTAAGTGTAGTACAAGATTGGTGGTAAGATCTCATAATTTTTACAGTTGAAATCACTAGATGTAACCATAAGTTCTATGCTAATAGTTTTTTTCTTGCACACTTCCCGTCCGTGGAAATCTCCTCCAGCTTCTTGCTTTCCAGTTACATTTGATTTTCAAAAATTTAAAGTCAATCATCATCTACTGTCTCTTTGAATCTTTTTCTTTTATTATCCTCTCCACTTAAAATTTTATTTGCAGATTATTTCACACTCAAACTCCACTTGCATCTTAGTGGCATTATCGCTCTGCTTGGGGGAAAACGATTGCAAAAAAAGTGCAGATATTTATCAGATTTTCGCATTTTCTAACTTTTTTTTAGTTTTCAAAAACAGCAGAATCTACTATTTGACTTATTTTTGTTTTTTACAAGTTTTGGAAATAATAATAATTTGCTGATACAAATCTTACTAATTAACCCATCGTGGTGGGGGAGAGACAGATTAATACCTTTTCCAAAGGTAATTGCGTGCCAGTGAATATAACGAAACCGATTGGAATTGGAACTCGTCTCTCCGAATTCCACTTTCGTATGCACATCCCAGCTTACAGCACCTGGTATTCCTAAGCAGTCACCCATGTAGGTACTGACCAGGTTCGATGTTGCATAACTTCGATGTCTCTTGCAAAACAAATTCACCCCAAACCACAAGTGCAATATTTATTCTATTTCCAAAGATGCTAAAAATATTTGCTTTATTCTATCCACTATGAAGTTTCTTAATTCTTCTGCAATATTGCAAGAATCAGATTTGAGTCAACTTAGAGTCCTTCTTACAGGAATCAGATTGGCATCATCTTCTACCTTCTTACAAGAGTCAGATTAGAGACGACGTCTATCTTCTTACAAGAATCAGATTAAAGTCATCTTCAGCTTTCTTACAAGAGTCTAATTAGTCATTTAAATTTGTTGTGGATTCCGAGTTGAAATCCGGTACTAATAAATAACAAACCCCAGGAATGAATATATGAAAATAATGTATTAACGTAATAATACAAACTGGTAAAGCAGGTTAGTAGTTCCAGGAATACGGGTTAGTAGCAAAATATCTATACAGTCTTTGGTATTGAAGTATCGCTGTAAGACTTCTTACTGAGTCTACGTGCTCGCTCACTGTGACTCCTACAACGCTGTTACCTCACCCTCATTCTTCCGGTTACCTACAACCTTTTACTCTGTCACTCTGGACTCGACTCAACTCCTTGGTCTTGCTCGTAGCAGTAGTCTAAGTATACATTGGGTGAGTCCATTTGTATAAAAAGGGGTAGACACATCAACAACATTTTAACAAGAATCTAGTCAGAGACATCCATCCAGTCATCTAGTCTGACCAGAATCAGATTAAAGTCATCTTCTACCTTCTTGCAAGAGTCAGATTAGAGTTATCTACATTCTTACAAGAATTAGATTAGAGTGATTTTCTGCTTTCTTACAATACTCGGATTAATCATATTCTGCATTCTTACATGAGTCAGATTACTGTCGTCTGCTTTCTCACAAGAGCCCGATTAGAATCATTTTCTACATTCTTAAAAGAGTCAGATTAGAGTAATCTTCAGCCTTCTTACAAAGGTCTGATTAGTCTTCAAATTTCTTAAAAGTATCAGATTAGATTCATTTTCTTCCTTTTCTGCTTTCTTACAAGAGTCAGATTAGAGTCGTCTTCTACCTTCTAACAAGAGTCAGATGAGAGTGACCTTCTGCTTTCTTACAAGAGTCAGATTAGAGTCGTCTTCTACCTTCTTACGAGAATCAGATGATAGTGACATTCTGCTTTCTTACAAGAGTTAGATTAGAGTCGTCTTCTACCTTCTTACAAGAGTCAGATGACAGTGACCTGCTTTCTTACAAGAGTCAGATTGGAGTCGTCTTCCACCTTCTTACAAGGGTCAGATGAGAGTGACCTTCTGCTTTCTTACAAGAGTCAGATTAGAGTCGCCTTCTACCATCTTAACAGAGTCAGATTTGTGTCATTTACTGCTTACTTCTTACCAGTGGTGATTAGATTCATCTACATTCTTACAAGAATTAAATTAAAGTCATCTTCAGTCTTCTTACAAGTGTCCAATTAGAATCATCTACTGCCTTTTACAAGGTTCACATTAGATTGGAGTATTGTCGTCATATTTTTCCAGCTTTGGTAGATTTTAAAATTGTTTATGTTTTCTAGTGATTGATGATTTGTTTTGCACTCTGCGATCTCATTCTTACAGATCCAAAGTTGTAAGCTTGCCATTAATCTATCACTATTTCCATGGCCACTGTTCAGATAATGTCTATTCTCAAATTCTACAAGTTACAATCTTTACAACTGAGATTCCTCTTGCCACTTCCACAGAGGTGTATCATGTGCATTTTATATACTATATAAATTTAGTGCAATTCGTGCACATGTAAGGACATTAGTATTAATAAAAATATAAAATCATAATAATAATTAATATCTTTAATAAAACAAATGACATTAAAACTTTGTTTAAAATAAAATATATAAAACCAAAGTTCTCCCAGCATGCAACAGAACATTTTCCTGCCTGAAAACAGACTTAATGTCAAAGTCACTCTCTTCCCTAGATACCCTCAAAGGTTCAAGTAATACATCTCCTTTCCTCGGCACATTACTTTTCATTAGATGAAGTGACTTTCTTCCTCTATCACATGCAACATTAAAACACATATAACTAAAATGCACACACACTAGTACACCAAAAACAAATAAAATAGTATAATTTTAATTTACAACTTAACATCATTTTAGTGTTATATCCTTGTAGGTTTTTTCCTGTTAAAACAAGGCTAGCCCTATTGTTATGATGTGAATGACCCCACAAACATATAAATGAACATATACAAAATAAAATCAGTATCAAAATAATATATTCACACCAAAACAAGGATAAATGTTCATATAAAATCAAAATTGCTGTTAGAGTTATTTAAAGAAAAAGCGGATTTTTTTTGGCATTTTGAATATCCATTTTATTTAATTTTCTTCCATTTAAGATAGTATTTTTCTGATTTTTGCATACAAGGGAAAATTTTAAAAGTCTGCATAAATTTTTCATCAATGTCTTCTGAGACAGGACTTTACAAACTGTTTTCAAGGAAGACCAAGATCCATTCATATTGACCACAAAGAGAGGAGAATGTCTTTGCATTCAAACACATGGAGAATACTTCAAAAAAAGGTATCCATAACGGGAAATGATTGTTTTAGCACAAAATCTATTGTTTTTTTCAGTCCAAGAGGCAACATTTGAGAGATGGACAAACATTTGTGGGTGATAACTATAAAGAAACAAAAGTTTACAATTAATGTGGAATGCATCTGTTTATGTTCTCCCAGCATGTCCAGAAGAGATATGGGCATTTAAAACAGCATCTACCATAAAATTGAACACAAAAAAAGGGAAAGAGAAAAAGAAGAAGAAAAATTTTTGCCCTTATATATATATAAAAAAAACAAGAAAACTAAAACAAGAAAAAAAAATCTGATGAATCAGTGGACGGAAGGTAGAAAATAAGAATATTTAGCAATGACAGAACACATTAATATATATATATATATATATATATATATATATATATATATATATAGAACAAACAAGATAGAAACTGAATAACAACATGGTGAACGTTTAAATAGGTTCCTTATTCTGCCTCCAGCAAAGAAACTAGCATTGGAGCAACTGGGAGGAAATGAAAATCTAAATCATGGAGTTTAAAAGATTCGGCCCTTCAAAAAAGAAAGGACAAAGGCAATCAAATCATATTGATGTGCTGTCAGTTCATATAAACTGAGCTATCTGTCTCCAAGACATATATATATATATATATATATATATATATATATATATATATATATATTATAAAAATTGATTTAAAAATGTTTTTTTTTTCCAGTTCCAACCATGTTTCAAAAATAGAACTAAAAACTGATTTAATTTTTAAATTAAAGATTAGTTCCATTTCGACTATTTCTTTTATATAATTTATTCGTTTGTGCAGGTTTTGCAAACATTTTTTTTATTGAATATCATTTTAATTATTTTTTTCTCCATAAATTCTTCAATGTAAGGCCATGAAAAGAGAGGAGAATGTCTTTGCATTCAAAACCTATGAAAAAAGGCGCAAACATCTTTTGCCAAGAAATTATGAAACAGATACTATAAAGAAACAATCGCCTGCTATGTGAGTAATTAAAAAGATCAAAAAGGAAAGAGAAAGAAGAAGAAAAAAGTTTGACTAACTAGAATATGGAATAGAAGCAAAGAAATTTAGTTACGAGATAAACAAGAGAAACTGAATAACAACTGAACGTTTAAATAGGTTCGCAAAGAAACTGAAGCAAAGAGAAATGAAATCAATCATAGAAAAAGACAGAAAGGACAAGGATTTATACCATCTGTCTCCAAGACCACAAAATGTTTCAGACTAAACATCTTTGCCGAAGATAAAATTGCATTCAAAATCGAACAAGAATTGCCTGCTTGGGAAAGATTTCTTACAAAGAATTTTTCAGATAAACTTCTGGAATTTTACCAAAGAAATGTTTTAGCGAAGATTTGAACAGACAAAAGTTGGGAGATAGCTTCCGAATTAACTTTTGAACAGACAAAGTGAGATAGCTAACTTAGATATTAATATATATATATATATATATATATATATATATATATATATATATATATATATATATATATATATATATATCCAAAGGACTTAGTGGTGAAATAGTGGCTTGCAAGACACATGCGACTTTTTGACCTTTTAATATGGGACCCATGGAAATATGTTGTCTGAGCTCCGTTTTTCATTACAGTTAATATAAAAGGTAAATAAGAAAAAATTCAAGGTTTATAATTATTTACTGGGTATAAATTTGAGATCCCGTTGGATTAAAACATAAGCTTAATGTTCATTGTTAGTAAAAATATTTAAGAATTTAAATTCTATTTTAATGCTTGATCTATGTGAGACATTAGTCTTTAGTGCTGAGGGAAGAAATGGTGGGAGGTAAAGAAATTTCCAGCCGGTAAAGGTTACAGAGGAATATCAGAAGACAGAGGTCATGGATAAGACGATTAAGGAGACCGCACTCACGTCATGTACATATATAATTTTATTTTACTAAAATGCAAATTTGCACATTTTTCTGAATAATGTAAATAAAGGTAAAGTTCCAATAGTTCATTACTGTATTAAATACACTCAATATAGTTAAGACAATCATTAGTCAAGATTTTGAAAACTTTTGGCATATATGTATGTACTTTGTGATTACTGAAACCAATACAAAATTAACAGTTAAACTAAATACATACATGAATAAGTATTATTGCATACATGCATTTCTTAATATTTATATATAGGTTTTGTATCAAAATGTGTGTGTAACGAAAAACGTATGTGTAAATTTTGTTCATGTCTTGTGACTCAAACACTTGAACTTTATCGTAAGTGGTTCTTACATTAAGCAAGTTGGTCAGTCTTGCTCTAGCATCTAATAACCATTATAGTGGCAAACCAGAAAGGACACATACCTCAGTTTATTGAAAGACTAAATGATTTAATTTTACGGTTTATCAACCATTTGCAGGTCATTTAAAGAAAGAAAATATTTTCATATTATAAGATTATTTTGGAGATCATAATGAATTACTGATACAAACCCTACTATTTAACCCATAGCTGGATGAAAAAGAGGTGGATTCATACTTATCCCAAGGATATTTGTGCATAAATGAATATAAAAAAACACCCTTACAGCTTAAAGCTGTCACTCATCTAGGTCATAACCAAGCTCAATGTTGCTTAACTTCAGTTTGGATTCTGCAAATAACTGAAAATATTCAATATAATGATCTTAAGAATGACATTCAATTATTCCATACAAAATTTAGAGTGACAATAGAAAAATAATTTAAAATATTTATTGTATCCATATGAAGATAGATCAGGTTGGATCAAGGCATTGATCAAGTGAGCTGTTCAAATGTGAAACAGGGATACATGAGCTTTTGAAGGAGATTTATGCAAAGTACTTGAATCCTCCGGCCATCCTCCATCTTTACAAAAGCCAGATCAAGCTAAAAATGTCTGTCTATATTTCTGCGATGAAGTATTATGTACATTATTTACATTATTCAGACTATTGTCCGCATCTCTGTCGCCATATTTATTACAACGTTTAGGCCTTTCAGTATCTGCCTATATTTCTGCGATGAGGTATTATGTACACTATTTACATCATTCGACTATTATCATCATCTTATTGCCATATTTATTATCGGTACACTATTTACATCATTCGGACTATTGTCCTCATCTTTATTGCCATATTTATTACAACGTTTCGGCCTTTCAGTATCTGTCTATATTTCTGAGATGAGGTAATATGTACACTATTTACATCATTCGGACTATTGTCCTCATCTTTATTGACATATTCATTACAACGTTTCGGCCTTTCAGTATCTGTCTATATTTCTGAGATGAGGTATTATGTACATTATTTACATTATTCGGACTATCGTCCTCATCTTTGTCTCCATATTTATTACAACGTTTCGGCCCTTCCGTATCTGTCTATATTTCTGAGATGAGGTATTATGTACACTATTTACATTATTCAGACTATTGTCCGCATCTCTGTCGCCATGTTTATTACAACGTTTAGGCCTTTCAGTATCTGTCTATATTTCTGAGATGAGTTATTATGTACATTATTTACATTATTCGAACTATTGTCCGCATCTTTTTTGTCGCCATATTTATTATAATGGCGCAGTGGATAAAGGCGATCCAGTGACAGGACCCAAAGAGTGTGAGTTCAATACCCGGTTAAAGCAGTGGATAACTTTCAGAGGGAAAATTAACAGGAGATAACTGATAACTGACATCCATTAAACATGGCACGTGGAATTAGAAGAGTCTAACCCAGTGAGCGAAATAAAGGGTTCAGTTCGACATACCAACCACCTGAAGAATCATACAACGGCCTGAGACATTGTAATAAATATGGCGACAAAGATGAAGACAATAGTCCGAATAATGTAAATAAAGCTAAAAATGGTATACTGTTGCCATGTATGGGCCGGAGCTGCCAATTCTCCACTTTTCAGTTTCAATAGAGTTCAAAAGTATCTCTACATCCTTGTGGATGATGAATTATATCCACCCTAAAACATTTTTGTCAAACACAAAACATTGCAAGCCTCTCGCTACTCTATCGCTATTTCCATGGAAAGCGTCCAGATGATCTACATTCTTTAGTTCCACCAGTTCTATCCTTCATGGATAAGACCCACCAGACAACTCACATTGTAGCAAACCACCCGCATTCCCTTCGTATTCCATTGGTGAGACCTAAGTTCCACTCAAGCAGCTTCTTCCCACAAACCACTGCTTTGTGGAATCAATTCTCAAGAGGCGGCTTTTCTGATCACTACACTCTTAACCAGTTTGAGTTTAGGTATCTTAACATATTCCCGTAAACCGTACCTCTGACTCTGTAAGCCTCTACTTCGAGTGGCTCTTAAGCCTTGTCTTTAGTGAACAACATTGTAAAAAAATGGTTTATGATGAAGATTGATTTGATTTTATCTCTATGGGTTATCTAATGCCAAAATCTAAATATTTTAAATACAATTTTATGGCTTCAACTATACTCAAGCATCTTCTTCCCATGAACCGCTGCTTTGTGGAATCAATTCTCAAGAGGCAGCTTTTCTGATCACTACACTCTTAACCAGTTTGAGTCTAGGTAACTTCCTTGCATATTCCCATAAACTGTACCTCTGACTCTGTAAGCCTCTATTTCGAGTGGCTCTTGAGATTTGTCTATAGTAAACAACATTGTAAAAATTGGTTTATGATGAAGATTGATTTGATTTTATCTCTATGGGTTATTTAATGGCAAAATCTAAATATTTTAAATAGAATTTTATGGCTTCAACTATAGATAAAATGTATCGTTGGCCATTTTGCGATAAAATGGATTATTGGTAATTCTATTATAGAATATATTGTTGGTAATTTTACTCTAAAAATGTATTGTTAATCTTACTATAACTATATCAGTCAGTTATGTGCCATGCATGATACACACTTAGGCAATCATGTATCTTTTGATACATGACTGACAAGGCAGATCTTTTTTCCCCACAGTAGGTTGCCATTTCTTTCTGCAGTAGTCCAGTTGCCATCCAAGGCTATAGAACCCAGTCTGTCCTACTATTTACCCATAGCTGGGGGGAGAAGAAGAAGATTCATACTTTTCCCAAGGGTATTAGCACGTAAGTGAATGTAATGGATTTGAATGGAATTTGAACTCAGCTCTCCAATTCCTCAATCCAAGCTGTTATCCATTACTCCACCATACCTCCATATAAATATGTATATGCTAAATTTTTTTATATAAAAATGGATGTCACCATAAAAAAAGTATATTTCTACTTTCATAGTGTTTTGCTTGGGGCTTCAGTATTTGCCTATAGCTGGGACCTTAACAGGTACTACCACCTCTGGTCAAGATGTACATGGGAAGAACAAGAATTAATATGTGGTTGCATCCTCCAATCTTCTGATCTGAGGCCTTGCTGCCAGATGTAGTTTATCATCATACCCAGGTTAATGATGATTATGAATTATTTCATACAGATGTTGGGGATGTCATTAAAAGCAAATAATTTAAAAGGTATCCACATAAAGATAGATCAGAACAAATCAAGCCATTGATCAACCCAGATCAATACAAAAATGGTTTATGAGAAGGACAATCTCAAGATTGACCTCAAATTAATTCAAATTGATAGTGGTAAGAAAAATCACAATAACAATAGTCACAAAAATATATTCAGGAATCAAATGAACAGTAGAGTATTCTTGGGAGTAGTGGCAGGACTAAAAGCATTAAACTTACCCAGGAAGAATGTATCAGAAAGTGGTTATGTCATAAGATTTACTAGGTTGATTTTGAAGCAAATATCTATTCATTTCATTTTGTTAGCGGGTTTTGTGTTGCTGTGGTCACTACTCTCCACCATGTCACAATTAGTGACATTCAACATAGAATAGTGCAATGACTTGCTGGTTCCTTTTGTCCCAGGGATGTGGAGGTTACTCCATCCTTCCCATCAAACATAGATTTGCTTTTGAAGTTACTTTCTAGCCTTTGCCTAAAGAGACAGGACCTAGAAGGGGGTTTGAATAACCCAAAGAATATTTATGAGTTTTCTTCTCATACTAGTTGCCACCCAAAGCTATAAGATCCAGTCTGTACTGCTAGTTTACTCATAGCCGGAGGAAAAAATATATTTCATACTTTTTCCAAGGGTATTAGCACATAAGTGAAATGTAATGAACTTGACTGGAATTCAAACTCATCTCTCTGATTCCTCAATCCAAGCCGTAATTCAGTACTCCATGTTGACTCTTCAGGCCAGAAGAGTTGGATTCATACCTTTCCCAAGGGTATTAGTGCATAAGTGAATGTAATGAACTCAAATGGAATTCAAACTCAGTTTTTTAACCCCTAATCTGAGTTGCTATCCATTATTCCACCTTGCCTCTTCAGGCCAGAAGAATTGGATTCATACCTTTCCCAAGGGTATTAGTGCATAAGTGAATGTAATGAACTCAAATGGAATTCCAACTTGGCTCTCCAATTCTTCAATCCAAGCCACTAACCCTTACTCAACCGTGCCTCTACAAAGCAAGTATTAAAATTGAATAAAATACAAGCATTCCTCTTACTCAACGCTTTACTGTTGTTAAGTATATGTGGGTACATTGTAGACTCAGAGGAACTGCACACTCTCATACTTTTCTAAATACTTATGTGTTTTCTACATAATTGTGATTCTGACCAATCAGCTGAAAGAATGAACAGAAATACAGACACACATTTAAGTGAGTCTCAACAAGTGATATGTTTCAATAGATTATTGTTGTGTGCAGCTGCTTCTTCTTGATTTTCACAATTAATAGATCCTCTAGTCACTGACCACTATTGCTGCCAAAAAGACAGAATATTGCTGTAAAGTTTGATAAGCTCCTATATCTGGTTCCTTGTATTAGGGCCTGTGCAAGGGTCTCATGCCCCACCTCTAAATCTATGATATAGAACCTCCCCCCCCACTCTACTGCATCTCAATTTTCATAACATAGTATTCATTTAAAATACAAATTTTATTGTAACTTAATTTACAGCAGGTTTTATGTACAATAATGGATCAAATGCAATATAGGTGAACAATTCAACTAGAAAAATTGAAAATAAATATTGTATCTAAATACTAATTAAAGATATGTCATAAAAGATCAAGCAATTTTAAATAAATCAGCAATATTTTCCAGCAATATTTAATATCAACTGGAAATTTTCTTGTTAGAAAATTGAATAAATTTAGCACATTTAACATTATGGATAAAAAAATAGTAAATTTTATATAGTATTTACCAAAAATTGAAAATAAATAGTGTATCTAAATACTAATTAGATATATGTCATAAAAGATCAAGCCATTTTAAATAAATCAGCAATATTTTCCAGCAATATTTAATATCAACTTGAGATTTTAGAAAATTGAATAATTTTAGCACATTCAACATAAAAAAACAATAAATTCTATATAGTGTTTACCATGCGCAAAACATATTCACAGATTCAGATGAAAAAAATAGATTACAAAATGATGTTAAAACCTGTGAAAATTTTTATCCTTTAAAAATCAGTTGTGCTTAATTTGTAACATTATATAAATGAAAATAGAGAAAAGCAAATGTTGATAAGATAGCGAATGTCTCAAAGTACTGCCTGGGGCCCTCAATCAGATTTGGACCCCCTCCATTTGGTTAGTTCAGGGATAGTACATAGCAGCCATGCCTTGTATAAAATTTCAGCAAGTGTCTCTACTTCTGATCTGGCTGTCTAAATTTTCAATTCCAACGGTACAAATTGTCTGCCTTTAAATCATGCAAGAATTTAAGAAATATTAAGAATGTTTCATATTACGAAAGAGGGATTTCAGCAAATTAACCAGTTTCTTTTTCGTTTGATTTTTTTTCAATGAAAAAACAGGACAAATCAATGTCCAGTCAAGTTTATATGTTTTCAGAATAAATTTCTAATGAAATTGCTTATGGCTGCATCAGGTTGAAATACTTGTTCCTGTACAATTACTGAAGTTAAGCAACATTGAGTTTCTTGGAAATACTGTGTGCTGCAATCTTGGATGTGTGACATAATGGATAATGGCTCAGAATTGTAAATGGAAGATCTGAGTTCAATTCCAATTGGGTTCGTTATGCACAAATATCCTTGAGAAAGGTATGAATTCATGTCTTTAGCCCCCAGCTATGAGTTAATTAGTAAGACTTGTATCCCTAAACCATCATTACCTCCCAAAAATTCTTACAATCTAAAAATATTTTCAGGCTTTAAATGACCTGCAAAGTGTTGATAAGCCATAGAAAATGAATTAGTCAATCAATCTAATGAAATTTTTCCATTTCTCAGCACCTTGCTTAACTTTTAGAATGCTTCATTTACTAGTCTAATGTGTGTTTAGCTTTCAGTGTCACATTTTCCATCCTCTGTTAAAACGCTTCACAGATATTTAAACTTCTATACTTGATTGATGTTGACCTCTCCAATTCATAACTTACATCTTGGGCTTTTTCTATTGCTGATGACCATACTTTCTATCTTGTAGTTCTTTTTATCTCACTTTTCTCTAATAACAAATCTAGAAGGTCCTGTAGTTTTCTTTCCAGGCCAGCCATCTGTATATCTTATATTGTTAAGATTACACTGGTAGGGTCTTCATCTCCCTTAGGATAGCCACACTGTACAGGTTAGATAAATTCTGGGAGAAGACATACATTCAGCATATGCCGCATTCAATTTTTGTGAATTTATTGAATTCATCTTCTTTCCATCTTTATACAGGTGGTTTATTCTCAGTACAAGTTCTGGATTATTCTAATATCCTTTCCAAAGAGAGCTTTTTTTATAGTAAGGTTCACCCTTTACAAAGCCCATGAGGTACTCAAGGTAGAGGGTTACATTAGGAGGCTATATGTGTGTAAAGGAGTGGAACATAACGGTTAGCCCTGGCCTTGAACAGATTAAGATTGTAGTGATCAGGGAAACATCCTGTCGGAAGTCAGTTCCACAGGGCAGTAGTTCATAGGAAGAAGCTTCTCAAATAGAACCTACTTCTCACTGATGCAATATCAAGGGAATGTGGGTGGTTTGTAAGCAAGAAATATGTTATTTTGTCAGTGACTCCATTTCACACATAGGATATTCTTTTTATTCAACTGACCTGAAATAGAAAGAGCAACACAGATTTGGAATTTCAATACATTAGATATTGTTATAAAAAACTTTAGACACCATTCACAAAGACTGATGCCTGCAGGTATAGTTTTAGACAGCAGTAAAATGGGAACAATTCCCAAAATGCTTAATCATTTCTTAAATTATACACGCAGTATAACACCAAACCAATTGCAAACTGCAGAATCCCGAGACTTCATACCGAGTTGCAAATATCAGAACAAGCTGCATGCAAATGAGAATATAAGGTACACATTTTAAATTTTTAAAGGCTGCATTCACAAAGAATGTTGGTTGGCTGGTTGAGTTTTTGGCCATATATCATGGGAAAATGCCAAAAATTTAAATATTTTGAGTTTCAACTAAATATATTTTGAATTTAATTGTATGTTTCCAACTACAGATAAAATTTATTGTCGGTCATTTTGCTTTAAAAATGTATTGTGCATCATTTAACTTATCATTTTGTTTCTGACATATCAACCTCAATGGGTTATTTAATGCTGTCAACATGAACAGAATAATTCTTTGGTTTGATTGGTTTGGTTTAAACCAATCAACCTCAATGGGTTATTTAATGCCATTAAACATTTTTAGGAGATTTTATGAATTGAATATGTATTCTTATTTTAGATTTTTGGTTTATTTTGAGAGACAACATTTTTACATAATGAAATGGTTTGGTTTTATTTTGTTTGGCAATGCATGCAAATGATTTTATTCGTATGAATAGAATATGTATTCACATATTCATTTTAATTTAAAGATTTTCAATGGGTTATTTAATGAGAGAGTTTTGAGAAAATTGGTTTGGTTTTATTTTGGTATCAATTCAATGGGTTATTTAAGAAACAACTTTTGATAGATTCGTATGAATAAAATTCATTGGTTTGGTTTATTTTTGTTTTTATAGCATATCAACCTCAATGGGTTATTTAATACCCGACAACAATGAATAGAATAAATTGGTTTGGTTTATTTTTTTAAATATTTTGCCAAAAAATGGTTTTTTGTTTTGCATCATTTTAGAACATTTTTCAATTAAATGGTTTATTTTGAATTTAATTCAATGGGTTTCCAAATACAGATAAAATTTCGGCATATCAACCTCATTGGGTTATTTAATGCCGACAACATTTTTAGGATAGATTTGCATGAACAGAATATGTATTCTTTGGTTTGAATTGGTTTGGTTTCAACCTCAATGGGGATTTTTTGGATTTATTTTATTGGTTTTTTTACGGCATATCAACCTCAACATTTTAGGATGGATTCTTATGGAATATATGTATTCTTTATTTAATGCATATCAACCTCAACAACATTTTGAGGATTTTGAATAAAATAGATTCTTTGGTTTAGATTGGTTTGGAACAGAATCAATGATTTATTGCCAAACAACTTTGGTTTATGATTCTTTGGTTTGGTTTGGTTTGGTTTATTTTGTTTTACGGCATATCAACCTCAATGGGTTATTTAATGCTGTCAACATTTTTAGGATAGATTCGTATGAATAAAATATGTATTCTTTGGTTTAGATTGGTTTGGTTTATTTTGTTTTATAGCATATCAACCTCAATGGGTTATTTAATGCCGACAACATTTTTTATTTGTGGAATAAAATAGATTCTTTGGTTTTGATTGGTTTTTTAGTATTTTTGATAGATTCATTATGAACAGAATATATGTATTCTTTGTTTAGATTTTTGTTTTCTGACATATCAACCTCAATGGGTTATTTTCATTTTTTTATGAATAAAATTATATTTTTGTTTTATAGAATATCAACCTCAATGGGGTTTTTTAATAGATTCGATAAATATTTTTATTCTTTTTGTTTAGATTGGTTTGGTTTAATAGAATATCAACCTCAATTTTTTTGCCGACAAAAATCTATTTCTGGGAATATTTTCCTTGAAGAAATCTATAGCTGGTCATATTTTTTTTCAAAGAATGTATAGCTGTTTGCATTGCTGGTAATTTTTTTTAAAAGTATTGCTGATAATAATTTTTCCTTCAAAAATTATTGCTGGTAATAATTTTTTTTTATTACAAAGTATTTCTGGTATTAAAATCTATTTTTATACAAGTTTGGGTGTTAACTATTTGCCCATAGCTGGGACCCTAACATGTGCTACCACCCTGGGTCAGGGTGGACCTGGGAACATCATCAACTAAGAGGTGGTTCCACACTCCTCAAAATTTCCTGATCAGAGGTCTTGCTGTTGGACATAGTTTATCATCTTACCCAGGATGCGGATGTAGTTTATAGTCATACCAAGGATAATGTCATTTTACTATAAATAGATATTGTTGGTAATTTTACTATAAATATGTATTGTTGGTATTTTTTATATAAACTTATTTTTTTACTTTTATAGTGTTTTGTTTTTGTTTGGCAGGTTCCCTATTTATTGATTACTAAGAACCTAAAAGGTTTTACCACACCAACTGATTAAGTACAGGAGAGAATAAAATGTAATATTTTCTAAAAGCGATTACATCTTGTGTTACCTTTACTTCATTATAAATACATAATGTTATTATAAACATTATTTTAGTGGGTACATTATCTGAGTTGGTATCCCTATTTATTTTTTTATTTTATTAAACAGTGAAATTAATAACAATTGTTCTAGACTGAGAAGTCTAAAAGAAAAATTATGCCTCCAACAGGATTCGAACTTGTATCCACTTTCCCATCAGGTAATTTCTATTTCTGTAGCTGAAACATGCCTTCACAAATTTAGTTATCAAGGTAACATTGATAGAACAAGGTTTAAGTTATCTATTTAAGGAATGAATAATTTTTCCCAATTGCTCTAATATATATCTATATTGGCTGGCCTCAGTTTCATACACAGCATTATTTTCTTTATTATCATAAATGTTACAAGGGTAAGTAAAAATTATTTAGTAAAAGCATTTCATCCAGTTCCTGGCAGTAAATTTCAACAGAGATGCTCTAGTTAGATTCCAAGTAGCTATAAAGGATAAAACCATTTGCAGACCACCAGACAGTCACCATCAACTCTATCTGAGCAATTTCAATTTTGGGACGTGTTTGAGTTCATAGTCATGATCAAGCCATTTATGATTATCATAAAGGATTCATTTCTCATCACAAGTCACTATTTAATCAAGAAATAGATTGTTCAAATTGTGGAAATGCAGCATCGAATACACTTCAAAACATTGAAATCTTTGACTTTCACTGAGTTCATATGCAACCCATTCATCAAGTTTTTTTCACGTTGCCAATTCTCTTGAAATAGTCTTATTAGTATCTTTTATAAGCCAGCCATAATTTACCAGCTATTTAGTGCCCAGTACTAATATTAGCATTAGTGTAGCCATTGATACACTAACACTGCATGCGAATATAGAAAGACAAGATACGTGACCGTAACAAACAAAACCCTTTAATAAGGCAAGTACAACTTATATACACATATTAAAAAGATTTATACATGTCCCAAAACAAATGATTGTTCATACTGTCCAATGGATGAGAATGTTTAACAGAACAACGAACAAAGAAATAACATACCAGACTTAAGACCTTTGACCATCTGTAGCTAGGTGATATTATTTTTTTTCTCCATGTTAGACTGTGCAGATGTTGTTTATTTTCCACTTGTGTGGATGCCCTGATGGTTAGGAAGGTATTAACCATTTCCCAAATGGAAGCAAAGAAAAATGGGAAGACGAATTCTCTCTAAAGGGGGTGAACTCCCATACATTCAACCCAAGGGAAAACAACTGTTGTCACCCTTACAGTCTGATATTGTTGGAATCCTGACAAAACATTATCTGAGACATTTCGCTGACATTTTGATGCAGGTTTTGTTCTCCTAGTTTTTTTCAGATGTTGATTGTCAATTGCAAATGAACATCCTCTAGCACCTTGATCTTCAAGGCTCATATTCTCACTGCGGAACTTCAGAAACCTGAGTCATACTGTCCAATCACATGTATATCCTTCACTCCATACTCTGTTAAGACTGCATTATATGCCGTACCTATGAACACTAATGCCTATATCCCAATCCTCATAAATACATTGGGCACTAATGTAAGTTGGGGTAATATGCTGCCAAAGTAGTCCACCACTAGCAGTGGTTTACCGACATCATGCTGCTGGTGAGTATTGTATTTGGTTGATGTTATAAAGATTAACATTCCATTTCCAACCCCCGTTTTGGTTATTCTTCATTCAGTAACCCTTTCTAGGTTACAATAGATAGATAGATAGATAGATAGATAGATAGATAGATAGATAGATAGTGTTATATACCATACCTATGAACACTAATGAGTATATCCCAATCGCCATAAATACATAGATAGATAGATAGATAGATAGTGTTATATACCATACCTATGAACACTAATGAGTATATCCCATAAAGACTGCATTATATGCCGTACCTATGAACACTAATGCCTATATCCCAATCCTCATAAATACATTGGACACTATTGTAAGTGAGGGTCATATGCTGCCAAAGCAGTGCACCACTAGCAGTTGTTTACCTACTTCATGTCGCTGGCGAGTATTGTATTTGGTTGATGTTATAAAGATTACCATTTAATTTCCAATCTCTGTTTTAGCTATTCCTCATTCAGTAACCCTTTCTAGGTTACAATAGTAGATAGATAGATAGATAGATAGATAGATAGATTTGAATATACAGAGGTATATAGGGACAAAGTATATATAGGTGATCAAACCTAGCGAGAAAGACAGAAAGGATAGATAGATAGATAGATAGATAGATAGATAGATGGTGTTATATACCGTACATATGAACATTAATGGGTATATCCCTATCCTTATAAATACATTGAACACTATTGTAAGTGGGGGTAATATGCTGTCTAATTAGTCCACCACTAGCAGTGGTTTACCTATTTCACGTCGCTGGCGAATATTGTATTTTATTGATGTTATAAAGATTACCATTTCATTTCCAACCTCTGTGTTGGTTATTCCTCATTCAGTAACCCTTTCTAGCTTACAACATATTGGCAACACTTTCAGAAGTGTTATGACTAAGTTTGAATTGATAATTGCATTTCTTCTTTTTCATGTTCAAAATGAAGGATATATATATATATATAGTTTTAAGTTAAATTCTGAAAGGGATTGATAAAAATTAAGAAAAAGTGACATTTTAATCATTAGGAATGAGCAATATGATTTTGTGCAACTATTATAAAAATATATCAGGACACAATTAAATGGTTTATTCTAAAATCAGACATTTTCTGAACAATCTAATACCAATTGTTAGAACATTTGCCATGGAAATAGCAACAGTGTGGCCATAATGTTTTGATATTGCATCTGTGAGAAAGGGGTTGATGATTAGAATATAATTTGTCACCTCCAAGGCTATATAAATGCTTTTTGGATTAAGTAGCTCAAGAACTGTATCTCAAGCTATGCAATTATTGATCGACCTTCATGCATTTGCCTAAACGAAGGAATGGAATATAGGAACAAGTAAAAGGTTGAAGGAACAGTCAAACAACAGAAACTACAAAACAAAAATAAAGATCCTTGAAAAGTCTAGGTGTCACTTGACCTCCACTAAAACTCACCTGACAATTTTAATAAGAAGACATGATAATAATAATAATGTGTCTAATTTACTGCATAAAGTTGTTGTAATCCTGTGATCAAACATATCTTAAAATCTTTCGACAAAGTCCTGAAGCCAATTCACTAGCTTTGTTTTTCCCATATATTCTTAATTAATTTGAAATGATCAGGTAATTAATAAGATTCCTTCAGGTAATTTAAAATGAGTTTGAATAACAAAGAAATACGCAAAAGAAGTAGAGAAACAGGAAGTAAATGACGATGGTCATCGATGGGCATTGGAAAAAATGTTTAGTTTGTAATATTAAAAATATACATAAAATATATTAATAATATATAATACATTATTATTTAAATTATAATATAAATTATTATTTAAACATTATATTGTAGTGGATACACATATTTGAATAGACACCATGTTGTCTTAAACAGTGTTGAAGTACATCAACTGGCCTGCATATTCAAGGATTTTAACAAAGAAAATGTAACACTCAGTAGGGATTACCTTGCAAAGGAAGACACAGGATCATATTTTGGTTTGCAAAAGGGATCAATTCATAATGAATTTACATATCAAAGAGGATCCAATTCTTAAAATTTAGAAAACTTTAAAATGTTATTATTCATGGAGTTGGGCACCTCAACGTGGTAAATGGTAAGCAAGCTTGTCTCACTAGAACAATTACGACTGAATAGTGAATTTGATCCTCATTGGGTGCCCCCTACTTTAGGCCTTGTGCCACATCTAAGCTACACTTGGAAACTCACTATTATTCATGGAGTGCTTATTCAATAGTAATATGAAAAAAACTTATAGTTATTTGCTGAAGGGAATTCTTGTATAAATGCATTACTAGAAATGCATTTACTCTAGAAATGCATTGAAAATGAAAAAATTGTTGTTAGTAATCAAGAATCAAGGCAAGCATTACTAACAGAATAAGGTTATTAGATCATGTACATGGTTTTACTATAGAAAGAAATGTATGCAATTAGTCCACACAATTGCATTACAAAATATTTTATTATAGAAGTACAAGATTTAAGGTATGTATTATCAACAGTAATAAATTATTATATAATATAAATGCATTTTAAATCATTTTACTATATTTTTACCATGTACATAGTGTGATAAAGTAATCGGGAGTAATCTCCCTTTTATGATTATCTCCCTTTAGAGAACTCTTTCATTTGTAGAGGAATATAAATAGTCACTATGCTGGTATCAATTATTCTAACCAGAATAAATCTTAAGCCTACTCATGTTTTTTTTTTTTTTGTTATAGTTAATCAATGAATATGCATTCTAATTTGATGTCTCATGCTATCCTCTAAATTTACAAAAGTCAGATCAGGCCAAGAATGGAGTACTGTTGCCACATTTTGGCGGTAGCTGCCCAGTTCTCAATTGAATTCAAAAAGTCCTTGTGGATGACAATTTATTTTCCACCTGCCAAACTCTCTTTCACAGGTGGGATCTATTGCTCTATTTCTACATCTATGAAAAGTACTCAAATAAAACTACATTCCTTGGTTCTGTCAGTTCCAGCCATCACAGCTTGGAGCCACCATGCTACTTACATTGTAGCAAACCACCTACATTCCCTCTGTATTCCATTGGTAAGAAGTAAGTTCTACTTGAACAGCTTCTTCCCACAAAACTGTCTGTGGAACTGACTAACAAGAGGATATTTCTCCAGTCACTACAATCTTAACAAGTCTAGGGTTTATCTTCCTCTCCTATCTGTAAAAACCGCCTTTCAATGCAACCTTCTGCCCCAAGAGGTCCCTGGGCCTTGTACAGGATAAATCTCAATGTAAAAAATAATATGCCTTTCCATTCAGACTAGTATCCTCATTTTGATTGTTATACTAATATATTTTATACCGGCTGCTTGTAAAAGTAAGCTCACATTTGAGGAAAAACACTGAAATTAGGTATGCCTGATCCTGTATGGAAGGAAACATGTGGCCATCAATCACTTAAAGTGATTGAGTTTTTGACTTGTCTTTGTCAGCAATATTGATCTATGTTTGAAATATCAGTTTTAAGGCATATTAATTATCTAATAAACAATTCAAGAGATATTAAAATCAAGTAGGTACCAAGTTTTAATAAAATGGGTAGACATGATTTCAATACTGACGATGGCTCATTCAGATTTTCTTCTAAATCTCACAAAGGCTATATATATTAAGTCCTTCCAGGTATCTCTCTTTTAGGTTGCAGTGCTATCAGCCTTTACTGATTATATATCTAAATTATATCATATGTCGTTGGTGCTTTCTATTTTATTCTCTGTGCACATTGTTTTTCAGTTCTTGATCAAGGTCTCAGGAAAGAGGAATGAACACTTTATCATAACAATTAAACACTTTTTGTTCTCTTTTTATTATTTTTAAAAAAATTTGGACTTTTTAGGGTGAATAAATTTTATTTCACTATTCTTTAATTTAAATTTTATTTCAGTTATTCATTTTTTCAATGATTTTATTGGAATGTTATTGGAATTATTTGAGTAGTGTAAGAACAAATGATGGAAAGTGTGACACAGATCTGAAGGCGAATCAGTGTAGGAAAAGTTGCCTTTGAAAAAGTATCCCTTCTGATAGGACACATAAAAGAATAAGTGATTTCAATGTTATAATTTTGTTATTACAGATCTACAAATTCAGTATCTTCAGCTATATTTTAATAGAGGAGGCACAGTGGAGTAATGGATAGCGGCTTGGATTAAGGAATCGGAGAGCCGAGTTCGAATTCCAGTCGAATCCATTACATTCACTTACATGCTAATACCCTTGGGAAAGGTGTGAATCCTCTTCTTCTCCCTCCAGCTATGGGCAAATAGCAGGGCAGACTGGGTTTTATAGCCTTGGATGGCAACTGGTCTAGGAGAAGGAAAACTCTGAATTCAAAACCTGCGGAGGGTGAATGGAGTCTCTCTGAGCCTTGGTTGGCAATCCATTTAGTGATGGTGTCACGATAAAAAAACACTCTTGATAGCCCTAGCGAAGCATCAAGAAATCAGCTATTTGACAAGTTTATGAACTACACCAATCAAAGTATTAGCTATGACAGATAAAGAATACTGGAAGGTGTGGTGAGTTCAATCTCGGCTGAGGCCGCAAGATGATGATATTTTAATCATCTCACACTAAGCAAGGTAATAAAGCCACTAAGGTGGAAGAGATTACTGAGTCTGAGAAAAACAAAAGGACTGGATTAAAGGAGACAGATGATGATGATAGACATTGAATTTAAACTTTTGAAGATCAAAGTTGACCGGAAAGGAAGAAGCCTAAAGAGAATCCGAGAAGCAAGAAATGCAAGAGAAGAAACAGTTTGCATTTATGGTTACGCCTATCAATTTCAATTGTCGAACTTTGAGACCTTGCTGCTAACCTAGTATTAGATTCATAAAGTAGAGGTACCAAAGAAGAAAGCTCTTCAGAACAATTCCCAGGAAAATCTTGCATCTCAGCCTCAGTTACTTCCCCACAACCATAAAATTGCCTCCCTGTGGTTCTTTCATAATTGATACCAGCATAGTGACTATTTATAGTCCTCTACAAATGAAAGAGTTCTCTAAAGGGAGATAATCATAAAACAAGGGAGATTACTCCCGATTACTTTATCACACTATGTACATGGTAAAAATATAGTAAAATAATTTAAAATGCATTTATATTATATACTTTCATGGTAATGCTTCAGATGAGCTTACTTTTAGAGGCAGCTGGTACAAAATATATTAGTATAACAATCAAAATGAGGATACTAGTCTGAATGGAAAGGCATATATTTTTTAAAGTCGTACCTAGACTTTATGAATAATAGCTAGCCACTTGTATTCGCGGGTACCCATCTACTAGAGTGGCTAGACAATCCCTATTGCAGTCACTTGCTCAGACACATTTGTGTTTGCTCAACACCTACAGAGCCTAGCTGTGGTTTATATTGCAACTATGCTGAGCAGACCTCAGTTACAATTTCTGGGAGAGAGCGTGTTATCTAGTGTGATCAACAATTTGAACAAGACTAGCACTCTCAAGCCCTCGGACAGGATGACTTGAGGCTTTATGCTTGCACAGCTATTGATGGTCCCCAAGAGTTCCGCCTACCCAGTTTCACTAACAAGGCTTGGGTCAACCCATGGTATGGTTTTCAGGCACTTTCCAAATGTGCCACACCCTAGGATCGACCTCGATTTATTCCGATAACGTCAGTAAGTCTCCTTCGTGACAAATCGACCAAGGTGAGATTCGAACCCAGGTCTCATGGTCAGAAAGCGAACGTTCTAACCACTCGGCCATGCACCCATGAGGCTTTATGAATATAAGCAAAGTAACAGACTGACAATGAGGTCTTATCAATATACAGTTGATTTGGCTAGATATGACCGTAGGTTTTATGCTAACAGTTTCTTTTCTTACACTTCTCACCTGTGGAACTTCTTTCTGATTCCATGCTTTCCAGCCAACTTTAATCCTTTTTTTTTTTTAAAGCATTTCACCCCTAGCAAGGCAGGAAGCCACTAGCACACAAGGAGTTACAGAGGATTTGGAGCGAGAGCAGATAGGAATGATAGAGGAAAAGATGAGGAGAAGGATAGTGGATAGATCAAGGCAACTGGAGATGTTGATTGACATTACATTTGAATAGTTGGAGATTATAGCTCTCAGGGAAACAGGAATAGGAAAGAGAGTTCCACAGGCGAGAGGTGTGTGATATGAAGCTATTGGAGTAGAAGAGGTGGCTACATTTAACAGTTTCAACAGTGAAAGAGTGAGAGATGCCAGCCTCGTAAGATGTTTGAATTCGCAAAGTCTGGGAACCAGCAAAAGCAGCTCATCAGAGCAATTACCATGAAAGTATTTGTAAAAAAGACAGAGAGAGGCGACGGAATGTCTGTGAGAGAGCGACTGCAGACAAGATGCCAGATCAGGACCAATTACATTGCGTATCCATCTCTGGATCCTATCAAGAACCCCAAGACAGACAGAAGGGGCTCCAGACCATATATGACAGCAATACTCCATGCAAGGGCGAATTGTTGATTTGTAGATCTGGAGGATCAATTCCGGGGAGAAAAATTTCCTGGTGCGGCACAAGGAGCCAACTTTCCTTGTGGTGGATGAAGCAATTGACTCAATGTATTCATTCCATCTGAAGTCAGTAGACAACGTGAGACCAAGCAGCCGCAGAGAAGTGTTCTCGGGAAGTTGAGCGTCAGACATTCTAATGGGGACAGGGAAGGATCTCTGTGGTGATTAATAGAGAGCAGTTTTGTTTTGGAAGAGTTAACCAGCCAATTACTGCCCCAGTTCACAACTGATTGGAGGTCCTTTTCGAGACGAACGGCCAGGTTAGTTTTGTCAGTGACACTAGATTTGTTTTTGAGGCAGGAGTAAATTGTGGTGTCATCCGCGTAGATGCCTACTTGGGAATCATAAATTTAAATGCAATGTCAATTGCTATCTACAGTCATCCTTATTGCTCTTCTTTATTTGCTCCTTGTAATGTTTCTGTTCCTAATTCTTCAACACCCAGTAACCTCTTGTGTCTTAGTGGCTTTACAGCCTTACTTAGGGTGAACTTGAAAAACTACGTTTTGCTGGTGTGAAATTAACTGAAGTTGAGATGCCTGATCATGTCCGATGATGTTGCAGATTCTTCTTTGGATTTCTTCAAGGATCCATAGCAGAAGCATCACACCAGTTTGCCTTTAAAATTAGATCATGAAAGTCATTAAGATTGATGATGTGCCTTAACACAGGAAACAAAGTAATGTGTTTATAAAATAGGCAGAAATTAGTGGCTGATTGTTATCATATTTCTATTTGTTTCTATGATCAAACTTTTTAATATTCTACTTTGGATCAGAGTGTAGTATCTGGCTGATCAGAGGAATCAATTACCTTTAAGTATAAAATAGACTGAATGGGCCAATATTTTCTTAGAGACATGTTTTTTTCTAAACATCTCCTATCAAATATTGAGGAGATTTCTCCACCCCCACTCTTAAGCTAGATGATGAGCATTCTAGGACAAAGCATTTCATTTGAATATCTGCAAACACTACTGACTTTTTAAGAATTCAGAATGAAAATCATTGCTGTAAAATCATCTCTGTAAAAACTTAAAATGTCATGTTTGGTGAATACTGCTGTGTGAATATAACCAAAGTAGATTACCCAAGAGATCCCTCCCTGGCTTAAGCAAAGCCCAAACTGAGGGCAATGGTTCTAGGTTGGCTTCAAGCCAGCTCTGTCAACAGTTCCAAATGAGAATATTAAATGCTTTCATGTATCAATAACCTAAACATTGCCTATTTTCAACACTTGTAATGGATATGTCTTTTCTATTGTATTTACTAGTAAAATAGTTACAAAGGAAGAGTTATTAAAATTCACAATGACCTACTCACTTCACTACTAAACCTTGTGACATGACAGGGACATTTTTGCCATGAGAAAGCAGGGATAAGTGGAGTCATGACTTTATCAAAGCCATTAATGTTAAATGAATACAAACATTCTCCAGTATCAAGGAATGGCTGCATTCTCAAAGAGGCTCCATGTTTGAATGTTTACTGGGACTCAAGTTCACTTTAGATCTCAGGTGGAACTCATACATATAATCCGTTTGGGCATTTTGCTGTCATGGAGTGGGTTCAATGCTCCACCCTTTAGGCCTTGTGCCACATCTGAGTTATGCTTAGAAAATCATTGGGCACGTCGATATGGTATAATGGTTAGCATGATTGTCCTGCTAGATTAATTACAACTGAATAGTAAGTTCAAATCTCACTGGGTGTTCCAAACTTTTGGCCTTGTGCCACAGCTAAACTACACTTAGAAAATCATTAAGCAACATGAGGTGGTGTAATGGTTAGCAAACTTGTCTAACTAGATCAACTGTAACTGAGTAGTGAGTTTGATCCTCACTGAGTACCCCATAATTTTGGCCTTTTGTCACATCTAAGCTACACTTGGAAAATCACTTGGGCACCTCAAGGTAGTTTAATGGTTAGCAAGCTTGTTGTACTAGAACAATTATGACTGATTTGTGAGTTCGATCCTCACTGGGTGTCCCCCACCTTCAGCCTTGTGCTCCATCTAAGCTACGCTAGGAGAATCACTAGGACACCTCAAAGTGGTGTAATGGTTAGGAAGCTTGTCTTGCTAGGACAATTACAACTGAGTAGTGAGTTCGATCCTCACTGGGTGACCCCCACCCCACACTTTCGGCCTTCTACCACATCTCAGATAAGCTTAGAAAATCACCATATATATGAATTATTGCTAATGATGGTGGAGAAGTGATTGGCTCATTCTATCACTTCAGAAAATACCTGGCTCCTTCTCAGTCACTCCATTAAGTGTCATACGTGATACACAATTCGGCGATCAAGCCTCTTTCAATACATGACTGACGAGGCAGAAGATTTTCCCAAAGTATTTTACCCTTTCTTTTGATATTAGACTGGTTGTCAACCAAGGCTATAGGAACCAGTCTGTTCTGCTATTTAACCCATAGCTGGGGAGAAGAGATGGATTCATACCTTTCCTAGGGTATTTACGCATAAATGAATCTGATGAATCTGATTGGATTCCTTCTACCATGCATTATTGCTACAAGAGTCAGATTATACCAAACAACAAGTATTGTTGCTATGTCTGGGCGAGAGCTGTATAATTTTTACTTTTCAACCATGATGGTGTTCAAAATCCTTTATGCAATTTTTCACTCTGCTGCCGCTTTCCCATGTGAGCAATGTCACAAGCCCATCACTATTTCCATGTCAAACATGTGGACATGCTCCATTTTTTTATTCCACAATTTCAGACCCTTACATCCAGGATTTTGACATGATATTCCATGAAGATAATCAGCATTATTCTTTCTGTATTCCATTTATAAGTAAGAAGTACCACTCAGACAGCCAAGAACATCTATTTTATGATACAAACTGGGTACTTCCCTGAACACTACAATCTTAACCTCTTCATGTCCAGGGTCAATCCTTATCTATCCTCCATACTCTCATAATATTCACTTTCTTCCTCTTATGTTCATTTTACACACCTCATTCAGTAGCCCTCTATCATAGTGGCTCTTGAGCTTTATGTTGATTGAAAAGTAGGATTAGAAAAAGATCAAACTTGATTTGATAATTTTAATTTTGTGAGACACTAACTTTGAACCAAACTACCATTTGAGACAATGTTTCAGTCAGTTATATGTCATGCATGATACATGCTTAGGTGATCATGTATCTTTCGATACATGGCTGATGAGGCTGATTTTTTTCCTGCAGTAGGTTGCCATTTCTTTCTGCAGTAGACCAGTTGCCATCCAAGATTATAGAACCGAGTCCATCCTGCTATTTATCCATAGCTGCAAGAAGAAGAGGATTCATAACTTTCCCAAGGGTATTAGCATGTAAGTGAATGTAACGGATTTGACTGGAATTCAAACTCAGCTCTCTGATTCCTCAATGCAAGACACTATCCATTGCTTTTAAGCCAACAATTAAAATAGTCCATTGATTGTTCTTGTAAAATCTATGAAAATAACATCTAAAAATATATATACAATCACACCCACATTGTTTGTGTGTATTTTTAGGATTTGGGTATTTTACAGATTTGTGCGTGTAGTTCTCAAATGTGTGGTTGTATATGAGTGAGTATCTTTTGGATGTGTGCATATGTGTATGTATTTGTCAGAAAAATTGTTGTTTTAGACACAATCTATGACAATGCTACTTAGCTAAGCCATATCATTTATCTAATAATGATTGATTTTGAAAATCAATGGCAGTAATTGCCATTAATTTAAAAAAAATGAATAATAAAACTACATCATCCATTTTTCTTCTTTTTTTTTGAAACATTATCTTCTAAAATACCTATATAAGTCTTATATGTCGAAAATATCTATAGACTTCCTTCCAGAAAATATGTTCAACTGTAAAGCAAAAGGATATCTATTTAAAAGCAAAATGATATAAAAGTTTACTCTGTTCTTTGAGGACTTTTAATAGCTTTGATTTTTTTCTAACTTGTGATTAATATTTTTTCTAGATAAATGATGACAACCATCAAGCTAATTTAACAAATGGAAAGACAAGCTGAAATCATTGCCTTAAATACAGAACATAATGGTCAAGAGATTGCTTGCTTCCTGAAAGTTATATGGTTGTTTGTTGTCAAAGATCTGGAAGCTGTTGATGGGGATTACTGCAGCAGTAGCCAAATGTAAAATTCCTGTTAAGGGTCATAATGCTCTTTGATGTAAATCCTATATCAAACAGTTTGTTGGATAAACAAATATTATAAAAACAAATACCACCAAAATATTTGAAGGACATAGTTGTAGACTTATCACCTATTATTTTTGGACCATTTAGAAAATAACAATAACTACCTTCACCACTCCTTGAAATTCTAGAAAAAGGAGGTATGAAATTATTTTTTAACCAATGAAAATCTTGTATTCAAAAAGTTCACACCTCTATGTGAAATTAGATTTTGAATCCCCTTATGGATATAAAAAATAGAAGCATACTTCTTCTCGAGGTTCAAATCAATTTGGGAGGCCAGTTTGATCTATATGTGCATAAACACACATGCACATGCCCACAATGGAAGAGAGACAGCCAGCAAATACTGGAAGAGAACCCATTCAGAGCAACCTTCATTTAGACAGGATTGAAATCAGCATTTCTACAGTCTAGTATATTTTTCAAAATTTTCATATGCTGTGAGAGTCACTTAATTAGTATATACCTTTAATAGGGAGCCCAGCTTTTCATACAATAATTTAATTCCTTCATCTGTATATAGTTTATCAGGTTTTATTTCCAGCACTACTTCTGTGGCTTCACAACTTAAACTCAAAAACACAGCTGAAGCTCTTTTCTTGTCATCAACATTTGTCACCATTTCCAAGAACTTTATAGGAATTAAATCCTATGTATATTTTCAACCAGTAAAATTCCATCAGAAATTTTGTTGGATAAACAATCATCACAAAGGTAGATATGGCCAAAATACTTGTGGACATAATTATAGACCTACCATGTCTTTCTTTTTTGAACAATTTAGAAAATAACAATAACTCATTTCATCACTCCTGCAAATTCGAGAAAAATATTTTCATCAGCCAGTGTGAAGTTATTTTCTAACTGATGAAACCTTGTTTCAAAAAGTTCACACCTCTATGTGAAATTAGATTTTGAATCCCCTTATGGATATAAAAATAGAAGCATACTTCTTCTCGAGGTTCAAATCAATTTGGGAAGCCAGTTTGATCTATATGTGCATGCACACACATCCACACACACTTACACAATGCAAGGAGTTTATAGTCAGCAGCTGCGTACTTAGGCCTTGTACATTCCCACAATAGAAGGGATTAACCAGCAATCACTGACTAAACCTTAGTTATAAATGATATGGAGAGCTTAGTTCATGCCTGCAAAAATAACCATATGTTCCTGGAACTGGAATGCTTTGATTTTTCTTTGATAAGAAAATGGTCAGGATCAAAAGGTCAACCAAAGAAAAGACAGGTGGTTACACAGAGACATTCTGACAACAGTGATGGTTCTGGGAGTTGTGAGCAATGAGGGAGATATCATGCTTTCTCACTTATTTCTTTAGGGATTAAGGGTCAATGTTCCTGACTATAAGCAAATGTTGGAGAGCATTGTAAGGATTTGGATAGAGAACTTGAGCAAAGGAAGACCATATACTGACCAATAAGACACTGCTCAAACTCATAAGGTGAAGATGATCCAAAAATTGGTGAGTTCCAATCTCCACAATCTTGTCACCCCAAATATATGACATCCTAGCTCTCAAGACATGAATACATTGAACTACTACATGTGGGGTGTAGTCACTCAATGCTCCATAACACTATATATATATATATATATATATATTTAAAGGTATTTTTGTAGGTACAAAATTTAATCACAGAAATAAAAGTGTGAAGCTTGATATTACCAGACATATTAAAAACAGGTAAAGCAACCAGTTTTGCTCCTGCTCTTCAGGCTTCCACGGAAGATTTAATTTAAATTAAAAACACAGAAAATATACAGTGAAAAGGAAATGCGGAGGAGAAAAAAAATATGGACACAAAGAACTAGAGACAAATGACAGCGAATCCCAACAAACATTCACACTGTTTACCCAAGGAAGGTTTGCGGGACCCGACGTAAAGTGCCTCCAGCATCTTGAGGTGAAATGAAGAGTGTGACCGGGACAACACAGTGAACCAATCAACACTAATATATATATATATATATATATATATATATATATATATATAGGGGAAATGTTAATAGATCTTCTTCTGGAAAAAATAGAAAAGTAAAAAAGGGAAAAACTTAATTATGGATTTAAATAAATAAACAACTATATCCTGTGTTCCTTCTGGACATAGGTGATCATGTCTGTCCACAACTTCCTATTACATATAGAAACGTTTGTCATTTTTCTATCCTTCCCAATTTCACCATCCATTCACACAAGCCCTTCAGGTAGGTGGCCTGCTAACTTAACTGTCTCGTTTGCCTTCAGTATGCACTGTGAGTATCAAAATCTCAAACCCTTCTTTTCTCATTATGTGTCCAAGAAATTTCAGCTCTCTCTCTCATTCTAATATTAAGGATCCTTTTTGTTTCCATTTTCCTTTATGATGTCTTTATTGCTTACGAGCTATGATATTCTTGACTAGCAGTAGAGCCAGGTGTTGCCTGGGGATGTAACAGTAAGAGATAGATCAAGTATCGACCATCATAAAGACTGAAAAATAAATTGACAAAGATTATTGTTTAAGGTTGATGGACACGCATGTCTTAATTAGTTTATTTATTTTTTTGTTTTTTTACGAATTGATCAAACCCAAACTCAAAAACAAAAACATTGTTTTCAATCGTTATGAGTCTACCGATTGAATAGAATTTTATTATAAACAATTATCTTTTAAATGGAATTTTTAAAGCATTCGGAATGTAAAAATAGAGAAAAAAGTGGGCAAGACAATAAGAAACACTACCTGGCAAAAAAAAGTTAAGTTTTGTTGAAATCAGTTGAAAAATGTAGGAAATCCGATCCCATATATAAACGAACACACACACACACACACACACACACACACACACACACACACACACACAAACAACCTGGATTTTATAATAAGTATAACTCGATATGAGTTGTCCCCCTTTAATTCTCGCTACAGAGATGCCTCTTAATCGTGTTTTCAAATTGATTTCATGCAAAAACAATTGTGTTTTTCCAATTTTTGGCACTGTCAGAACCACCGCAAGGTAAGTTTACGTAGTCCTGTGAAGTTCTGTTGTAATCAGTTGAAAAATGTAGGAAACCGATCCAATATATAAACGAACAAACACACACACACACACACACACACACACACACACACACACACACACACACACACACACACACACACAACCTGGGTTTTATAATAAGTATGATTTCCTTTGAGTAAGTGAAGCATATGGGTCTTGGTGAATACATCACTTTTTAAACTGCATGGCCTTGCACTATAGAATTCTCATAGAACCATAACTGGTTATGGAAACTACATCACTTGAACATTCAACAACTCATATGGATAGCACATGTAAGTTGAAGAGAAAATAATGACAAGATCAATATAGTGATATTACACACTACTTCAAATAAAAAGTTAGGAAGGAAACCCTTCATTAGTACTGAAAATAATGATAACAGCTACTAGACTTAAGAGAAACCCATTTTCCTGAAAAATTGTTTCATAATTGACTTAATTCAATAGTTTGTAACTAAATAATGAAGGTCATATTGAATGGCATGCTTCTAGATCAAATAATACTAATATGAAAATCCACCAGGCTGTGACTTCGAAAGTTTCTGATCTTCGGTTGCGACCTTTCCAACATTATCAATTTCCAATTAGATATTTTTGCATGCCTTCGATCAGGCCCTGAACTACTGCTAATCAAATTGAACAGATGTCCCTTTGAGGAGATACTCTGCCTTCAGAGAATATTGGGCCTCAAACTCACACATGACCTCAAATTGAACTTTTATATATGATCCATTGCAGGTAAAATGATCAGCTCACTATACTGCTCCAGTCAATGTTCCTGACTATAAGCAAATGTCGGAGAGGATTGTAAGGATTTGGATAGAAAACTTGAGCAAAGGAAGACCATATACTGACCAATAAGACACTACTCAAACTCATAAGGCGAAGATGATCCAAAAATGGGTGAGTTCCAATCTCACAATCTTGTCACCCCAAATATATGACATCCTAGCTCTCAAGACATGAATACATTGAACTACTACATGTGGGGTGTAGTCACTCAATGCTCCATAACACTATAATATATATATATATATATATATATATATATATATTTATTTAAAGGTATTTTTGTAGGTACAAAATTTAATCACAGAAATAAAAGGGTGAAGCTTGGTATTACCAGACATATTAAAAACAGGTGAAGCAACCAGTTTCGCTCCTGGTCTTCAGGCTTCCACGGGAGATTTAATTTATATTAAAAACACAGAAAATATACAGTGAAAAGGAAATGTGGAGGAGAAAAAAGTATGGACACAAGGAACTAGAGACAAATGACAGCGAATCCCAACAAACATTCACGCTGTTTATCCAAGGAAGGTTTGCAGGACCCGATGTAAAGTGCCTCCAGCACCTTGAGGTGAAATGAGGAGTGTGACCGGGACATGCTATCCTCTACATTTATAATAGCCAAATCAGCCTGAAAATCAAGTACTGTTGCCATATTTGGGCAGGAGCTACCCAGTCCCCAGTTATTGTTGGAGAAGAATTATTTTCCATCTTGCGACCTCTCTCTCATAGGCAGGATGTGGCAAGTCTCTCAGTGCTCTATCACTACTCCCATGGAAAGTGCTCAAACGAACTACATTCCTTGGATCCATCATGTCACTTACATAGTAGCAAATCACTATTGTTGAGAATTAAGTTCCACTCAAACAGCTTCTTCCCAGGAACCACTGCTCTATGGAACAGACTCCCAAGAGGATGCTTCTCAGGTCACTACAGTCTTAACCTGTTCAAGTCTAGATTTAATCATTATCTTCCCCTCCTATCCATATAAACTATCCCTTAATGCTACCCTCTGCCTTAAGTGACCCCCGGGCCTGATAAAAAATTAACAAATATGTACTACTGTTTTAGTAGCTAGTCTGACAGATTCGACAGCAACCTGGCAACTGCTTTTGAAGAAGACCTCCAACAACTGGTTTACTGGGGCCATATTACTATTAGTATTTTGTATAACTGTATTTCTACTGTCTCCAGTTACCTCTTCATTTGTGAGGAAATTGTCTAGGCTCTGTGCCTTCAATGCCTATTGGGGCTTAAACTCAATTCAAACCTCAAGTGAAACTTGTAAATATGATCTATGGCTAAAGGTACTGGAAAAATGGTCAGTTCTCTGTAGCACTATATGACTTCCTGCTATATTTTACTTTTATAAAAGCCAAGTCGAGCTGAAAATGGAGTACTGCTGTCATATATGGAGAGGGGCTGCCCAGTTTTCACTTTCCAGTCTTGATAGTCAAAAAGCATCTCCACGTACTTGTGGGTGATAAATTATTCTCCACTCTACAACCCTGTTTTGCAAATGCAATGTTGCAAGTCTCTCATTGCTCTGTCGTTATTTCCCTGGAAAGTGTTCAGACGAATAACATTCCTTAGTTCTACTAGTTCTGACATTCACAGCTAAGACCCACCATGCCACGCCCATTGTAGCGAACCATCCTCATTCCCTTCATATTCCATTGGTGAGATCTAAGTTCCACTTGAGCAGCTTCTTCTCATGAACCACTGCTTTGTGGAACCGACTCCCAAGGCAATGATTACTCACTCACTACAATCTTAACCTTTTCAAGTCTAAGGTTAACCGTTATCTTTCCCACATACTCCCATAAAGGGTTTACAGCCACATCATATTGAAACACCAGTTTCTATATGATCACCAAAGTTAAGCAACATTGAATCTGGTCAATAGCTAGATGGGGGACCGTTTGAAAATACCAGCTACTGTAAGCTTGGATATGTAAATGGTATAATGGAAAATGGCTTTGAATTTTTAATTGGAGAGGCAAGTTCCATTTGGTTCATTATATTCGCTTATGTACAAATACCATTAGGAAAGGAATGAATACACCTGTTATCTCTCCCAGCTATGGGTTAATTAGTAAGACTTCTAACACTAAAGCCATTATTCCATCAAAAACAATTCTTATAATCTAAAAATATTTTCTGATATTAAATAACCTGCAAATTGTTGCTAAGCCATAGAAAAGAAATCAATCAATCAATATCCTTATCAACTCTTGTGCTTATTTTCTAACCTCTACTTCGAGTGACTCTTGGGCCTTGCATATGTTGTATTTTATTGTTAAAATATATAGAAAATGTTCATTTTTTTTTTCTTAGTGTCAGATGAAAAAATTATTGAAACAAATCTTTAAAAGCACAATTATTTTTAACATCTGTTTTAGCTCTTATTTTTTTTTATCCCTCCTTAAAGAAAGCAGACTAAAAACAAGAAAAATAGGGATATGAAAATTCAAACTGAGAAACATGGATTTTACAAGATTTTTCATTTCTGTTACATGCAGATATTGAAACTCTATTCTTTTTTTCTTCCTCCTTTTCATTTATCACTGCATTTCTTTCACGCCGCTTACCATTTGTTGTTGTCGACGGCTGCTATATGCATTGGAATGAGTATTTGCATAAAGTAATCGACAGTTAGCAGGGCACACCTCAGCAGGGGGCCATGCAATCTCCTGAGGGTGGACATTTTATGAAAGAGCAATTCTAAAGCTTCTGGGTAATATTTGGATGTTTTGCTTTGAATCTCAATGAG
>CAHIKZ030000069.1:2202500-2255000 GCA_903632075.3 Acanthosepion pharaonis
CAGATCAATCCAACAATTGGGATTAATTTGGACAATTTTGCGTTACATTCTTTATATGCTGACGTAAACACATACATCAAAAAAAGAATATATATATTATATATATGACAGTGGGGTTGAATAAACAGATGAAAATATTTCCTATTTTTTTTGTAACATATTAAATTAACTGAAATATAATGTTGCAGTAGCATATAAAACTAAATTATTCTATGGCTAAGAAAATATAGAATATTCTCGGGTTTATCAATATTGAACAGTTAGCGTAACGAATACATACATTTAACTTTTAGCTAATAAAGTCGGATTAAAAATCGTGGACGCCAATTTATATTTGAATGCAATTTTGAAAATTGATAGAGTTACTGAGAATATTCTCGAACAGTTTAGAAAACTTTGAAGTACAACCATCATAATGCAAAATTGATACTGCACGAACACTTTTTCCACTATTCGAAATATAAAAATTTGGATAACTATCACTTACTGATGAATTTCCAATTTTAAATTTCAGGTTCTGATTCTATGCCCCAAAATACATATATAACATTGTTATTCGAGGTTTTCATTTGCTATAAATGAGAATAACAAGTATTTGTTTGTTGTACATTCACTTAAGATGGCCACTTTATGGTTATATATATATATATATATATACACACACACTTGACTCTCCCGTCGAATTCGACGTATGAGGGTCAAGCAGATCAGTTCCTAAGATAACCGACAGCCCGACAACAGCCCATGAGATTTGATTATAGTGGTGAAGGTTTTGTGCAGGACCATCGATACTTTTTGAAGGGCCGAATACAGAGACCTGGTGCACTACGTGCCACAAGGTCCCCAAACGACCCTTCACAGGTTTTGAATTCAGAGTTTTCCTTCTTCTAGACTAGTTGCCATCCAAGGCTATAGAAGCCAGTCTGTCCTACTATTCCCCCATAGCTGGAGGGAGAAGAGGATTCAAATCTTTCCCAAGGTTATTAGCACGTAAGTGAATGTAATGGATTCGACTGGAATTCGAACTCGACTCTCCGATTCCTCAATCCAAGCCGCTATCCATTACACACACGTCTTCTATGTGCCATATCCTTTCAGAACATGAATGATCATGACTTTTTACAACTTCCTATACTTGGTAGCTCTTCATAATATTTGTTTTTACCATCCCCCTCAATGCCATCCATCCATCCATCCATCCATCCAGGTCAGTGGCCTGATACCACACTCTGATCCTTTTGCCTTCAATATGCCCCATGAGTAATAAATTTTCCAAGCCCTCCACCATCATTATCTGCCCCACTATATCTCTTTACGCCGTTTTACTTTCCATTTTCCTTAAAACTTCCTTATTGCTTACATACTCCACCCATGGTATTCACTTCATCCTTCTGCAGAACTGCATCCCTATTGCCTAACATCTTTTCTTCATTTTCAAGGAAACTGTGAAGCATTTGCTGCCATATATTGAGTGATATTACACAGGAAATCTGCGTTAGCAAGACAAAACATGATTTTGGCTGGATGCTTGCTTTTTTAATTTAGCTTTTTTTTAAATCATTTCAACCCAAGGATGCTGAGAATGCCACTAGGACGCACAGGTCTACTGGGCGTGAAAGAAAACTTTAGAAGGAACTGAAAACCCAATCTTAAACAGGAAACAAGGGATAAACCTCTACTCCTGTTCAAAAGACCTCAGCGGAGAGTGAACCTGATGATAGGCGAAGATCTCTACTCTTGTATTGTTATGGAAATCTGATTGTAACTAATTTCAACTCTGTTTTTGTTGTAACCTAGGAAAGGTTACTGAACAGAATAATCCCATGAAGGTTGGTAATGAATGATAATACTTAGGACAAGAACAACACATATAAGATTCGCCAGCAGTGCACAGATGTAGTCAATTGCTAGAAGTGAGTCAAGCTAATTCCACAATAAATCTTCAACTGCAGACCAACATACAGTATTTACTACTGTATTTATATGAATGGGGATATACACATTATCATCTGTAGGTATGCTACAACAATAAGTAAAAGGCTTCAGTCAGATAAAATAATGAAATTAATATCAAAATGGAGTAAATTCATTTCTCTTCAAAAATGCAAGAATTGTTTAATATGTAAGATTGCCAAACCTATGACCCAAGTTTTCAACCTTTGAACATCTTTTCTATTGGATTGAATCATTTTCTGCAGCTTATCAACCTTTTAGAGATTATTTTAAGCCAGAAAATATTTTTTAGATTGTATGTATTCTTTTTGATATAATAATGGTTTAGTGATACAATTTTTACTAATTAACCCATAGCTGGGGATGAATCCACCTCGTCTTTCCCAAAGGTATTCGCACGAAAGTGAATATAACAAACCCAATGAGGATTTGAACTCAGCTCTCTAATTAACAATTCTGAGCCATTATCTATTACACTGCACACACATACAAGCTTACAGTACCTGGTATTCCCAAGTGATCATTATTGTCCTTAGTATACTACAAATTTATTTTTATTTGTTTATGTCAAGGTTTACTTGTCCCACGTGTTTCAGAAATAATTTAGAAAAAAAAAAGAAAGAGAAATAAACGGAAATAGCTCAGCTGTAAATTCATTGTCAGGGATTCCTTAATCATTACCCTTTCAATACATCTTTGTGAAATTATTTTTTTTTTAAATGAAAATAGCTTTCTCTAATTTTGATTATGTCTATTGGCTTCAATGATCAGGTGTTATCAGATAACAACCTAGACTTCTCATCAGTCCTTTGATCAAGTGTAGTACAGGTGAGCACCTAACCAGTCCCCACATCAGGGTTGAAAGTTGTAGAGGCTTTCATACAGTATGTGTCTTGCGTAAGTAGACCTGGTAGAGCCCATCATTGCTCAGGTCAAACATCAACCGATGACCTAATCATGCAGCAAGTAGTACTCTCTTATATGGTACTAATAGAGTTACCTGATTCTTCTTTATTTGCCTTTTCCTTTCAGACTTTTGGTGATCATGGCTCTCCACAACTTTCTGTCTTTCATAGCTCTTAATAAATTTTATCTTTTTGTTATTTCTCATAAACCTTGTTCTGATATCGATTTACTCAAGCTCGTACTTCTTGCATGTGCCATGTCTCTTCTTGACATAGGCGATCATGGCTCTCCACATTTTCCTGGATATCATAGCTCTTAATAAATTTTCTTGTTATTTCTCATAAACCTTGTTCTGCCATCCATTTACTCAGGTTCATTCTTCTTCTTCCATGTGCCATGTTCTTTCGGGACGTGGGCAATCATGGCTCTCCACAATTACCTGTGCTTTGTAGCTCTTAATAAATTTAATCTTTTTGTTATTTCTCATAAACCTTGTTCTGCTATCCATTTACTCAGGTTCATTCTTCTTCTTCCATGTGCCATGTCCTTTCAGAATGTAGCCAGTCGTGTCTCTCCACAATTACCTGTGCTTCATAGCTCTTAATAAATTTAATCTTTTTGTTATTTCTCATAAACCTTGTTCTACCATCCATTTACTAAAGTTAATTCTTCTTCTATGTACTGTGTCTTTTCAGGGCGTAGGCATTCATGGCTCTCCACATTTTCCTGTCTTTTGTAGCTCTTAATAAATTTTATCTTTTTGTTATTTCTCCTAAACCTTGTTCTGACATACATTTACACAAGGTCAATAATTTGTGACCCTGAAGAGAAACTTTTGAACACTATTGAGACTGCCCATCTATGGCAACTGTACTCCACTAATGAGTACAAGAGAAAAGTAAATTGAAATTAGGCAGTGCCAGAGCTAGTTTTGCCTGACACTACAAATTGGTACAAAACCAAAAATTCAATCTGAAAACTCTAGCCTCATCAGTTCGAGACTTTGATATGGATGTCATGCATGGTGCCAAAACTATTCAGAAATATCTAAAGTGTCAGCTGTATATAACAGCTTTCTAAGATCAATGGTTAAAAATGTCTTTGAGGAAGTGAAGCTTGTCGGTCTTGGCAAAGAGCATTCTTATTTGAACATTGTGGGATGGTGCTAGACAATCCCAAATGAAGAAGAGTATGAAATAACAAAAACCCCATCACTTGAGGACATGCAAACAACTAAAAGAGATATCACATGTAACTCAAAATGAAAACATATAATCAAGATATTCCACACCACTTCAAACAAAAGGTTAGGAAGGAAGCCACCATCAAATGCTGAAAAGAGAGATAACAATTGACTTGATAAACCTATTTCCCTGAGAAATTGTTTTAAGAGAAAGATTTTATAAATTTCAGTAGCGGCTGCTCAGTCAATGAATATCAAACGTTTTTACATAAAGAAACAGATAGCATTATCATTACTATATATATACATATATATATATATATATATATGTATATATATATATTTTTGAAAAGGCAGGAAAGCATTCTTCTTTAAGGATTCTTTTCAACAACACTTTGTCAGAAGAATATTTTGGTAAATATTAAATTGATAGAATAACAATCTATATATTTACATTGTCCTCATCTTTATTGCCATATTCACAACATTTCAGCTGTTGTACCCTTCAGCTCTCTTCAGGTGATATTATTTGGAATTTCGAACTAAACCTGTTATTTAATCTATGGAGAGATATTCATCTAGTGCAATGTGCTATGCCTTTCTTCTTCTTAGTAACTCAACTCTCCAAGTTTTTTTTCCCCCCTGCTGTGGCCAGGTATTGAACTCACAACTCTTTGTGTCAAGTCACTTTTTGGTTCACTCAACCAATGCTTTTCTTCACTGGCTCAAGTGTCCCCAAGTACAGCGTAAGTAGTTACACTACTTCATTTCAGAAATATAGACAGAGATATGAATATTATGTAATAATAATAATAATTGCTGGTTGCTCATATCTAAGAATTCTAGCCAGTCTCAGTTGGAGACACCTGCTCAGCACATTGTGCTAATTCAACACCCACAGAGCCCACGTGTGTTTTTATACTGCAGCTATGCTGAGATGAACTTAATTACAGTTTCTAGAAGAGAGAGAGTGCATTATCTGATGAGATCAACAGTCTGAACAAGGCCAGGATGCTCATTAGTAATATTAATAGTCTAAATAATGATTGGCATCTTGTTCCAACCCTTTCACTGTCGAAACACTTAAATGTAACCACCTCTTCTACTCCAACAGCTTCCCATGCACTTCCCAACAATGGAACTCCCTTCCTCTTACTTGCTTCCCGGATAGCTATAATCTTCAAAAATTTAAGTGTAATGTCAATCGACATCTTCTGATACCTTGATCTTGATCCCCATCCTTGTTTTTATCCTTTCCTCAAAAACCCCTCTTTTCTTTTACTTTCACTCTCTGTAACTACTTGTGTACTAGTGGCACTCCTATCTTGCTTGGGGATGAAATGCTTAAAAAAAAACAAAAAGACTTATTCCAGAAATTCAGACAGAAGGCAATCAGATGATAATAACAAGAAAGATGAGGATAATATTCCAAATGTAAATAGTACAAATAATGATAACTCCTCATCTCAGAAATTCAGAGAAAAGGCAGTCAGGTTATAATAACAACAAAGATAAGGACAATAGTTGTTGACCATGTTTGCCGTAGTTTCTGAATATGGAATCCAGTGAAGTCCGTAATCTCTTCAATATCAGAGTTTGGCAGTGAAGATTCAGAGAAAGTAGCGGCTGTTAAGTAATTCTTTAAGTCTTCAATATCAGGTTGGCAGTGAAGATATTTTGGGAGAAAAAAAAAATGGCTGCCTTTATACACATCGGATTTAATATTTTGAGCTTTCTGATTGGTTAACCCTTCTCTTGGTGGACTATAAAATGAGTCAGCACATTTTGGCTAGCTCACTAGTACATAATACCCAAAAATTCTAACAATAGTATGAATATAAATAGTGCAAATAATGATAACACCATATCTCAGAAATTTGGAGAGAAGTCAGTCAGGTTATAATAATAATAAAGATAAGGACAATAGTTCAAATGTAAATAGTGTAAATAATGAGGACTCTTCATCCGAAAAATTCAGACAGAAATTTATCCTATGTTTAGCATAACTAAGTATTGATGAGCTTGTAGCAAACAAACAGTGCTACTACAAACATATCATGGATCAATTATATATAAAATATGAGGAAGTCTTAAGGAAAAAAAAGTAAAGGGATCCTTATTCTTGGAATCAGAAAGAAGCAGCTGAAATTTCTGGGACTCATAATGAGGAAAGAGTAATTGGAGAAATAAATACTCACAAGACATATCAACAAAAGAGAAAAGAACAGGAAAAGCCAAATCCCTGAAAAGCTTGTGTGAATAGATAGCAGAATACAGGTTGGGAAGAAAGATAAAAACAAACATTACTAAAAGCTAAAAAGACTGGAAGCTATGGAGAGCCATTGATTATCCATGTCCTGAAGGGACAGGCAAATAGAAGTAGTCAATAAAAACCTGTCCAGATTTGTTTTAGGTTTTTATTGAATGAAAGACTGTAACAGGCATTGTCAAATTTTGCACAAATTGTATCGTTTGACTTAAACTTTATTAAAGAAAAAATTTATATCAATAAATGTATTAAGCCATCACAAATGTTAAAATGTTGAGGAAGACAGACTTGAATTATTTTAAGTTGGCATTTAAATACGCAGACAAAATGTATTCCGTGTCATCAATCTAAATAAAAAATACATATCAAGGAAATATTTGACACTAATAGGAATCATGAAAACCTACATTGTCAGGAACAATGACAGACATGCTTCTTTTCTTCTCTATAAACTGAAGACTTCCTAACTGTAAAAGACAAAGAATTCACATTTTTCTATTATATAATACACACACGAGCACACAGAGGATGCGATAGATAAATTGTCGTTTACATTATGCAAAAATCAAAATAGCACTGACACCTCATTTAAACAGATATATTTATGAAAATTACACAAAAATATCTTGAAATACAAAAGAGTAAATTTATTCAATAAAACTGGCATTGGCTTCCAGCGTCCAGACGACTTTAGAATCTCCTACAACTCTTCTGGATGATCTTATTGTTTAAAGTCTGTCTATATTTCTGAGATGAGGTATTATGTACATTATTTACATTATTCGGACTATTGTCCTCATCTTTGTCGCCATGTTTATTACAACATTTTGGCCGTTGTACTCTCCAGCCTTCTTCAGGTGCTTGGAATGTCGAACTGAACCCTTTATTTCGCTCACTGGGGTAGACTGTTCTAGTTTCACGTGCCATAGAGAGAGAAGGGAGATCACCACCTTCTGTGGGATCAGGTTCAGATCATAGACAGGGAACACCATTTGAAAATTCGTAAACTTAAGGAATCAGCACATATGCTAGGCCGCAAAAATCTCCTGAGCCGACTAAGCATAGAAATAAATACGATATGGGAACCAGTAATAAGGAGTGTCAGAGAAAAGCAATGATAAAAACAAAGATGCAATATGAGCTCGGGTAAAAACATGTGTTGGTAACAGCAAAATTGAAATATGAGCCCTGGTAAAAGTGGTTGCTGAAGACATTAGGTTTATAATAAATATAATAATAATAATACCCAGAAATTCATACGCAGATATCCTCAAGGACACATGGCACAGTGGATAAAGGTGTTGGTTAGATTCAGTGACAAGACCCAAAGAGTGTAAGTTCAATACCCGGTTAAGGCAGTGGAGAACTTTCAGAGGAAAAATTAACAGGAGATAACTGATAACTGACATCTATTAAACATGGCACGTGGAACTAAAACAGTCTACCCCAGTGAGCAAAATAAATGGTTCAGTTCGACATTCCAACCACCTGAAGAAGGCCGGAGTATACAACGGCCGAAGCGTTGTGATAGATATGGCGACAAAGATCAGGACAATAGTCTGAATAATGTAAATAATGCTCATTGTTTAAGTTAGTGAATGCTGTAATACTTCTTGTTTTCAGTTCATCTTTGGTATGATAAGGAGTTTTGTTGGTCTTTTATTCAACTGCACCCCACACACAATAATCATAGGGATCACAGTCTGGGGAGTTAGGTGTCTAGATGTAAGGGGTGATGTGGTTGCAGAAATTGTCTGACAGAAATGATTGGCTTCTCCTGCTTCTGTGGTATAGTGCTAAGTCCTCTTGCCAGACATAGGATTTTGCAGCAGCCACCCTCTTGAGCCAGAGCAGCTCTACCTCCTCAAAGAACCTGATGTCGGCCTTCGTTTTTAATCATATTCTATTCTATAGATGAGGCCCTCACCAAAATGTATGGGAGTTCTTTTCTTATCAGAATGATCAAAGTGAGTTTTCTAAGCTGCTGTACCTTTGTAATCACCATTAGACTCTTCCAACTCTTTCCAAATCCTCTGCATTGTCCTCGGATTGACACCCAAACACTCTGAAATGTTTGTCTTGGGGTTTCTGACACAAATGTCAAGCAGTACAGCATGTTGTTTCCAAATTTCTGGCAGAGTGAATTGTATTATTGTGCACTTTTTCGCACAGAAAGTGCCCAACTGATGGTACTATACTGCACATTTGACAAAATCAAAAACAAACAACATGCATGCACAAAATTAAAAACATAAAATTTTGATAATTTATACACCACAACCTCTTTGTGTGCATGTGTGTGTGTGTATATATAAATATATATATATATATATGATTACATGAATCATTCATACAAAAAACAAATATAGAGGTTAATGATTTAAATAGCGAGAATACATCTTCGCAAACAATTTCAATAAGATACACTAACCCCGAACCTGTATTTGAATGATATGATCCCTGTTTATAAATTCTAGTTGCATAAGGTCTTTTTAATTTTTACAAGCTTTCGTCTGTTCCTACAGACATCCTCAGGTATGAAAATAGATTTGTTCTTGTTTTTACTTCTCGGTAATAAGAGGACAACGAAAATATAGATGTAATCTGAAAAAATGCTATGAGAAATGTGTTATTGTTTTGGAACGTGCGGTCGCAACACTGAGTTTGAATCTTAAATTTTAAGGTTCTGCATTTTTGTACAAATATATTAATAAGAGAATTCTTTTGTACTGGTAGGTTTTCTGTCGATGTGGCATGAACTATATTGTTCCATAATTACAGGAATGTCACACTTATTATCCGAAAGTTGCACATTGGATCAGTTATTTTAATTTCGTTTATTGGTGCAATTTTAATTTATATTTACATGAATCATTCATACAAAAAACAAATATATATATATTGAATAATTTAGACAAGATTTGTCTACTTATTTTCAATAGAATCCTCTCATAATCACAGACAAGCTTCTTTGTATCCTTATTAAAGGAACAGAGAAAATTACCATGTTGATACATATTCATTTATTACAAGTACTTTCAACATTAGCACAATGTCATCATCAGGGTGTTGCCTTTTTCCTAACACAAAATTGTTGTGTTCATCTGAAAGTTATTTTTTTTTTACCATGAAGTGAGAAATGTTAAGGTTATGTACTGTACAATTTAAATTTGATGATAAACTAAGGTAACTAAGTTTTGGAATGTTCATATGTTTTCCAAAAGACAAAATATACTATTCGTTAAAACCTAAATATTTTCAGCTATTTGCGGTAAACATTTTAAAACATTTGTGCAGTATGCATAATTAATTTTATTAAGGGTTGTTTTTTTAATATAGATATCTTCAAGAATTTTTAGTTTATGTTTATTATTTTCATGAAAAAGTATAGATGTATTTTCAACAAGAATTTTCTTAAATTGTGTATGTGGACAGGCATGCTGTTGTAAATAAGTCAACACCCTGATGATGACATTGTGCTAATGTTGAAAGTACTCAGAATAAATACGTATCAACATGGTAATTTTTTCTCTTCATTTAATAAGGATACTAAGAAGTTTGTACATGAATATGAGAGAATCCTATTGAAAATAAGTAGACAAAACTTGTCTAAATTATTCAATGACACATGTCTTAATTATATACATATATCTGTGTGTGTGTGTGTGTAATTTTTACCTGCCTCTTCAGACTGATACATTTTAATAAATAAATTCAGCCAGATAATTCAAAAATAATACATTTAGCAAAAAAACACACAAAACTGGATAAAAAAGAAAAGAAAAGAAAAGGAAAGAAAGGGTAAAAGGAAATAAAGGAAAAAAAACAGGGAAAGAAAAAATAAAAAAAGGAAAAATTAAAAATAAACCAAACAAAAGTAGCAGAGTTAATATGACCTAAAAAAATAATTTCTGGAAAGTTTACATAATTTATGAGGGGGAAGAGAAAAAGAAGGAAAGAGAAATAAATGCAGTCAGATTCTACATTCATCATGATCTTAATGGTAAAATAAATAAAAAAAATCAATAATAAATATTATATATATATATATATATATATATATATATATATATATATATACCCAAGTATAGGATTGGTGCATACAGAATAAATTCCAATAACCAAAAAAATACTATTCTTAAAAAAGAGCTCAATACAGAGTAGAGCAAATATTTATATTTAATATATACATATATATATATATATATATATATATATATATATATATATATATATATATATATATATATTGTGTATATTTACTTGAAATTTTCATGCAGCAAGGGCAGACTATTATTGTTGTTTTGTCTGTGTGTTGCTTGATTTATTGAAATTGTCATCTTTTATAATGGCTTGTGTAAAAAGCTTGGATTGATTTAAACATGTATCAATATGGTGTTTTCCTTTCGTCTTTCAACAATAATGTGATTAAGCTTAACAGACAATATGAAAGGAACTTACTTAAAATAAATAGATAAAAGTTTTCTATATTATTTAATGAAACATGCATTAATATATATATATATATATATATATATATATATATATATACAAGTACCTCTCAAGAATGGAAAGAAATTATATAGAATAAATTTCAATAATGTCAACAATTAAAAAAGTTTTCGGGAGGTCAATATAGAGTAGAGCAAATATAATTATTTATTCGAAAATTATAACATAAATATGTTATAAAATCACTACAAAAATAGCCATTTTGTTTCAACACTTCTGGTGTCTTATCAAGTGATGGTGTTGAATATAGAATAAAAGGTTTTAGAAGGTTCAAATCAATCAAACATCCCTCGCTAAGGGAAACGCTGTTACAGAAGCTGGAATGACCAATCAAAATACAAGTATATGAGAATTCAAAAATCTTGACAACAAACTTTGGTTATTAATGTTGGGGTTAGACTATTATACAGTTAAATTTGACTATAAAATTAAAAATTACCAATTTTAAATTTAATCTATATTAAGTTTAAAAAATTATAAAATACAAGGAGACACTGATAAAAAAGATACATGTGTTTTGTTATTTATTTTGTTTTTATTGAAAGGCCAAATATTAAGTTGGAATAAACGTTAAAATATAATGTTGCCCTGAACTCCATTACAACTTAGATACATTTGAAGTGAAGATATGGGCAAGGGAGAGTGAAATATTGCAAAAGACAATACATACACACACACATCTATCTATCTATCTATCTATCTATCTATCTATCTATCTATATATATATATATATATATATATATATATATATATATATATATATATATATATATATATAAACAAATAAGAAACACATGCATAAACACATATATATATATATATATATATATATATATATATATATATATATATAAATAAACGAGGCACGGTGGAGCAGTGGATAGCGGCTTGGATTGAGGAATAGAGAGGCGAGTTCGAATTCCAGTCGAATCCATTACATTCACTTACGTGCTAATACCCTTGGGAAAGGTATGTATCCTCTTCATCTCCCTCCAGCTATGGGTAAAATAGCAGGACAGACTGGGTTCTATAGCCTTGGATGGCAACTGGTCTAGGAGAAGGACAACTCTGAATTCAAAACCTGCGGAGGGTCGTTTGGGAACCTTGTGGCATGCATTCGGTGCACCAGGTTTCTGTATTCGTCCCTCCAAAAAGTGTGGATGGTCCTGCACGAGGCGTTCACCACTATAATCAAATCTCATGTGCCAGTGTCGGGATGTCGGTTTCCTGGGGACTTATCGGCCTGACCCTCATACGTCGAACGCGACGGGAGAGTCGATTATATATAAACATACATATAATGGTACATGTACATACATATAGACACACATACATGCACATATATATGCCTAAACACATACACACATACATATACACATACACATATATATACCCACACATAAATATATACACATACTCACATACATGTATATATACACACACATATATACTCATACATATGCATATATTTGTACATACACACACATGCGTATATATATATATATGTATATATATTATTTTAATATGTGGTGATGAAGATCATTTCTTATTCTTCTAATTTATATGCAGATAATTTTAGGATTTTGTATACATAAAGAAGAATTATACGATGAACTGAACCTTTTATTTAATCTACGGCACAATATTCTTGTGAATTTGGGACATAGTGATTGTGAGTTCAATCCCCTGGCTGAGCAGTGCATACTTGAATTCCATGGAAATGGGGAAGCAGTAACTGAGCAGTACAAAAAAATAGGAACTAAATATCTCTAGATATGGGCAGTGGAATGAGAACTGTCTATCCCCATAGATTTAATAAAGTGTTCAGTTCAGAATTCCCTGTAGGTTGCCCAGATTGATATACACCTGAGGAAGGCCGGGGGAGGGCATAATAGCAGAAACATTGTGATCACAACAAGAAAGATGAGGACAATAGTCTGAATATAAATATTGTAAATAAAGGATAAGTTAAAGAATTTTTTTTGTTTTTGGTACTCTCGGCACAGGCTTATAAATCCTTGATTCTAGAAAAGATAAGCCGATTCTCAAAACTGGTTCTATAGAAGAGAATATGATTAAAATTGGATTTGTGATTATGTAAGGAATTAATGGAATGGATTTTATTCTTAATCCAACATTATTTCTTAGTCTTTACAATGTTTGGTTTCAGATAATGTCAAAGCCTAGTAAGGTGCATTCTTTGAAAAAGTAGCACAAGATAATTATTTTTTTTTCCTTTCTTTATTTTTCTTTCCTTTTTTTTTATTTTTTTCTTTTCTTTTTCTTTTATTCCTTTTCTTTTTCCCATTTTTTTTTGGTAAAGAATGCACATCACAATTGGATCTGATCCAAATTGCTGAAATTTATTTTTAGTAGGTGCAGGAAAATCACCTCTAAAACGAAAAGACTTTTGACAACAGAAATAGAAATATTTTTCTTTTTTGAATGTTTTGTTTCGCACAGCTTATCAACTCTTTGCAGGTTATGTAAAGCAAGAAAATAATTTTAGATTGTGAGATTTTTTTTGAAATAATAATGGCTTAATGATACAAGTCTTACTAATAAACCCATAGCTTGGGGAGAAGAGATTCATACCTTTCAAAGGTTATTTGCACGTAAGTGAATATAATGAACCAAACAGAAGTTGGAACTCTGCTCTCTGATTAACCATTCCAAACCATTATTCTGTACACCATCCACACATCCAAGCTTACAGCATCTGCTATTACTAAGAGGTTGCCCATCTATGTATTTACCTGGCTAAACATTGCTAAAAATTCAGTGATCATATGAAACTGTAACCCAGTTAAATATTGATCTTCAAAAACTCAAATGCAATATCAATCATTATCTTCTATCTTCTATCTTCTTGATTCCTCTTCTTTTATTGTTTTTGCTCCTTAATAATGTGTTTTTTCTCACATTTTCTCACAGTCAATAACTCGTTGTGTCTTAGTGGCTTTATTACCTTACTTAGGGTGAAGTGATTAAAGAATATACATGATATATCAACAGCTGAGAATAGGATCAGTCAAAGAGTACCAAATGTTTCCTGTATGGAAACGGTTATTTTCATCATTACAATTACCAAAACACAGTTTTATATTTCATTAGTAATATAATTTTATATATTTCCAGTTATTTTTCAGACATTTTATTCCCACTTGATATGTACCTAAATAGATCAATGGCTGCGAATAGGTAGTTTTTTTTTTTTTAAGACAAGAAACTTTTTCTTTTCTTTTCATTTTTTTACATCTTCTCTTGTTTTCTTTAAGAATATTTCCATCATATGAATATATTCATGACATCTTAAAAGGCTAAAATGATAGAAAGTGACTGATTTACATACAGGGAAAATCAAAAATGCATATTAAGATGGATCATTTTTTTAGATAAGTACAATGGTGGCTGGGGGTGCTACAGAATTGACATTTAAATTCCACTATAAAGGATAAAACAATAAAATTCTTATTACCCTCTTGAGTAAATAAAGGTCAAAGCAGTATTCAGCAGACCCTATAGATTGGCATTACAAAACCACAAAAAGATTTACCACATCACTTGAAGAGTATGACAGACACATGTTCATACACGATACAAAAATGATCTTGAACAAAAAAACGTGTTTCCAGAAGTCGTATTTAACTCTTTGAGCCCTGGCCACTGCTTTTCCGGTGGCAGAGAAAAATGACATAATGTCCAGTTCAACAGTGGTAGAGAAAAATTACTAAATGCCCAGCTACTGGTTGAATAGTGGGTAAACACTTGTAACTATTTATATATCTACCGTGAAACATGACATACCAATTATTTATGAATTTTCAGTCAGGAGCTCAGGCAGAAATGTTAAAATTTTTCAGGAATGCAGTGGTCAAAGGGTTAAGATAAACCTTTCCAAAATAGAAACTATGGTCAAGAATTGAAATGAGAGTAGCCTGAATTAACCAGAAAAATCCAGAATGTGAAATGAATGGAGAAGGAATAAAAAAAAAAACTGAAAATAACAAGTTGGCCAACAGAACCAATGAAGAAAATAGTTTCTTTGTTAAATGACAAAGATTTCTACAGAAAAAAGATATCCTCTTTCATATTGATATTTTTTTAAGTATTTCAGCCCAAGCAAGGCGGGAGTGCCTCTAGTATACAAAGGACTAAAGAGAGTGAAAGTAATGGAACAGACTGAGTATAAAGAGGATTGAGGAAAGGATAAAAAGAAGAACAGAGAAGGATAAAAAAAACAAAAAAAACAGGGATCAAGGCATCAGAAGATGTCGATTGACATTATATATTTAATGTTAATGTACATCAAATTTATTTAGAATAATACATTCATCATTATAAATGGGCGCCCAAAACGGAAATTACTTATGACTCAACCTAATAAAAACAACATTTAAAAGCTCAAATATGGAGAAATGGGTATAAAATATTTAAATATAGCATACCAATACTCCCATTTTCTCCCTTGAGTCTAATATTTACACTATTTATATCTGGACTATTGTCCTCATCTTTGTTGTTTTTATCACTCTAGGTAACCTATAGAATCACTTATATGTTACCCAGATCAATATACTCCTAAAAAAGTCCGGAGGTCACAATGGCAGAAATGTTGTGAGAAAAACAACAAAGACAAAGACAATAGACCAAATGTATATAATGTAAATAATGTTAAGTCTACATCCCAAAAATTCAGAATAAAAAAAAAGAGGCCAGTGTACTAAAACTGAGGGGGAGGGCAATATAGGATCTATGACAAAGGTGTTCAGAGTTGGTATAAAAATAATCTCGATCAAAAAATCAAGATTTGTTACCAAATGTCCCAGGAAGTGAAACTTACCAAAACAAAAATTATGGTCAAAAATTGGAATGACGGTAGTGCTGGCATGTGAACTGAATTAATCAGAATCATTTAAAATGTAAAATAAAGAAATTCATAAATTCTAAACATTTCAAATACCTCAGTGTACGCTATTTACATTATTCAAACTATTGTCCTCATCTCTGTCGCCATGTTTATCACAACGTTTCAGCCATTGTATGCTCTGGCCTTCTTCAGGTGGTTGGAATGTTGAACTGAAACCTTTATTTCACTCACTGGGTAAACTGTTCTAGTTCCACATGCCATGTCTAATGGATGTCAGTTATTTCCTGTTAATTCCCCTCTGAAAGTTCTCCACTGTCTTAACCACATGGCACAGTGGATAAAGACATTTGTTAGATCCAGTGACAGGGCTCAAAGAGTGTGAGTTCAATACCTGGTTAAGGCAGTGGAGAACTATGCTAACGGTTTCATTCTTTGTACTTCTCACTGGTGGAACTCTTTTTGGTTTCTTACTTTGTGGTTGTAGAATTCACTTCTGATGTTCCAGCCAATTTTGACCTTGAAAAATTTAAATACAATTTTAGTCATTATATTCTATCTTCTTACTTCTTGTTCCTTAATGTTTTCTTTTTCTCTCATGCTCAGTAATCCCTTCTGTCTTAGTGGCTTTATTGCCTTACTTGGGTGAAATATAAAAAAAAAATTGTCTGGTCAAAAAAAATGTTTTTTTTTTGCCAAATTGATATCAGAAAACAATTTTTCCCCAAATATATTTCCAACTTTTTATCATAGACTTTGTTTTTCATAAGTATCCTATGTTGTTTTTCTTTGTGATACTAATTACTTATGACCAGTGTCATTGATAATGAAGCTTGATGCACCTGAAAGATGGCAATAACAAAATTTTTACTGACACAAAGATTATAAAATAGACATTTCTTACTTCTACCATTCATTTGTTTCACCTTGGTATCAGAAAAATAAGTGGAACAAATTTATTTGTACTTTGTTTCATTAACCCTTAAATGGTGGACCTCATAGTGTAGTAATCTAATAAGATGTGAATGCTAACATACAATTTTAATATGATTTCAATGTTAGCGCACGAATCTAATATGATTTGAATGCTAGTGTACAAATCTAATACGATGTGAATGCTAGCATACAATTCTAATATAATTTGAATGTTAGTGCATGAATCTAATATGATTTGAATGCTAGTGTACAAATCTAATACGATGTGAATGCTAGCATACAATTCTAATATGATTTGAATGTTAGTGCATGAATCTAATATGATTTGAATGCTAGTGTACAAATCTAATACGATGTGAATGCTAGCATACAATTCTAATATGATTTGAATGTTAGTGCATGAATCTAATATGATTTGAATGCTACTGTACAAATCTAATACAATTTGAATGCTAGCATATAATTCTAATATGATTTGAATGTTAGCACATGAATCTAATACGATTTGAATGCTAGCATACAAAACTAATACGATTTGAATGCTAACATATGATTCTAATATGATTTGAATAATAATGTATGAATCTAATAGGATGTGAATGCTAGCATACAATTCTAATAGGATTTGTATGCTAGAACACAATTCTAATAAGATTTAAATAATAGTGTAGGAATCTAATAGGCTGCGAATGCTAGCATACAATTCTAATATGATTTGAATGTTAGCACCTGAATTTAATATGATTTGAATGCTACTGTACAAATCTAATACAATTTGAATGCTAGCATACGATGCTAATATGATCTGAATGTTAGCACATGAATCTAATACAATTTGAATGCTAGCATACAAAACTAATACAATTTGAATGCTAACATATGATTCTAATATGATTTGAATAATAATGTATGAATCTAATATGATGTGAATGCTAGCATACAATTCTAATAGGATTTGTATGCTAGAATACAATTCTAATACAATTTAAATAATAGTGTAGGAATCTAATAGGCTGCAAATGCTAGCATACAATTCTAATATGATTTGAATGCTAGCATACGATTTTAATAGGATGTGAATGCTAGTGTACAACTCTAATAGGATTTAATAATAGCATATAAATCTAATAGGATGGGAATGTTAGCCCAGTATTCTAATAGGATTTGAATGCTGTTGTATGAATCTAATACAATTTGAATGTTGTACAATTTTAATTAAAATGAGTAGAATATATTAATACTATTTTAAGACTAGTATACAATGTTGATACTGTTTGGATGTTAGCATACAATGTTAATACTAACCCTTAAATTGTATTATCAATTGGTGTTTCATTGGTAATCAGCAGATAATTTCTGACATTAAGATTATTATAATTCCAAAAGTGATTCAGACTAATATCCTCATCCTTGCTTGTTTCCTCATTACATTCAAGTCAAAGAATACTTTGGCCAAAATGAAGTGCTAAAATAAACAAGGATGAAGACAGTAGCCTTGATAATAGCTATAAACTCAAGTAGGAACTTGCTTATTGTTTACCTATAGACTCTAGTACAAAACAGGATGGTTGATTACCTATAGTCTTGAGTATCTGGAATTTGAATGAGTAGTGACAGCATATACATCAATTCATGGAATGGATAAATTTTAAGCACTTCAAAAACCTTGGAGTAATTTATGAAATCTCTGCAGATAGTTTACTTAATATTTATCCAAGAGTTTATGAAGATGATGATCTTTAAATAAACCCAGGATTCAATAAGTATATATGATCTTTCTTTTCATTTGTGGAACCAATGGCATTATTTAGGCCTTCTCCAGAAACTAGTTTAAAATCATTCCTGTAGGCTGGCCAAATTGAGTTAAACCTTTCCAAAGTGGAAAACTATTAAATGGAATTGGAATGAGAGTAAATGAGAATATATACCCAGAATCCATCATTAAAAATTCAGAATATGGAGTTTATAAATTCTAACCACTTGAAATACTTCAGTGTATAGGTTAGTTATAATAAATTTAATATTGGAGAAAAGGAATTTGAAAACACATTCTGAGCAACACCCGAAGATGCTACAAAACTAAAACTCTAGTCATGTCCTTAAATAGCCTCATCAGGCCTAGACCTTCATATATAAACTACCAGCTATATACAACCATTTCAAGTTGTGTTCTTAAATAGCCTTTTCAGATCTAGACCTTCATATGGATGTTATGCATGTTATCCAACTTGTTCAGAAATGTCTAAACTATCAGCTATATACAAACAATTCAAGTTCTGTTTTTAAATAGCTTCATCAGATCTAGACCTTCATATTGGATGTCATGCATTCTATCCAACTTGTTTAGAAAAGTCTAAACTATCAGCTATATACAACCAATTCACATTGTGTTCTTACATAGCTTCATCAGCCCTAGACCTTCATATGGATGTCAGGCATGCTATCCAGCTTTTTTAGAAATGTGTAAACCAGGAGTTGGCAACCTGTGTGAACTGATGTCCAATAAGTCATTAGACTTACGAGTCAAGGAGAGTAATGACCACAAGTTGAAGTTGAGTTCTGTTGGACCAAACCAGTCCAGTTTAACACCAAAATTTACTTGAAAATTAGCTCCAAATCTGGTCTGAAAAGTCCAAGTTCAACTTCCATCACTGACCAGTAGCTTCAGTGAAAACATTCAGTTAAACTATTTTGTGGTTCAGTCTGTGCAGGAATAACATAAAACCAAAGAACAGAAGAAGAAACAATTTTAGGTTCAATTCAAAATTGTTTAATGCTATGGCTTCTTTGCAATCAATATCTTTCCCTTTTTAAAATATTGTAAATAAATTTTATAATAAACTCAAGTTGAGTCATGACTCATCTTTAAGTTAACTTACATTATTTTTTATTTTAAAATTTGACTTGATACAAACTGATTCAAGTCTTGCATATCAGTGCCTGTGATACGCATAGAATATTGAAATTTTCCAGCCAGCTGAGGTGCACAAATTTCAGTATGAATATTTGGTTTGACCTTGGTGTTTATTTAAAATTTAAATTTATTGTAATATGAGGGATGAGGCTTTCGAATACAATAAAAGGCCTTCTGTTAAATGCTTCCACAAATCTTCTGATTCACCCAGCCTAATATCCACCATCAACCAGATGTGAACAATATGACAGCAAAAACATAATTAAAAATGCGCTGTGTATGTAGGGCTACAAACATCATTTTTGCCCAAACAACACAAAGATAATAAAAATAATAATAATATAAACAGTTATAGCCAAGTTATTAGCCATAACCAACTGGTATTATAACAATTGTAATATGAGAGACAAGGCTTTCAAATACAATTAAAGGCCTGCCATAAAAATAAATTGAATTATTCAGATGTAAAATTAGAAAAAAATTGAATTATTTCTTTTAAACAATGATGAATTTGTTTAAAAATTTATAAAATTAACCTCTTGATAATGTATGATTTGACTTTGTATTCTTGCAATTTGGCTTTTTGTTGTACAAAAATGTAATAGTTTTATTTTTAATTTTAATTTTATTTGTAGGAAAAAAAATTTCAATGACGATGAAAGCAAAAGAAAAAAAGGTAGATGCTGAATGCCAAATTTTCCAAGATACTTGGACATCAGATTATCATCGAGTTTGTCTCATATGTCTAGAAAGCATTGCTGTGAATAAGATAGCAAATATTAGGTGACATTATGAGATGTGCCATTGTGAAAATTTTAGGAAATTTACTGGAAAAGCAAGGGAAGATGAAGTTGATGTCTAGTTTTGAAAAACAAATGTCATGTTTTAAAAAGAGAAAAGGCAAAAATGTGGCAAATACATTTGTCAAATATAAAATTTCAAAATGCATCGCTGAAATCTTTTACAATTGGTGATATTTTTTAAAGAATGCTTACTGGCTGTATTGGATATTGTCTGTCCAGAAAAAACATCTTTATTTAAAATTTTTAGCCTGTCTCCAAGTACAGTCACACGGAGGGTTGAAGAAATGCCAGTAGAATGCTAAAAATCAATTTATCCATGCCTGCAGTGAATTACAATATTTTTCAATTGCAGTCAATGAGAGTATAGACTTAAGTGACACTACATAACTTGCTGTCTTTGTGCAAGGAATGACTTCAATCTTTCAGGTCTTTGAAGAATTTATTCAGTTAATTCCTATGAAGGAAACTGTAACCAGAGCAGACATATTTGAAGCTTTGTTGAAAATTATATCATAAATGAAGTTTGATTTTTTGAAGCTAATTGACAGCACAACTGATGGTGTTCCAGCAATGGTAGGACAAAAAGTCTTTGTTGCACTACAAGAACATATGGAAAACCTTGGAATCATATATATACTTGTTAAAATTCATTGCATTATCCATCAAGAGACATTGTGTGCTAAGTCTTTGGAATTTAAGAAGCTTGTGGATATTGTTGTGAAGTCCATGAATCTGATCCTATCTCGTGGATTAAATCATTGTCAATTTAAACAGTTTTTGCTAGATACTGAGGCAGAATAGGGTGACCTTGCTTATTTTTTGTCATATACACTGGCTTAGTCGAGGGTCAATGCTAGAAAGAGTACTTACCTTACACAAAGAAGTGGTGATATTTCTCTAAAGCAAACGTGTGGATAGTTCACATTTTCAAGATCCTGATTGGCTTGCAACTTTGGCAATTGTGGATATTGTGACTCATTTAAATAATTTATATTTACAACTTCAAGTTAAAACTCAACTAATAAATGAAATGCAAATTAGATTGTATATGTGGGAATGTTTCTGCACTCAGAAGGGAGTTCAACCAGGGCAGAAGATTTGGATGTGGTCACTTAGGTGGCTCTCTACCCAGGTATCTAGCTACTTGGATAGAATGTTAGTCAGAAAGGACAATGTAGATTTACTAGATTGTTCCACATTCCACTCGTTAGGCTATTTAGACCATAGACTTGTCTGTGCCCAGATGGTGTTAGACTCTAGGACTAGAATGGCTGGATACAGGAAGTTCAATCTGTCTTTACTTGACAGGTAGGACTTTGCAACAGCTAATTAGATTAGTGCATCAGAAACTAGTGGGGGCAGTTATTGGGGATAGCTGGTGGGAGATGCTTAAGGATAAGATTAGGTCCTTCACCACTAAATATAGTCTGTGGCTCACACTAGATATGGCTAAAAAGGTAAAGGCTCTCAAGGATAGTCTGTCCCAGGTGGCAGCTATGGGGATTCCCTAGAGATAGGCCTAACTAGAGAGGCTTTGTCGTGCATGTCTAGCGAGCACTATCAGGGTCAGGTAATTAAGCATAAGTTAAACAAGATGCCTACTGAAGCTGTGAAAATGTACACAAAATTGTGCAAGGAAGAGTCCATCGAGGTTCCGATTGATACATTCGGGAGGTTGATACCCCGGAAAGCCATACACTGAGGTTGACTGATGGTATGTGCAAGGTGTTTCAGTGCTATTTTGAGAGCTGGTTTATCAAGGAAACTGGTCTCTGTCATGAAGAGTTTCACAGCTATTTGCCTGACTTTCCTCAGCTCTCACAAACTTCTTTCTGGGGGGGAAATGGATGGTGTTTCTGGCACTGCTAATCATGGCTAGAATAGTGATTTGGACAATGCAGATGGAGATCTTGTGATGTGAATGGTATTCTCACCAAGATCTGATCAGATTCTTTGAGCATCATATCAGGATAAAGATCAGAACTGATAGAAAGCATTTGGTATTGATAGATTTCAGCAAAAGTTGGGTAACTGTGGTGAGCCTGGTTTGCATGAATGGGGCTGGCCTTGATTTTCTTTTTTTATGAATTTCAGTCAAGTTTGTTAGATTCACTTACACACAAATACCCTTGGGAAAGGTTTGAATCCACCTCTTCTCTCCCCAGCTACCAGTCTACCGCAGAAAGAAATGGCAACCTACTCTGGGAAAAAATCTGCCTCATCAGTCATGTATCTTACAATACATGATTGTCCAAGCTTGTATCACATATGGCACTTAACTGAATGAAGTCACAATGGGGTGCTTTCCTGTGGAGCCCTACCCTGGTAAACTCTTCTTGTGCACCTAACTAATGTAAGTGTCATTGCCAGCCTGTTTTCATGCTTTCTCTTTTGTTATGATCCAAGTTGAGATACCCAACCTCCCCAGTTTGTTTTTGACCTCCATTTTTCATCTTGACTGGGTCAGCTTTTGACTTTCCCATGCTCATATTTATTTTATCCTTCCCTCTCTATTAACGACATAGCCTCTTGATTTTGTCTGAAGACAGAATACAGTAAAACATTGCATGGCTTCCATTGAATGACATGCATATTCTTTTCGTGTTGTTCTTTTTCAACCAATCATTGCGTCATTTTTACTTTTTTCGGAGCTAATTTTTTTAACACCTCCTACCTCTTATTTTTGAGAAGTGGACATGTCCTACTAACATCAAATATTTTTAGTTTGTGCATTTTGTTATATTTTAATATGTTTTTAGATTCATCTCTTTCCCTTCATTTCATATCATCGCTCAACTGAAAAACTGGAGGTGGTCTTCAAAAAGCTAAAGGAAGCATTTAGAAACAAGACAATAGTTAAGATATTTCAGCAGACAAAAGAACTCACACTAACTACTTATGTTAGCAAATGTTCCATAGAAGCAATCTTATCACAAAAAGGACATCCTTTTATGTATTTATCCAAAAAGATGATGACATCAGAGACAAATTATTCTAACATTGAAAAAGAAACACCGGCAATTGTTTGGAGTACTGAAAGAATGCACAATTTGTTATTGGGTGAGAAATTTCTACTAAAGTCAGACCACAAAACTTTAGATTTCCCTTTCAATCCAACAAAAGACTTGCCTAAAGTCATGTCATCCAGAATTTTGAGGTGGGGGATTAAGCTTATGGCATTTGATTTTGATATTATGTATCATAAAGGAAATGCCATTCCACATGTAGATGCATTGTCAAAATTGAATTTTAATACTCAAAATTATGATTTTCAGGGCCCTGTTGTGGCCTCTTCTATTTTTTTTTACAGCACTGTTTTATGACCATCCATCATTATTTTAAAATTATTTTTAAACTGACCTCATAAAATTCTGCCCTCACAATTGTTATCCTGTTCACACTCCTCCCCAATTTTCTGAACAGAAGCAGAAGTTATCTCTTGTTTCTTATTTAGGATTGGTTTTTTGGTTCCTACTAAAATCTACTTTAACTATACTTGTAACCTGTCTGCCTAAACTCTGCAATTTTATTTACTATTTATTTACTTAGGAATAGATATGTGAACCTATTATATGGTTCATGCTTCTTCCTGGTCATGTGAACAGGAGTAGAGGTTTATTCTTTCTGTTTCCTGTTTAAGATTGGGTTTCCAGTTCCTTCTAAAATATTTTCATTCTCTTTCACTTCCAATAGCCTCTTGCATTATAGAGGCATTATTGCCTTGTTTGGGGTGAATTGATAAAAAATGTGTAAACAAAGATGTTAATCATCATCACCTTGGGTTTTTTAGATGAAAACAATCAGATGATAACATTAAACTATAATTGTGAGGCAGAATTTTGCACTTTGTGGAAAGAGATGTGCTATGCTTTAGGTGGCTCAAGTTTGAAACAGGATCCGAACAGGATCCAGTATTAAAAAAAGTGCTGAATAGAATACGGAATAATCTTTGGAGTAATTGTTCGATGGTGGAAAGGCCTTTTAAGGAAGCAAAGCAGAGATTGATAACTGAAAGAGGAGTTATATGTAGTGGAGATCTTATTGTACCATCGGAGGATTATGCCAAAAAATGCTCTAAGTCTGCAAAGATAAACAGCTTTAGCAGGGCCAGCACTAGGTTTTGCCCCATCTCCCAAATTTGAAACAGGGCCCACACTCTCTATGATATGTCAATTTCAAATTCTCACAACCTGAAGCCAAAAACCCAAGAAGGAAAATTGGTGGGAGGAAGGCAAACCATTTTTTTTAATTACCAAAAATCAGAGAATTATCCAATTTAAATGTAACTTTCAGTACATATTCAATAATTATTTACTTTTATAATGAATATTTTGTTATTTAAAAAAAGACATATGAGTAAATGTTACTATTTTTGTAACAAACACCAATGTTTTCATGACTAAATTTTACTCCAAAACAGTCTTTAAATTTCCATAAAGATTAATCACCAATGCATCTCTGCTGAAAATTTTTTTTTCAAAAGATTCCAACACAACATAAATGGGATTTTGATTTAAAAGCATTATTTCTGTTTTTTGGTAAAATTTTTCATGTGTTGAAATCTTTAAGCATTTTTATTTTTTAAGCAATCATTTTCTTGGTTTTATCTTTTTAGAAATGTAAGAAATAGGGACTAGAAATTTTATTTTAATTACTAGCTGTGGACTTCCGGTTAGTATTACTGTTATACTGGAACATACCTATTCTATTGTTAATAGACTCTCCCACATATAATAAGTAGTAGTAGTAGCAGTCGCCAGTGAGCTCAGTGAGTTGGTCAGTCAGCCGATGTCGAACATTAAAGTATCAACCACCACAACTAGATTGCTGCGTCATTAACTATTATTTCAAGTTCCTAATGTTTTGTACATCGAACCTTTTTAAGACTGACTTAGTGAAATACAAGCCTCCACTGTGAAACTACTCTATAACAATTACTGTTAGTAAAAAGCACTCAGGGATCCTCCTTAGTGGATGATCTTGGAATAAAAAATGATTTTACCGAGATATATTATCCTCTTAATTGATTTTAAAGGAACTGTTCAGAAAGAATATTACAATTTAAAAAATAAGTGTGACTGAAATTAGTACTTCTGTCTCTCTCACATCTCAGGTATGGAGCCTCCATGTTGTTGAAAGATTTGGGGTAGTAAGCACCGGCCCTGTCGATTATTATAGTTGATGATCGACACAGTAGAAAAAAGTAAAAAGTATTAAAAGCAAAAAAAAGTTCCTGTGTTGTATGCACTGCAACAGCCATGCAGATACAAGGTGTATATTATTAGTTGATGGTATTTATCAATCCACCCACGGGGGATCGAATGTGGCACAAGGCCTTTTTAATGTGGGTATCTCTGAGCCCGTAGGCCCAGCCAAAAATAAAACCCATCTAAACCCGTCCAAGCGGGCTAGTTCCGTCAACCTCCCTGAACGAAACCCCACCCTTCGGCGGAGCTTCGTCCGGGTTCCCCTCTGCAAGAAGAGAGTTCGACAGACACCCGACCCGGCCGCTCACAAAGCGCAGATACTACACTTTGATCCTAGCCACCGGGCCGAGCGGGTATTCTTTTTAGAGATGGTATTTATCAATCCACCCACGGGGATCGAATGTGGCACAAGGCCTTTTTAATGTGGGTATCTCTGTGCCCGTAGGCCCAGCAAAAAATAAATAACCATCCAAACCCGCTGAGGCGGACCAGTTCCGTCAACCTCCCCCAACGAAACCCTACCCTTCGGCGGAGCTTGGTCCGGGTTCCTCTCTGCAAGCAGAGATTTCGACAGACACCCGACCCGGCAGCTCACAAAGCGCAGATACTACACTTTGATCCTAGCCACCGGGACGAGCGGGTATTCTTTTTATAGATGGTATTTATCAATTCACCCACAGGAATTGAATGTGGCACAAGGCCTTTTATTGTGGGTATGTCTGAGCCTGTAGGCCCAGCCAAAAAAATAAAACCCATCTAAACCCGTCCAAGCGGGCTAGTTCCGTCAACCTCCCCAACGAAACCCTACCCTTCGGGCGGAGCTTGTCCGGGTTCTCTCTGCAAGCAGAGAGTTTGACAGACACCGACCCGGCAGCTCACAAAGCGCAGATACTACACTTTGATCCTAGCCACCGACAATGACTGACAATGTAGCGTCAGTTTAAAAATAATTTTAAGATCATGATGGATGGTCATAAAACAGTGCTGAAAAAAAATAGAAGAGGCCACAACAGGGCCCTGAAAATCATCCCTCTCCTCCTGTCAGGGGTATGACGCACTGGCTATGAGCTTTAGGCAAACCAAAATTCATTCATGGCCAAAAGAAAAGGAGCCATTGATAAGAGTACACATGGATCATGCATACATTAAAGATGTAGGCCTATTCCTCATACTAGTAGACTCATATTCAGGTTGCCCTGAAGTGGTTAAAGCTTTGGACAGAAAAGCAAGTACTGTAAAACAGGTAATAAGAGTAGTATTTTTGAGAACTGAAGTACCTAAGATATTGGTGTTGTATAATGCACCAGAGTTTTCTGAAGGAAGCTTGTGTATATGGTTAACCCGAATTGGATGTAGGCCATACAAAAGCCCCCATACCATCCTCAGTCAAATAAAATTTCAGAGAGAATGGTCTAGATGATAAAAGTTGGATTGAAAGCATTCTCCCCAGGGAATTGCAGCCTAGAAAGTTATCTACCAAGGTTGCTTTTAAGCTACAAGTCCATCTCGCATATAGGCAAAACACAAAGCCCCTGAGCATTGATGGAGTGGGGTGCAAATTAGAGCCCAAATAACCATATCCTTCTCAACAAATGAGAATGTATGGTACAATAGGAATAAGGATTCATTTCCTAAGAAAGCACAATTTGTAGTGCAAAAAGAATTTAATACAGTAATATTAACAAAAAATGGACAGGGCGTGTTAGCTCATGATGACCAGTTTAGATTGCGAAGAGAGCTGGAAGGTATTGAAATGGAGGAAGAGCATGGTGCAGAAGAGAGGGATCAGGATGATCACCAAGAACTGGAGAGCGAAGCAGAGGAGAGAATGAGTCCTTCTTGTGATAATGAGGAGCATGAAGAAGGTTCAAATGAAGAAAATCTGCTAAGACCGAGATCCCCACTGAAAGAGGAATCTAGGCAATCACCTTGAGACAAGCAGTACACCTGGTGGTTCTTAGAAGTAGATCTACCAAGGGCATAAAGCCCCTAAGTTTCTGGAAAATGTGGTGATATGAAACTTAGATTCTATATAAGTGGGAAGGTTCCTACACTTGCTTGGGAGTCATCTTTCTTTGTCTACACTGCATACTTGTAAGAACTTTACACGACACAAAAATAAACATAGTGTTTTCTTTGAAAAAAGCTACAGTTGTGGGAATATCAACTTTGAAATAAAAATTATGTGCATTTTCCATTATTTCAACGAAGGAAACCACAGGATTCAGAGGTATTTTTTAATATAATCCAGGATTTGAGAAATTAATTTGCATCACGTTTTGATGGCTTAAAATTAAATTCTTTACACTACCATTTGATGTAAAGATGGAGTCAGTATCAGAATGTTTTCAAATGGAATTGATTGATATGCAGTGCGACAAATTATAGAGATCTAAATTTCATTTTAAAGATGCTTCATTGACTGATTCTTATGCAAATTATATTTTCCCAAGTGAGAAGTATACAACTTAGTGAGTCATGAAAAAAAGATGCCATCTTTGTTTGGAAGCACTTACGAGAGTTAGCAATTATTTTCCAAATTGAAGCAAACTAAGAACATTTTGAGAACAAGATTAACTGATAACCATCTTGATAATATCTTGTTTTTGGCAGCAACCAGTTTAAAGCCTAATATTGAGAAGCTTTCAAGGAACAAAAAAATATCAAGTTTCCCATTAATTTTTTTGCTGCTATTTTTAAGATCTTTTTAAACAAATGATTCCAAAGATGTTTTAAATTGAATAAATGATGTTTTTCAATTACTACATTCATCTGTGATTAATACAAATTATTCTTAAGTATAGTCAACATCACTAGTGATTAAATTTTAGCATATGTAATTTTTCATAATTATTCTTTTATCGCCTTCTGGACACTATCTGTTATTAATACTCGATCCAGTCTGTGGAGGCAAAGAAATTGACACTGCTGGTATAAATTATCATCTGCAACCAATTAAAACTATATTCGTAAATAGTCTCATCAGATCTAGAGCTTATTGTATATTGGTATGATGGACAATCAGAACTATATAGACATTTATGGAAGAATATATATTCAGCTTCTCTGAAAGATGTCGATCAATGGAATGAATTTGCAATTCAAAAAACTTAGATGACTTGTTGAAAATGTTGTTTACATAGAAATGATAGAGAGGAAAGGGAATATGTAGACAACAACTTAACTGTTTTTGTTCAGAAGACAAGGTATTAACGTGTAAAATGAAATTGTTTATAACAATATATTTAATAATCTAACAAAGAATGTAAATATAATGCTAACTATAATTTTTATACCATTAGTTTAATGTTATCAGCTGATTGTTTTCATTTAAAAGATCCAAGGTGAGGATGATTAACCTCTTTGTTTACACATTTTTTATCAATTCACCCCAAACAAGGCAATAATGCCTCTATAATGCAAAAGGCTATTGGAAGTGAAAGAGAATGAAAATATTTTAGAAGGAACTGGAAACCCAATCTTAAACAGGAAACAAGGGATAAACCTCTACTCCTGTTCAAATGACCAGGAAGAAGCACGAACCATACAATAAGTTCACATATCTATTCCTAAGTAAATAAATAGTAAATAAAATTGCAGAGTTTAGGCAGACAGGTTAGAAGTATAGTTAAAGTAGACTTTAGTAGGAACCAGAAAACCAATCCTAAATAAGAAACAAGAGATAACTTCTGCTTCTGTTCAGAAAATCGGGGAGGAGTGTGAACAGGATAATAGGTGAACCTATCAAATCATAAAATCCTTGTTTGAAAATCTTCCGTCCATGACGCAAAGCAAGATAGAATATTGCATTATTTACTTGGCATTCTACAAATAGAATTTCTGATTTCTAGCCCTTCAGTTCGTTCTATGCCATGTGTTATACACACTTAGGCGATCATGTATCATTCAATAAGACTGACAAGGCAGATTTTTCCTCGCTGTAGGTTGCCATTTCTTTCTGTGGTAGACCAGTTGCCACCCAAGGCTATAGAACCCGGTCTGTCCTACTATTTACCCATAGCTGGGGGGGGGGAGAAGAGGATTCATACCTTTCCCAAGGGCATTAACATGTAAGTGAATTTCAGTCAGTTATGTGCTATGCGAGATACACACTAAGGTGATCATGTATTTTCAATACATGACTGACAAGGCAGATTTTTTCCCACAGTAGGTTGCCATCCCAGTCTGTCCTGCTATTTATTTATCCATAGCTGGGGGGAGAAGAAGAGGATTCATACCTTTTCCAATGCGATTAGCACATAAGTGAATGTAATGGATTTGACTGGAATTCAAACTTGGCTCTCCGATTCCTCAATCCAAGCCACTATCCTTTACTCTACGGTTGCCCTTCCATATTCTTTAAGAGAATTCTTAGAGAACCATGACTTTTTCCAACAAACATCTGTGCACTTGTTAAATGAGTAACATTTGATGGAAAATTTTTAGCACTAGGACGTAGTATGAAAAGGATGCTTTTCCATGACACCAGTTCTTTAACTACTTTCTTCAATGTTTTAAAAAGTGATGATTAGAATTGTAAAAAAAAATTAAAAATATGAAAGCGAATTAATACTTTTTCATTGCTCTTGAGAATTTGCAACAACAATAATAAATACTATTCATTGGATTGTTGTTAGCACAATTTTTTAGCTGTTTTGTCCTCTAGCCTTCCGTCCTGGGTAAGACGTTAAATTACATACGCGTCCTGGGTAAGACGTTAAACTACGTCCAGCAGCAAGGCCTGTTATCAGGAGGTTTTGAGGAGCGGGGAACAACCTCTTAATTGCTGGTGTTCCCAGGTCCAACCTGAGCCAAGGTGGTAGCACCTGTTAAGGTCTCAGCTATGGGCAAATAGTTAATATATTACCAGAAACAGATTTTTGACAAAACAAAATATTACCAGCAATAAAAATTTTTGTCAGCATTAAATAACCCAATGAGGTTTACAAGCCATTAAATAAACCAAACCAATCTAAACCAAAGAATACATATTCTATTCATATGATGAATCTATCCTAAAAATGTTGACAGCATTAAATAACCCATTGAGGTTGATATGCCGTAAAACAAAATAAACCAAACCAATCTAAACCAAAGAATACATATTCTATTCATACAAATCTATCCTAAAAATGTTGTCGGCATTAAATAACCCATTGAGGTTGATATGCCATTAAACAAAATAAACCAAACAAATCTAAACCAAAGAATACATATTCTATTCATACGAATCTATCCTAAAAATGTTGACGGCATTAAATAACCCATTGATGTTGATATGCCGTAAAACAAAATAAACCAAACCAATCTAAACCAAAGAATACATATTCTATTCATATGAACTATCCTAAAAATGTTGACGGCATTAAATAACCCATTGATGTTGATATGCCGTAAAACAAAATAAACCAAACCAATCTAAACCATAGAATCCATATTCTATTCATACGAATCTATCCTAAAAATGTTGTCGGCATTAAATAACCCATTGAGGTTGATATGCCATAAAACAAAATAAACCAAACCAAACCTCTAGCCTTCCTCAGGTGTATATCATATCAGAGTAAGTCATAGATAATTCTCAACTTGACCCTTTATTTAATCTCTGGGGGTAGATTATTAATATTCCATTGCTCATGTCTAGGAATATCATCTATTTCTTGTTTTATTAAATTAATATTAATAAAAGTGTTGTTTTTCTAAATTTGGTGACAAAATGGTTGTGAGTTCAATCACTGAGTCAGGCAGTGTGTACTTTTATTCAGTGTAACCTGCAAGCAATAACTGAACAGTACTAAATAAAATAAGGACTAGATGATATCCCTAGAAATTTTTTTTTTTTTTAAGCATTTCACCCCAAGCAAGGCAGGAGTTCCACTACCACATAAGGGGTTACAGAGAGTGGGATCAAGAGTAAAGAGACCTGATTGAGGAAAGGATAAAGGGCAGGGAATTAGATCATGGCATCAGAAGATGTCGATTGACATTACATTTGAATATTTGAAGACTATTACTATCAGGGAAGCAAGTAGTCCACCTCTTCTCCTCTCAGCTAAGGGTTAATTAGTAAGACTTTTATCATTAAATTATTGTCTAAAAAAAAAATCTAAAATATTTTCTAGCTTTAAATAACCTACAAAAGGTTGATAAGCCATAAAAATGAATCAATCAAGCAAGACCTTCTTATTCTTTTATTTGCTTTTTCTTTTCCTCTTCCTTCTCTCTATAATTAATGTCTTCCTTCCTTTCTCTAATATTGTTCCTTTTCCACACCCTCACTGTTTTCTACACTTTCTCTTTCTTTTTTATTTTTATCATATTTCTTGTTTTTTCCTTCGCTCATTTTCATCCCCCCCCACTTTCCTTCTTCCTGTCCGTCAAATTTCCCTTCCCTGATAGATTTCTTCTTGTTTACCTTTTACTTCTTCCTTTTCAGTTTACTCCATCTTGAGTGCTTGCCTTTTCATTATTTCCCAATTCTCCCTTGAATGTCCTATTATTGAAGGGAACACACCACTTGTCCCCATGTAAAAGTTTTTCCCCCTCTGCCCAACAGGATGTGCTAGCAAGTTGGGTGAGGATGAGTTTGGCATCATTTAGGAGGAAATTCTTTGGAGATTCCACTTCTTTCAGAGTTTGTCATCCATTTACTCCAGGCACAAGTGCTTCGTTTTGACAGCAAACAACAAACTAATAAAGATGTAGTGGATGAGACGAGTGAAAAATAGAAAGGGAATAAAATTGAAGAAAAAAAAAATAAAAGAGGAGGAAATCTCACTCTCTTTCTTTTTCTCCCTCTTGCTGTCTCTCTCTCTTCGCTTTCTCTTTTGCTCCCTCTCTTTTTCACTTTCTCCCTCTCTCTTTTCTCTCTCTCCTTCGCTTTTACTGTTTCTCTTTCTTTTGCTCTCTTTCTCTTTTTTTCTTTTACTTTTTCTCCCTCTGTTTCTCCCTCTTTTTCTGTTTCTCTTTCTTTTGCTTTCTTTTTCTCTCTCTCTTTCTTCTTCTCTTTCACTGTTTCTCTCTTGTTTCTCTCTCTCTCTTTCTTTTTCTTTCTATCTTTCTTTTTCTTTCTATCTTTCTTTTTCTCTCTCTTGCTCTCTTTTTCTCTTTTGCTCTCTTTTTCCCTCTCTTTCACCCTCTTTCACTGTATCTTTTTCTTTTGTTCTATTTCTACCTTTTCTCTCTCTCTTTCTCCCTTTCTTTCACTGTTTCTCTCTTGTTTTTCTCTCTCTATATATATATCTTTCTTTTTTTTCTATCTTTCTTTTTCGGCCACTTTTTCTCTCTCTTGCTCTATTTTTCTCTTTTGCTCTCTTTTTTCTCCTTCTCTCTCACTTTCATTGTTTCTCTTTCCTTTACTCTCTTTCTCCCTTTTTCTTTCACACTTTCTCCCTCTATTTCACCCTCTTTTTTCTGTTTATCTTTCTTTTGCTCTCTTTCTCTCTCTCTCTCTCTCTCTCTCTCTCTCTCTCTTTCTCTTTCTGCCCCTCTTAATTTCAGTACATCCTGTGAGGGTTCGATTTTACAAGCCTGCTTTCCTGATGATATGCCCAAGAAGTTCCAAGTGTCCTTTTTCCTTCCATTTTCCAAAAAACTTCATTATTATTACTATTTGATAATAATATTTATCAGACCCTCTTACCCCAATGAATAGGGTTTCACCAAAATGTTGAATGTGATTAAGAGATAAGTCGACTGAAGGCTTATAAATTTTTATTCTCTTTGTTTATTTCTCTCTATACACACACAAACACACACGTAAAAAAAAATATATATATATATATATATATATATATATATATATATATATATATATATAGGGTGCGGCTGGTATTTGAGGACATACAGATTTAAGATTAATACTGCTTCCCACCTAACTTCTGATGCTTTTATTTTTCAGAAATCAAGAATGGCAAACCTTATGATAACAAAGGAAATGAAAAGGCATGCTGTGATTGTGGCATTAAAGGCCGATCATAGTGATTTGGATATTGCACATTTACTCAGAGTTGCAAGATCGTTTGTCTACAAGATACGAAAAGAGTTAGAAGACGCTGACAGTTCCCCAATGTTTGTATCAAAACATAAAAGACATTCTGCACATTCTGATAAAGTGAGAACATCCGAATTTATTCAGGAAGAAAAGCAGACATTTGATGAAAACTGAGGTCAATCAATGAGGTCAATTGCCACAAAGCTGCATGTGTCTAAAAAAACCACACTTTTTTCCACAAGGTCTTAGAGTAAATGTTTCTGCTTACATTGAGGTTCTAGAACCAGTTGTCAAGCCCTGGATTTACAACATATGGAACGGCAGGCTTTTCATATTCGAGCAAGACTCGGCTCCATCCCACAAGGCTCTACAAAAACATGAATTGATGGCTGACCATTTATACAACGACATCACACCCAACATTTGGCCTCCTAATTCTCCAGATCTGAATCCACTAGACTATTATGTGTGGAGCGTTGTTAAGAAGGAGGTTAATAAAGAGCCTCATAACACCAAAGACTCTCTTAAATCTGCACTAGTTTGAGTAATGCATGACATAAATAAAGACCAATTAATCAAAGCTTGCAGCCGATTTTGACATCGTGGAGAGGCAGTTATTGATGCTAGTGGTGGTTTTATGGAATAAAATTAAATAATAGTTAAATTTCATGATTACTTGTTTGTAATCAAATATAATTATATTCATTTGTTCAGCAAGTTTTTTTACTAATCCATAAAATTTGTCCTCAGATACCAGCCGCACTCTGTATATATGGAGGCATGGTGGAGTAATGGATAGAGGCTTAGATTGATGAATCGGAGAGCCGAGTTTGAATTCCAGTCGAATCCATTACATTCACTTACGTGCTAATACCCTTGGGAAAGGTGTGTATCCTCTTCTTCCCCCTCCAGCTATGGATAAAATAGCAGGACAAACTGAGTTTTATAGCCTTGGTTGGCAACTGGTCTAGGAGAAGGACAACTTTGAATCCAAAACCTGCAGAGGGTCGTTTGGGGACCTTGTGGCACATGGTGCACTAGGTCTCTGTATTCGTCCCTTCAAAAAGTGTGGATGGTCCTGCACGAAACCTTCACCACTATAATCTCATGTGCTGTTGTTGGGATGCCAGTTTCCTAGGAACTGATCTGCTTGACGTTCATACATCAATATATATGTATTTATTTATTTATATATATGGGCATGTGGCCAAGTGGTTAGAACATTCACTTTCTGACCATGAGACCTGGATTTGAATTTCACCACAGTTGATTTGCCAGGAAGGACACTTCCTGATGTTATCAATCTGGAGGGAGACAAACCCTGTGTGCAGCACTTTTGGAAAGTGCCTGAAAACATACCGTGGATTGACCCAAGCCTTGTGAGTGAAATTAGGTAGCCAATTAGGGATTGGTTAGCCACCCTAGTAGACAGGTAAACTTGAATACAAGTGGCCAGCTGTTATATATCTATAATGAGAGAAAGATGAATACCAACTATTTTTAGCACTTGAAATTAGGAGAAAAAAAAGAATGAAAAATTAAGAAGTCGAATTATTAAAATGTCAATCTTTTCACAATAAAATTGTATTAACCAACAAATTGGTAATATTTTCAGAATGTATTCATATTTTGCCTATATTTCCGAGATGAGGTATTATGTACATTATTTACATTATTTGGACTATTGTCCTCACATTTGTCACCATATTTATCACAACGTTTTGGCCGTTGTATGCTCTGGCCTTCTTCAGATGGTTGGAATGTCGAACTGAACCCTTTATTTCGCTTTATTAGGCTCAAGGTAAGGCTTCAAGAACACCAGAAAGCTGTAACACGAGGGGAAGTAGAAAAATCAGGCGTGGCTGACCACATATGGAGAGAGAAGGGAGATCACCGCCCTCTGTGGGATCATGTTGAGATCATTCACAAGGAACACCATTGAAAATGTTCTCCAGGACACATGACAGAGTGGATAAAGGTGTTGGTTAGATCCAGTGACAGGACCCAAAGAGTGTGAGTTCAATACCTGGTTAAGGCAGTGGAGAACTTTCAGAGGGAAATTAACAGGAGATAACTGACATCCATCAAACATGGCACACGGAACTAGAAAAGTCTACCCTGGTGAGTGAAATAAAGGGTTCAGTTTGACATTCCAGCCACCTGAAGAAGGCTAGATCGTACAACAGCCGAAATGTTGTGATAAATATGGTGAAAAAGATGAGGACAATAGTCCAAATAATGTAAATAATATATTTATATTTATTTGGTGAATACACACTTTATTTAATGGTGTAATATTTTACTATAGCTTCTAACCTCTAGAAGTTAATTTAATTTAATTATTAATTAAATAATTAAGTACTAGATTAGCTGTTAATTCTCATCATTTTTCATTTAAAATGGTTAGTGTAACCATAATTTCTACACTAAGAATTTTTTTATTGCACTTCTTGCTTATAGAACTCTCTTCTAGCTTCTTGCTCCCCAGCCAACATTGATCTGCAAACGTAATCTTCTGTATTCTTAATTCTTGTTCTTTTATTGTTCTCTCCCCTTTGCAGTTTTTCTCATATTCTCTAACACTCAATAACCACATGTGTCCCAGTGGTTTAATTGCCCTTTTGAAAATTTGACTATTACATGACATATAAGGTAAGCATACCCATCCTAACGAGCTTGTATATCTGGTTGGCAGAACATGGATTAAGAGAGATAGCAAAAAGACAAACATTTCTAAGAGCTAAAAGGGATAGGAAGTTGTGAAGAACCATGATCGCCCACTTCCTAAAGGAACCCTCTAGCCATCTTCAAGTGTCCATTGTTATTTTCTACCTGCTATATCAATTTAAAAGGAATTATCCAACATTATTACTTCCTCATTGTTCACATGTCCCATCTAAATTCTTCTTTAGAACCACATTTATGTTTTCATCATCTGTGTGGAAATTGTCCAGCATTCAATGCTATATAGAAAAGTATGCTATTACATAACATTTCAGCATTGTTTTTTGTTTTTTGTTTTGGGAGCAAGAATTTGTAATTCTCAGAAGAGAATACTATTTCCTTTAATGAAAACTTTCACATTTAAGCCTCAATCCTTGTTCTTATTTTCTTAAGCAGTGACATTAATAACTATTGGTCTAAACTGAGAAGTCAATAAAAGAAAGATTGTGCCTCTGACAGGAATCAAATCTGTATTCTCTTTTCCATCAGGGAAAACATTTTATAGTTGTTTCTTTTTGTGTCCATTTTCCATAAAACTTCCTCATTGTTCACATGTCCCATCTATGTTAGTCTCAGTATTCTTCTTTAGAACCACATTTATGTTTCCTCATCATCTGTGTGGAAATTGTCCAGCATTCAATGCTATAGAAAAGTATGCTATTACATAACATTTCAGCATTGTTTTTTGTTTTGTTTTGGGAGCAAGGTAATTCTCAGAAAGAATACTATTTCCTTTAATGAAAACTTTCACATTTAAGCCTCAATCCTTGTTCTTATTTTCTTAAGCAGTGACATTAATAACTATTGGTCTAAACTGAGAAGTCAATAAAAGAAAGATTGTGTGCCTCTGACAGGAATCAAATCTGTATTCTCTTTTTCCATCAGGGAAAAAACATTTTATAGTTTTTTTGTGTCCATTTTCCATAAAACTTCCTCATTGTTCACATGTCCCATCTATGTTAGTCTCAGTATTCTTCTTTAGAACCACATTTATGTTTCCTCATCATCTGTGTGGAAATTGTCCAGCATTCAATGCTATATAGAAAAGTATGCTATTACATAACATTTCAGCATTGTTTTTTTGTTTTGTTTTGGGAGCAAGAATTTGTAATTCTCAGAAGAGAATACTATTTTCTTTAATGAAAACTTTCACATTTAAGCCTCAATCCTTGTTCTTATTTTCTTAAGCAGTGACATTAATAACTATTGGTCTAAACTGAGAAGTCAATAAAAGAAAGATTGTGCCTCTGACAGGAATCAAATCTGTATTCTCTTTTCCATCAGGGAAAACATTTTATAGTTGTTTCTTTTTGTGTCCATTTTCCATAAAACTTCCTCATTGTTCACATGTCCCATCTATGTTAGTCTCAGTATTCTTCTTTAGAACCACATTTATGTTTCCTCATCATCTGTGTGGAAATTGTCCAGCATTCAATGCTATATAGAAAAGTATGCTATTACATAACATTTCAGCATTGTTTTTTTGTTTTGTTTTGGGAGCAAGAATTTGTAATTCTCAGAAGAGAATACTATTTTCTTTAATGAAAACTTTCACATTTAAGCCTCAATCCTTGTTCTTATTTTCTTAAGCAGTGACATTAATAACTATTGGTCTAATTGAGAAGTCAATAAAAGAAAGATTGTGCCTCTGACAGGAATCATTCTCTTTTCCATCAGGGAAAAATTTTATAGTTGTTTCTTTTGTGTCCATTTTCCATAAAACTTCCTCATTGTTCACATGTCCCATCTATGTTAGTCTCAGTATTCTTCTTTAGAACCACATTTATGTTTCCTCATCATCTGTGTGGAAATTGTCCAGCATTCAATGCTATATAGAAAAGTATGCTATTACATAACATTTCAGCATTCTTTTTTTTGTTTTGTTTTGGGAGCAAGAATTTGTAATTCTCAGAAGAGAATACTATTTTCTTTAATGAAAACTTTCACATTTAAGCCTCAATCCTTGTTCTTATTTTTTAAGCAGTGACATTAATAACTATTTCTAAACTGAGAAGTCAATAAAAGAAAGATTGTGCCTCTGACAGGAATTTTTCCATCAGGGAAAACATTTTATAGTTGTTTCTTTTTGTGTCCATTTTCCATAAAACTTCCTCATTGTTCACATGTCCCATCTATGTTAGTCTCAGTATTCTTCTTTAGAACCACATTTATGTTTCCTCATCATCTGTGTGGAAATTGTCCAGCATTCAATGCTATATAGAAAAGTATGCTATTACATAACATTTCAGCATTGTTTTTTTGTTTTGTTTTGGGAGCAAGAATTTGTAATTCTCAGAAGAGAATACTATTTTCTTTAATGAAAACTTTCACATTTAAGCCTCAATCCTTGTTCTTATTTTCTTAAGCAGTGACATTAATAACTATTGGTCTAAACTGAGAAGTCAATAAAAGAAAGATTGTGCCTCTGACAGGAATCAAATCTGTATTCTCTTTCCATCAGGGAAAACATTTTATAGTTGTTTTTTTGTGTCCATTTTCCATAAAACTTCCTCATTGTTCACATGTCCCATCTATGTTAGTCTCAGTATTCTTCTTTAGAACCACATTTATGTTTCCTCATCATCTGTGTGGAAATTGTCCAGCATTCAATGCTATATAGAAAAGTATGCTATTACATAACATTTCAGCATTCTTTTTTTGTTTTGTTTTGGGAGCAAGAATTTGTAATTCTCAGAAGAGAATACTATTTCCTTTAATGAAAACTTTCACATTTAAGCCTCAATCCTTGTTCTTATTTTCTTAAGCAGTGACATTAATAACTATTGGTCTAAACTGAGAAGTCAATAAAAGAAAGATTGTGCCTCTGACAGGAATCAAATCTGTATTCTCTTTTCCATCAGGGAAAACATTTTATAGTTGTTTCTTTTTGTGTCCATTTTCCATAAAACTTCCTCATTGTTCACATGTCCCATCTATGTTAGTCTCAGTATTCTTCTTTTAGAACCACATTTATGTTTCTCATCATCTGTGTGGAAAACATTTTATAGAAAAGTATTGTTTAACATTTCAGCATTCTTTTTTTTTGTTTTGTTTTGGTCAAGAATTTGTAATTTTTTACTATTTTTTTTAATGAAAACTTTCACATTTAAGCCTCAAAACTTCTTCATTGTTGACATTGTAACTATTGGTCTAAACTGAGAAGTCAATAAAAGAAAGATTTCTTCTTTAGGAACCACTTTTCCATCAGGGAAAACATTTTATAGTTGTTTTTTTTGTCCATTTTCCTCATCATCATTGTTCACATGTCCCATCTATGTTAGTCTCAGTATTCTTCTTTAGAACCCATTTATGCATTGTGTGGAAATTGTCCAGCATTCAATATAGAAAAGTATGCTATTACATAACATTTCAGCATTGTTTTTTTGTTTTGTTTTGGGGAGCAAGAATTTGTAATTCTCAGAAGAGAATACTACCTTTAATGAAAAACTTTACATTTAAGCCCTCAATCCTTGTTCTTATTTTCTTAAGCAGTGACATTAATAACTATTGGTCTAAACTGAGAAGTCAATAAAAGAAAGATTGTGCCTCTGACAGGAATCAAATCTGTATTCTCTTTTCCATCAGGGAAAACATTTTATAGTTGTTTTCTTTTTGTGTCCATTTTCCATAAAACTTCCTCATTGTTCACAATCTATGTTAGTCTCAGTATTCTTCTTTAGAACCACATTTATGTTTCCTCATCATCTGTGTGGAAATTGTCCAGCATTCAATGCTATATAGAAAAGTATGCTATTACATAACATTTCAGCATTGTTTTTTGTTTTGTTTTGGGAGCAAGAATTTGTAATTCTCAGAAGAGAATACTATTTCCTTTAATGAAAAACTTTCACATTTAAGCCTCAATCCTTGTTCTTATTTTCTTAAAGTGACATTAATAACTATTGGTCTAAACCTAAAAGAAAGATTGTTCTGACAGGAATCAAATTGTTTCCATCAGGGAAAACAACATTTTTTAGTTGTTTCTTTTTGTTCACATGTCCATTTTTTAGAAACATTTATGTTTCCTCTCATCTGTGTTCACATGTCCCATTATGTTGTCTCAGTATTCTTTTTTTGTTTTTGTTTTCTTTAGAACTCAGAAGAGAATACATTTATGAAAATCCTTTTTCCTCATCATCTTATTTTTTAAGCAGTGAAAAGCATTCAATGTATTCTCAATAACATTTCAGCATTCTTTTTTTTTTTTGTTTTGGGAGCAAGAATTTGTAATTCTCAGAAGAGAATACTATTTCCTTTAATGAAAACTATTTCCTTTTCACATTTAAGCCTCAATCCTTGTTCTTATTTTCTTAAGCAGTGACATTAATAACTACTGGCCTAAACTGAGAAGTCAACAAAAGAAAGATTGTGCCTCTGACAGGAATCAAATCTGTATTCTCTTTTCCATCAGGGAGGACATTTTATAGCTGTGTCTTTTTGAGTCTATTTTCCATAAAACTTCCTCATCGTTCACATGTCCCATCTATGTTAGTCTCAGTATTCTTCTTTAGAACCACATTTATGTTTCCTCATCATCTGTGAGGAAATTGTCCAGCATTCAGTGCTATATAGGAAGTGTGCTATTACATAACATTTCAGCATTCTTTTTTTGTTTTGTTTTGGGAGCAGGAATTTGTAATTCTCAGAAGAGAATGCTATTTTTTTAATTCTCACATTTAAGCCTCAATCCTTGTTCTTATTTTTCTTTGACATTAAAACTACTGGCCTAAACTGAGAAGTCAACAAAAGAAAGATTGTTTGACAGGAATCAAATCTGTATCTTTCCATCAGGGAGGACATTTTATAGCTGTGTCTTTTTGAGTCTATTTTCCATAAAACTTCCTTATCGTTCACATGTCCCATCTAGGTTAGTCTCAGTATTCTTCTTTAGAACCACAATGTTTCTCATCATTTGAGGAAATTGTCCAGCATTCAGTGCTATATAGGAAGTTCATAACATTTCAGCATTTTTTTTTGTTTTGTTTTGGGAGCAGGAATTTGAATTCTCAGAAGAGAATGCTATTTTCTTTAATGAAAACTTTCACATTTAATTGATAAATAACTTTTTAAGCACATCTGGCAATGGCGACAAAGCACCAATTAAATCATTATACAGCTGCAGGTTATTAAGTGCAATTTTGATTGACTTGCTCATTGAAGTTCAAAAGAAGCTTTAGTTAGTGAAGAAAACAAGTGATCAGAACTTTTAAGGAATATAAAGTTGCTGAACAAAAACTAAGCCAAATCTAAAATGTCTTTTTGAGAAGAGTTTTAATTTCTTTTCAATCCTCCCATTGTCTTGTGTATATACGTAATAAAACTGCTGTAAGCTTCTTATCTCCTGTACTGAAAACAAATGAAGCCTAAAATCTTGTCAAAAAATAAATTAACCAACAATTGGGGTATATATTTTAGGTGAAAGGTCAGTGGCAAGGATTTTACACATAGCATATCATGTTGGTCCAAAGAGAAAATGTCTAGCAATTTTCTTTGACAGTTAACTTTGTTTAATTCTATTCAGGGTGTAGTTTGTTGTCACTTGTGAGAGAATAAATTTCACTGTCTTTCTTGTCAGTTCCTTGATGTTCACTTTGGCAACCATAAATCTCTTTTTCTTTCTGCTTCTTTTTGTTCTCTATCTATTGCGTTTTTACCCACTCTTGATTATAAGATGATCGGAGGATCTAAAATAATTTTTCACCCTTTCCCCACTTCATTTGTAATGCAATATTTATATTCTTTTCAACAGTCAGAAAGTTGTATGTTACTAGCAAAATCTTGGAATTGCAAAATGTAATGTTCTTGAACATTCACCTTATGAGCGGCCATCTTTTTTTCTGGATGTCCTTACATTCGATACATGTGCAAACTCTTTGTGCTGACACTAAATCATATTTTCTTTATTTGCTTTTTCCTTCAGTTCTCCAGCCACACAAAGTTATTAAACCAATGAGATACTTATATACAAGGTGCATCAAAAATACTTTTACAAACTTTGGGGGCAGGTTTCTCACACCAAAACAAGGACAAGAGTCCATATAAATATATTGATTGAAAGTTAATGAGAAGACTTTAGAAGGAAATGGAAATCGAATTCTAAACAGGAAACAATGGACACACCTCTACTCCTGTTCAATAAATGGAAAAGGAGTATGAACAAACCAATAGGCAAACCTATTTACTTCTAGTAATTAACAAGATTGCTTCAATGTAAGCAAGGAAAGTGTAACTTTAGACCTTACCAGCACCTTCCTCAGTATCATATCTGGCTGCTCATGATATGAATATCCTGCCATTGTTGAATGGAACACTTCTCAGTTAAGTCCCTACTACACATGTTAAATGTTAAAGACACACTAACCACAAATGTACATGAATGTCAAATGTAACCTAGTCTACATGGCAACACAGCACCATCTACCATAAACTTTCTTTAAACATAATGACTTAAAAATGAAGGATTTGTGGAAATATGTTAATATGTAGTTTTTTCCTTGTTTTATTATATATATATATATATATATATAATTTCTTTTTGGATATTACACATGTCAAAATTGCTACATAATTGCAGTTGTTTCGATGTGTATCAATGCATCTCATCAGGTGATTGTAAATTACTGGCAAGTGAATCATTTATTTAGATTTAAAACCAAAATACAACCTCTTTTTATGAAAAAAGAAAAAAACGGGGTATAAGCTTTGTGGGCTATATTTTGATCAGCCAATCAAATATTACCTACATAAAATTTAAACTAAGCGAACAAGAAAAAATTTAAAAAATTATTTTTTATAAATGGGTCATCATGACCTGTAGATTGGCAGCTAATGGCAGCCAGATATAAACTAGCATGGATGTAAATGGTTACATAAATTATATAAACTAGACTCTGCCATTTTCTAAGAAATAAAAATGTGGTGGAGAGGTAACTTAACAAAATGCTAAACAAGTTATATGCTTTGTAAAATTCCTACATAAAATTTTTTATCGTTGATAAATAAATAGCTTCTTTAAGGAACTAGTAAATAAGTTAAATGTATAGAATTATTAGGTAAATTAATATACAACTGTTGAATAAAGATTCTTTATATAAGATGCTAATAACAATAACTGATCAATGTAAAATGGCAAAAATACCAACTAAATACCAATACTTCCATACAAGATGTTACTAACACTACCAGGAGATTGAAATTAGCATTGGTACACATCAAAACACGACTGCAATTGTGTAGGAATTTTGACATGTTTTAATAGTGTAATATCCTAAAATAAATAATATTGCTCTACTTTGCCTTGAGCCCCCTTTTAAATTAAATATTACGAACATTGGAATTGTACTCAATTCATTTTCATCTTACCTGGATATATATATATATATATATATATATATATATATATATATATATATATATATATATATATATATATATATATATATATATATACGGTGGATATAATGGATATGGTGGTGGTTTGGATTGAGGAGTCGCAGAGCCGAGTTCGAATTCCAGTCAAATCCATTACATTCACTTATGTGCTAATACCCTTGGGAAAGGTGTGAATCCTCTTCTTCTCCCTCCAGCTATGGGTAAATAGCAGGACAGACTGGGTTCTATAGCCTTGGATGGCAACTGGTCTAGGAGAAGGACAACTCTGAATCCAAAACCTGTGGAGGGTCATTTGGGGACCTTGTGGCACTTAGTGCACCAGGTCTCTGAATTCGGCCCTTCAAAAAGTGTGGCTGGTCCTGCACGAAAACCTTCACCATTATAATCAAATCTCATATGCTGTTGTCGGGCTTTCGGTTTCCTGGGAACTGATCTGCTTGACCCTCATATGTCGAATTCGATGGGAAAGTCGACTATATATATATATATATATATATATATATATATATATATATATATTCACCCCTATACCCTGGTGGTTGTTGGTAATGTAACTGATTGTTGTTTTGAGGTTTTTCCTCACAGCTTTAACAATGTTTCTGTTTTGAACTGCTGTTGTTTTCTTTGTCTGCCCTGCTCTATGGCTGCTGGTCATTACAGCAATAGCTTTTTGGGTTTTTTTTTCAGGACCTTCCAAATTGTTGTGTTGGCTATGGCTGATGTTTGTCCAATGGCTCTGATTGATTTTCTTTCTTTTCTCAGCTTCAAAATGCTTGCTTTTCCCCCATATATAGCTCTCTCATCATTATGTTGGTTTATCCTTTTTAAAAAGAAATACATTCTTTACAGGTGAAACCCAAGACTAGAACCAAGAGTAATTATTCAAAGCTATTTAATGTTTAAATGATCAATCAAAAAGGCAACACCTGGGCAACAAGAAACACCTGTCAATGATATGTTTTGCTGACTTTAAAAATGGGTGGGTTCAAACCAAAATTGTTATGTCTATGTTGTTTAACACATCTAAATGTCAATTCCAGGAAATTCTAAATTCTTGTCTCATATTCATCTTTTGATCTTCAACCCAAATGTCACAAGTGAATAACAAAAACAAAAGAATTAACCTTGCCATTCCAATACTTTTGAAGGGAACTGAATATCAATTTTTTGGCTCTAGTATTAACTTAACATATGTTTTTCTTTTGACTTACACTTGACGTAGACCTGTCTGTTACTTAACTGTAATTAACTGACCAACTCTATTTGCTTTGTTAATTAGATTAATTAGCAGGTCATTAATGGCTTAAGTATAAACTGAACATATGTCTGCCTTTTGAACTGCATATAAACTGAACATATGTCTGCCTTTTGAACTGCATATAAACTGAACATATGTCTGCCTTTTGAACTGCATATAAACTGAACATATGTCTGCCTTTTGAACTGCATATAAACTGAACATATGTCTGCCTTTTGAACTGCATATAAACTGAACATATGTCTGCCTTTTGAACTGCATATAAACTGAACATATGTCTGCCTTTTAAACTGCATATAAACTGAACATATGTCTGCCTTTTGAACTGCATATGAACTGAACATATGTCTGCCTTTTGAACTGCATATAAATTGAACATATGTCTGCCTTTTGAACTGCATATAAATTGAACATATGTCTGCCTTTTGAACTGCATATAAACTGAACATATGTCTGCCTTTTGAACTGCATATAAACTGAACATATGTCTGCCTTTTGAACTGCATATAAACTGAACATATGTCTGCCTTTTGAACTGCATATAAACTGAACATATACCTGCCTTTTGAATTGCATATAAACTGAACATATGCTTGCCTTTTGAACTGCATATGAACTGAACATATGTCTGCCTTTTGAACTGCATATAAATTGAACATATGTCTGCCTTTTGAACTGCATATAAACTGAACATATGTCTGCCTTTTGAACTGCATATAAATTGAACACGTCTGCCTTTTGAACTGCATATAAATTGAACACATGTCTGCCTTTTGAACTGCATATAAATTGAACATATGTCTGCCTTTTGAACTGCATATAAACTGAACATATGTCTGCTTTTGAACTGCATATAAATTGAACATATATCTACCTTTTGAACTGCATATAAATTGAATACATATCTGCCTTTTGAACTGCATATAAATTGAACACATATCTGCCTTTTGAACTGCATATAAATTGAACACATATCTGCCTTTTGAACTGCATATAAATTGAACATACGTCTGCCTTTTGAAATGCATATAAACTGAACATATGTCTGCCTTTTGAACTGCATATAAACTGAACATGTCTGCCTTTTGACTAACATATAACCAGAACCTTTGTTGATGTCATAATCTAACCTGTTATTTCATAGTACTAAGTGATTCATACGTTTGGAATTTATTTTTGAAAGATCTAATGAGAAAATAACTTTCAATCCAAGTGAAACATTGTCACATATCATTTCTTATTCAGTGGCAGGATGATGGTATATATTAAGCTTATCTGCTGTTCAGTCATGACTTCATCATAGTTGCAAGTTGTGCCTAGGAAATAAAGAATTGATGGCAGTCATGCCATGAAGAAACAAACATCTGAGAACAAAATAACTCATACATCAGTCAGAAGACATGTGGCTCAAATCAGCAAAGAAATATGTCTATTATCACCTTTGATGATTTGACACTTTCTAGAATATTCTTCTCTGTCTCTGTGACATTTTTCTTCATTTTTAGTCTTACTGTTGTTTTGAGCTATTGTTCTCAATTTGGTTCATGTTATTATTGACAGAACGTTTCGACCAAATACCTATTGGTCATCATCAGGTGTACATTCATTGGCTTATCTGGGATATCGGTTGATTGTGATATTTTGCTCCTTGGTATCAATTATTATTCATTCCTGTTGAATAGATGTGTCACTACCAAATCCAAAGATTGAACTCCTGACCACTCAATGGCAGTAACATATGTATAATCAACTCTTGTATCTATTATAACATTTCTATATAATACTATAAAAAATTTTCTCTTTGTACCATGTCCCTTCAGGAGGTTGGTGATCATGACTCTGTACAATTTCCTGTCCTTTGTAGTTAATAAATTTTGTCTTTTTGTTATTTCTCTTAAATCCTGTTCCACCATCCATTTACTCAACCTCACTGTGTTATGCACTGTTTTCCTCTCTCCCTGTTGCTTTTAATCTGTCCTTTGAGTGTCAGATTTTCCAAACCTTCTTTCTTCATTACCCAAGAAATTTCAAGTGTCTCTTCCTGATGTCAATTATAAATTCTTTTTGGTTTCCATTTTTCTTAAAGGCTCATTATTCTTGATATATTCAGTCCAAGGGATTCTCAGCATCCTTCCGTAGAACCACATTTCTGTTGTTTTAAGTCTCTTCATCTTTGATGAGATTGTTCAACACTCACTGCTCATTCTATTTCTTAATACACTGCTTAGCTTTTGGCCATCCCATTGCACCTTCAGATTTTTGTATCTGTTTGATTTTGGTATCTCCAATATGCAATTCGTACTTTGGACTGTTCCTTTTGCTAACAACCAAGTATTCTATCTTTTACAGTTGATGTTTAATCCTTTCTTTTCGCTTTAATTCACTACCTTCTTGTCATGAGTCCTTACCTATAACTACAGAATGAACTCTTCCTAACACTATGTATACTACATCTCTCAAGAGAGAGGGTCGAATTGAGCCGATAGTAGCTCACTCCAAACCAGACTGACAGTCATACTAACACCTTCCACATCTTGTATTATTATTTCGTGTAATATACCTTCGTTATTTCTACTCTTGTGTTCGTGTTGTTCTTCCTTGGTCCTAACCTGGACCATAACAATGGCCGATAGTAGTTCACTCCAAACCAGACTGACAGTCATACTAACACCTTCCACATCTTGTATTATTATTTTGTGTAATATACCTTCGTTATTTCTACTCTTGTGTTCGTGTTGTTCTTCCTTGGTCCTAACCTGGACCATAACAATATCTATCTATGAATCCCTGTCTGTCTAATATCTATCTATCTATCTATCTATCTATCTATCTATCTATCTATCTCATTCCCTTCATATCTATCTATCTATCTATCTGTCATAGGTCCTTACCTATAACTACAGAATGAACTCTTCCTAACACTACACCTCTCAAGAGAGAGGGTCAAATCGAGTCAAGCCGATAGTAGTTCACTCCAAACCAGACTGACAGTCATACTAACTCCTTCCATATCTTGTATTATTATTTCATGTAATATACCTTCATTATTTCTACTCTTGTGTTCATGTTGTTCTTCCTTGGTCCTAACCTTGGACCATAACACTTCTGTAGGTGTTTTCGTTTTTTGTAGTTTTGTTCTCAACACTGTGTCACCTGCATCTCTTATGTTGCCATAAATGAATCCTGTTAGGACTTCCAATTTTCCCAGAATTTCCTCGCTGTATAGATTGAATAAGTCCGGTGAGAAGACATATCCTTGTCTTACACAGCTTTCTATTTTTTATGTCTGCTGAATTCATTTTTTATCCATATGCAGGCCGTTTGCTGCCAGTATAAGTTCTTGATTATTCTAATATCCTTCCCAAATATGTCAAGGTTGCTAGGCAGTTCCAACTCTATCAAATGTCTTTGCATAATCTAAAAAACACAGGTACTTTTCCTTAGCTTTCTTTAATTGGAAAACATGCACATTCTTCAGCCTCTCCAAAGCTATGTCTTCATCCAAAACTTTGAGGACAACATTAAATGATTTGTATCCGTCTATATTTCTGAGATGAGGTATTATGTACACTATTTAGATTATTTGGACTATTGTCCTCATCTTTGCTGCCATATTTATCACTGGTTTGATTCAATATTAAAGCAAAAGTATCTGTCTATATTTCTGAGATGAGGTATTAATGTACACTATTTACATTATTCGGACTAATGTCCTCATCTTTGTTGCCATATTTATCATACTTCAGTATCCGTCTATATTTCTGAGATGAGGTATTATGTACAATATTTAGATTATTCGGACTATTGTCCTCATCTTTGCTGCCATATTTATCACTGGCTTGATTCAATATTAAAGCAAAAGTATCTGTCTATATTTCTGAGATGAGGTATTATGTACACTATTTATATTATTCGGGCTATAGTCCTCATCTTTGTCGGCAAATTTATTACAGCGTTTTGGCCATTGTACACTCCAGCCTCCTCAGGTAGTTGGAATATTGAACTGAACCCTTTATTTCACACACTGGGGTAGACTGTTCTAGTTCCACGTGCCATGTTTAATGGATGTCAGTTATAAGTTATCTCCTGTTAATTCCCCTCTCCAAGTTCTCCACTGCCTTAACTGGGTATTTGGGTCTTGTCACTGGTTCTAACCAATGCCTTTATCCACTGTGTCATGTGTCCTTGAGAAATAAAGGCTTCAGTTCGACATTCCAACTACCTGAAGAAGGTCTGAGTGTACAATGGCCAAAACATAATAATTATGGCGACAAAGATGTGGACAATAGTCCGAATAATGTAAGTAGTGTAAATGACTTGTACATTTTTTTTTTTCATTATTTCACTCCAAGCAAGATGATAATGCCACTAAGACAACAAGTGTTAGAAGACTTTAGAGAGGAGGAAGTACAATAAAACGATAAGATTCAGGAAAGCAGAAGATGTTGATTGATGTTCCATTTAAATTTTCAAAGATTATAAGTAACAGGAAACAAGAAACCTTGAAGTGTGAGAAAAGAAACCATTAGAATAAAACTTATGGTTATATCTAGTTATTTCAAGAATAACATGATGGGACCTCGTAGCCAATCTAGTCAGTTAAGTGTCATATATGATACACACTTGGGTGGTCTCTTTCAATTTATGACTGACTCAGCAGAGGATTTTCCGTAGTAGGTTACCATTTCTTTTTGCTGTAGACTAGTTGCCAATCAAGGCAAAAAAAAAGTCCCTTCTGCTATCCCACCCATATCTGGTTGGGAGAAGAAATGGAGTCATACTTTTCCCAAGGGTATTTGTGCATAAATGAAAGCAACAAACCCGACTGGAATTTGAACTCAGCTCTCCAATTTGTCACTCCAAGTCGATATCCATTATACCACACGCACATCCTAGCCAAACTAGTCCTAAGCTTAAATTTACACAAAGTACAAAGAATAAGAGCTCATTAGAACAACTGCCATGAAAATATTTGTAGAAATGCCAAAAGGTAAGCTATGTCCCAGCAGTGGGAAAGTGGCTGAATGTGAGAAGCCAGGTCAGGATCAATAACATTACAAACACTTCTTTGGATTTTGTCAAATCTTGAGACCTATAACTCGTGCACCAGACCAGATAGGGCAGCAATATTCAATGCACAGACAAATGGTAGTTTTTGCTCCTAAATATTAATTTCTAGTGATCTAAATTTTCAAGATGAGCCTCATCATGTTTACAAGTGATCACTTAACAATGAAGAACTGTAGACAGCAATGGAAGTTCATTTAAATACAAACACTCAGGCAGGAGTACCTATCTAACAGATGAGATATCTGGCATAAATCAACAAGGTAAAGTTAGAAAACTTTGCTTCTATTTGAGTTTTCTCAAAACCAAATCTTCTTCCAAAAATGACTGTTCGGTAATACCGCAATAAAATAATCTATTAAGACTTTTTGCAACTTGAACAGTTCTTGATGGCAGACTTTTTGTTGGAAACTAAAAGTGATGCTTCAAAAACTGAAAATATTTTGTCTTGTGAATAGAATGGTATTTATCCTGCTGCAGGATAATAATATAAGGCTACATACTTAGATACCTTTCAGCCAAAACTGATGCAGTTTGGCTTTAAGGTCCTGACCCACCCTCCCTATTCACCAGACCAATTCACTACCAATTACTATTATTCCAGGCTTTAGTTGCATATACAAACCAACAAATATGTACCATTTTGCATGAGGTCAAAAAAGCCTTGAGGCAATTTGCCAGCTCTTATGACCCCAGTTAATATTGAGATAGAGTAACTTCATTGCCAAATTATTGGTAATATTCTGTCAATTATAAGGGTTCTTCCATCTCAGAATATTATATGCATTTTGAGTTGCACTGTCTTTGAAAAGTATGGAAATCCCTACCCAAAAATTTATAAAAATATTTTTTCCAATTTAAGAATCTTCCTCTGTGGAAAAAAATTACTTATGATATTAAAATTATTGAACTCTGTAAATACATATTGATAATTATTATGTGTATTTCTTGATTATTTATATATACAGGTCAGTGGTGCATTGGGGGTAGTCCATTCTAATGGTTATTTTGGTGGGAGCGGTTTGTTTATTTATTTATATGGATTAATTTATTTTACTTGTTTTTTTATTTTTATTTTATATATTTTTATTTATTCTTTTCGGTTTTTAATGTTTTAGTAACATAGTAAAAATATTGAGTTCTGATCATTTATTTAGTAGTTTGTTTTGGTCTAGGAAGGTAATTAAAGCTACTTTTTCGTCCAAATTTTAGATTGACTTTTGTAATCTATTCAAACAGTGGTGGGAGTGGTTTGTTAATCTGTTTATTATTTATTTTATTTATTTATTTGGATTGATTATTTTTACTTATTTTTACTTATCTATTTTTTATTTTCATTAATTCTTTTCAGTCTATTTAAATCATTATTTTGGTGAGAGTGTATTGTTAATTTTTTATTGTTTCTTAATTTATTTAGATTAATTTATTTTAGAGTCTGTCTATATTTCTGAGATGAGGTATTATGTACAGTATTTACATTAGTCGGACTATTGTCCTCATCTTTGTCGCCATATTTGTCACAATGTTTCGGTCGTTGTACACTCCGGCCTTCTTCAGGTGGTTGGAATTTTGAACTGAACCCTTTATTTTGCTCACTGGGGTAGACTGTTCTAGTTCTACTACTTTGATGGATGTCAGTTATCAGTTATCTCCTGCTAATTTTTCCTCTGAAAGTTCTCCACTGCCTTAACCAGGAATTGAACTCACCTTCTTTGGGTCTGTCACTGGATCTAACCAACGCCTTTATCCACTGTGCCATGTAAATTATAGTAAAAATTTGTTTTCATATCTGCATTTTGAGATGAGTTCTGATCATTTATTTGGTAGTTTGTTTTGGTCTTCCCAGAGCAAAACAAACTACCAAATTTTTTCCTCCAAGCAAAGTTTGCATTTTTGGATTGATTGCTGAGGGTTGATGTTCTTTTCCTTATTTTCCATAATATTTTTAGTGTGATTTGCATTTAAATTTTAATTTCCCATATACTTAGAAAGCATTGTGCTGTTCACATATTTACTATTTGTGAAATATGTTTTGCGTGCATAGTTTCTTTATTTCCAAGGTGTTTCAGTTACTCCTATGTATATTTTTTCTTCATTATCTGGTGATTTTACTGTGGATTGATATATTATGTTGTTTTGTAAGCAATTACCATTTAAGGGACATTCATTCTTTATTCTGCAATTACACATGGGTTTAATTTGTTCGGGTGGTTTGTTGATAGTTTTTCTGTTGTGATTTTTAATTATTTGTGCTTAGTGCAACTGTAGCTTATATTTACTGTTTTTTTTTGTTGTTGAATATATTGAGGAGAGTGCTTGATTCAGGGAATTGTTTGTGTAAAAGGTTGAAGAATATTTTATATATATATATATATATATATATATATATATGTCAAAGGAAAAAAAACTTAGCACACCATTGAAAACATTTGGTAATAAATTTATTTTAGCAGTTAAGTTTTTGATACCTAATTAAAAATGGTTTAAATTTATCCAGACAATGTGTTAAAAATTA
>CAHIKZ030000069.1:2262500-2342500 GCA_903632075.3 Acanthosepion pharaonis
TTTATCAAGGAGCTCACAGTAAATAGCAAGGGAATCAGACCATTTGAGTAGATGTTATATTTATTTATTAAAGAGTATATTTATTAATTCTCGTCTGCAGGCGTGAATATTCAAGAAAACTTATTAAAGAAAGAAAAATATGCACTCTCCAGCAGGATTCGAACTTGCATCCCTCTGCGCTGAGGGAAACCATTGTTAGATCTGATGTGCCTTAATTAATTCAGTAACAGAGTAGCCTTGACAATCAAGCAAGCTTTGAACAGTTCCTTTAAGCAAAATCATTCTTGTCATAAATTCCTCAAAATTTTCATATCTGCTCCGTAATTTTCTAAAGAAGTGGATTTTTATTTCTCATCTGACAGATTTTTATCACATTAAACATTATTTCTTGATGAATACCTATATTTGAATAGACGACCTGTTTTTTTGGTTTTGCTTGTTTTTTTTTAAACAGTATATTATTGCCTATGAGCTTGAATATTGGAAAAATTCTCAAATATGGTTATCCACTAAAAATAACATTTAAGTGATAAAAATCTGTCAGATTAAAAAAATAAAAAATCCATTACTTCTTTAGAAATATACATAAATTACTTTGAAGTTATTTATATTGGAGACCTGTATTTGAAATAGTTGCCTGGGTTTTTATTTAAAAGTTGTGTATTATATCTATCAGAGTTCTGCCTTGCACTATCACTTCAGAAATCTTAGCAGCAAAAATGTGCTCCCTCTCTGATTAAAATAAAAATTGCAGCATCTATTTCAAATACTGGCATCAACTAAATTTAAAAAAAATAACATTTGAACTTTGAAGTAATAAAAATGTCAGATTAAATATAAATCCATTAATTCTTTAGATATATATATTCTTCACCCAATGCAGACACAAATTTAAACATGTATATGTGTATGTTTGTACATATACCTATATATATAATCCTCACATATATCTCCACACTTCTGTTTGTGTGTGTGTGTGCATATATATATATATATATATATATATATATATATATATATATATATATATATATATATATATATATTGTGTATTTAAGGCAGCAATTTATACATGTTTATAAATGTTTCATTAAAATAGCAGATGAGGTACTATGATTAAGCTTTTTATTTAATTCTTCCTGTGTTTGAACAAGTGATTTCTTTTTTGGACACAGAGTATGTAGAAACTGTCCAAATATTTTATAATTCCAAGAACTTTCAGCTATACTTTTAGCCATTATCAAGGATGATTTTATTTTTTCAATTTAATCAGGTGTGTGCATTGTGTGTATATTTTTAGTGTTATAAAGATGTTTTATTTTTCAAACACAGTCAGCACATTGTGGCCGTGTTCGTAGTTAATATTATTAAGTGTTGCCTTTTTTTTTTTTATTATTAAGGCTTCCATTATTTTTGGACAGTTATATATATATGAAACTAGAATTAAGAATATTATAAAAAAATACACAACATCAGTTACAATAGCAAAAAAATTAGATTAATTATTTATTACAAAAAATTTAAAACCTCTAACCTTATAGTTAAAAATTCATCTCCTAGAACAAAATTAGATAGGGAAAATAGTATTTACGAATTTAAATGCCCATTAAGGAATTGTATTCCTGATCAATCAAAATTCGTAAATAATTATATAGGCTACACTACAACATGTTTGACACGCAGACTCCCTCTACACCTTTCTGACAATAGCTCAATTAGATCTCATTTAAATATTCATGGATACCTACCGGACACTATTCATAACATTCTTGTTGACAATACTAATATAATAGCATCATCTAGATGCAAAAAAGACTAAAAATAATGGAAAACTTATTAATAACTAATGATTAATAAAAACAAAAAACAACACTTAATAATATTAACTTCGAACATGGACACAATATCTTGACCGTGTTTTGAAAAATGAAAAAATTTTATAAAACATACATAGAACAAACTATTTCTTATTTAACAGTTAAAATATTTTTAATCCTTGAAAATGCCTAAATGTATAGCCGAAAGCGCTCGGATAAAAACAACATTTGGACAGTTTTTATATAATTTACCATCCGAAAAGAAAAAATTATTAGATCGCATGAGAAATTCTATAAAAAAAATAAATAAAAGCACTTAGATGAACGAAAATTATAAACAGGATGAAAGCAGAATTAAGAAAAAATGTATAACACCAGTTGACAATAGCAAAAAAATTAGATTAATTATTTATTACAAAAAATTTAAAACCTCTAGCCTTATAGTTAAAAGTAATAATTCACCTCTTAGAACAAAATAAAATAGGACAAATATTATTTATGAATTTAAATGTCCATTAAGTAATTTTATTTATAATCCATCAAAATTTGTAAATAATTATATAGGCCATACTACAACATGTTTGACCTGAAGACTCACACTACACCATTCTGACTACAGCTCAATTAGACCTATATACATATGCATACGTTTCATTAAAGATCCCTGACAAGGTACACTGATTGAGCTTTTTATATAATTCTTCTTGTATTTGTACAAGTGTTTTCTTTTCTTTGTTTATTTCTCATCTTGTTGAAAAAGGACAGACATTGGTGTGTCTGAAAATTACAACTTAAATATCTTCCTCTTTGTGCTTCATTTTTAGCAAAAGGCTAATATATAATAAATATCATCAATCTTAATGCCAATATTGTTATCATTTAATTCCTCAAATTTTATTAACCAGCCTATTAAACATATATATACATCTCTCTCTCTCTCTATATATATATATATATATATATATATATTTTTAAGACATTTTTATGTTTAATATTCTTTTTATAGATACAAATATTTAAGTAAATGTTCTGTTTATAATAAACAGTATTAAACAACATTTACCAGCCTGAATGTCTGAGAAATTTTCACAGAAAATATTCGTTCTCCGACAGGATTCGAAACTGTATCCTATATGGAATCGTCATTTAGCCACGAAGGAGCATTTGGTTAGCAAGGTTGAATTTACTGTATTTAAACTTCAATCTTACATGAATCTCTCCTGTACATATCACGTATAAAAAGAATGTTAAACATAAGAATATCTTAAAATAATTGTCGGACTTTGTCCATTTCATAACATGTGATGTCATTTGATTTACATGTGATTTTACATTTGATACGCCATGAGCAGACATGAATGTACGTGAGAGATTCATGGAAGATTGAAGTTTAAATACAGTAAATTCGACCTTGCTAACTGAACGCTCCTCTGTAGCCAAATCGGTAAAGGCACGTCAAGCTAAATGATGGTTCTGTATAGGATACAGGTTCAAATCCTGTTGGAGAACGAATATTTTCTGTGAAAATTTCTTGGACATTCAGGCCGGTAAATGTTGTTTAATACTGTTTATTATAAACAGAGCATTTACTTAAATATTTGTATCTATAAAAAGAATGTTAAACATAAAAATGTCTTAAAATAATTGTTGGACTTTTTATTTCTATTTACAATATATATATATATATATATATATATATATATATATATATATATATATATATACAGTTCAAGAAGGACATTGTTACTGACACTGCCACACAAAAAAGAGAATGTTTAACATCAGAAAACACAAGGAAAATTGATTAATTTTAATAATATGTGAAAATATCCACTTTGCCTGAAGAAGGTTGTGAGACCCGAAACCCGTGTTAAAAATTATGGAAAATAAAGCATATTTTTAAAAAAATCCACAATTCAACCTCTTGTTTTTATATATATATATATATATATATATATATATATATATATATATATATATATAATAAAAAATCGTAAATATGATCCAATTCATCAGACCTACAAAGTCAAGTCTGATGAATTGGATCGTATTTATGATTCAATGGAATAAATTATGACCATGGAATATTAGTGTTTAAGCCTGTTTATTTATATCCTTACTCTGTCCTGGACATTGAGTTCTACCTGGATTCTATCCTCTTGGAATTATTTTTATACAAAATATATATGTGTATGTATGTATGTATATATATTTATATATTTTAGATATATGATTGCATATGTATGTGTATTTTTACCACTAATATTATCTATATATAAATATATATATATATAGTTTTAAGGTATTAAGGTATGCTATATTTAAAGTGCTCTATATCAGAGATAGAGCTTATGTAAATATAAAATATAAAAGTGGACATTGAAGTCAATACTCAGAGGTGGCAGACTGTTTCTTACTAAATGCAAGCATCAGATGTGGCCAGATGATTGCCTTTAGCATGAAACAATCTGCTGCCTCTGAGTGCTGACTTCAGTGTCCGCATTTATATTATATATATATATATATATAGTTTATATGTTATTTTTATAGATACAAATATTATATAGCAAATGCTCTGTTTTTTAATAAACTGTATTAACAACATTTACTAGCCTGAATGTCTGAGAAATTTCATAGAAAATATGTGTACTCCACCAGGAATTGAACCTGTATCTTAGACAGAACTATAATATAACCTGACATGCTATACCATTCAGCTACAGAGGAAGCATCTTTTTCTTAATAAGACTTCTTGAATATTCAGGCTTATAGAAGAAAATAAATATACTAATTAAAATAAAATTTGAAAATGAAAACATTATATAAATACATACATACAACAATCTATTTCTTGTTAACAGTTAATATATTTCAACAATGAAAATGGCTAAATGTATAGGTGAAAGCACTCGGATAAAAAGAAGAATTGGACAGTTTTTATATTATTTATCATCCAAAAAGACAAAATTAATAAGATCACATGAGAAATTCTATAAAAGGCAAAATCAAAGCACCTTCTCTGTTGTATTCAATGAAATGTACATGAAAGAATGATTGCTGCCTAAATACACAAATCTTTTTTTCTCTCTCTCTCTCTCTGTATATATATATATATATATATATTTATATACTTTCTCTCTCTCTCTCTCTCTCTCTCTCTCTCTCTCTCTCTATATATATATATATATATATATATATATATATATATATTATATTTATATACACAGTACTTTTGTGGAAAGTGCTCAATATCCATGATAGAGCCAACATATTCATTTGCATGGATAGTAGTTTTTAACCCTGGGTTTCACACTTTTGCAATCATCCTTGCAAAATATATATATATATATATATATATATATATATATATATATATATATATATATATATATATGGAGAGAGAGAGAGAGAGAGAAAGATATATATATATATATATATATATATACAAGTATATAATTGGTATATACAGAATGAATTCTAATAACCAACAATTACTATTCTTAAAAGAGTGCTCAATACAAAGTAGAGCAGATATAATAATTTTATAAAAAAAAATTATAACATAAGTATGTTATAAAAATCACTACAAAAATAGCCATTTTGTTTCAACACATTCTGTGTCTTATCAAGTGATGATGTTGAAAATAAAAATAAAGATTTTATTTTCAACATCATCGCCCAGAAATGTGTTGAAACAAAATGGCTATTTTTTGTAGAGATTTATAACATACTATGTTATAATTTTTTATAAAAATTATATATATATATATATATATATATATATATATATATGGAGAGAGAGAAAGATATATATATATATATATATATATATATATATATATATATATTATATGTGTGGTATTTGGTGGAAAGTGCTCAATATCCGTGATAGCGGTAACATATTCAGTTACATGGATATTAGTTTGTAACCGCGGGTTTCACCCTTTTGCGATTATCATACAAACTGGTTTATTTTTTCAAAAGTTGATCTATTTATGCTTATTTGTGTTTGATTATTTGTTTGTGTTGAAGGTGGGGAATTTCCTTCTGTGTTTGTTTGGGATGACACTCTCACAAACATAGACACACAGACATGCAACTATATGCATTTTAGTCCATACAAACATCCCCATATAAATAATCTGAAGTTAGACACAGTTACACATCTGTTTCAAGCACACATATATATGCAATTGTCATTCTATTTTGGTGTCAAGTTTGTAACATTACATATGTAGTAATGTGCTCTTAATAGTGAATGGGCTGGTGTGGTCTTGACGCTTTTCCAATCATCCTTCCACGTAGGTGTACGTATGCGAGAGTGTCATCCCAAACAAACACAGAAGAAAGTTACCCCTGCACCATACACAAATAATCAAATCCACTGTTGAAAAAATAAATCAGTTTGTCTGATGATCTCAAAGCATGAAATCCAGGGTTACAAACTAATATCCATGCAACTGAAAATATATATATATATATATATATATATATATATATATATATATATATATATATATATGTGAAAGGTATGTATATAAATATAAATAAATGTGTAATATATTATATATATTATTATTTATATATTATATCTTGGCGACACTTATTAGAAAGCACACAATATCAGAGATAGAGCTAACATATTTGGTTGGATTGATGTGAGTTTGTAACCCTGGGTTTCACGTCATTTTGTCTGACGATGCAAGGCGTGAAACTCAAGGGTCACAAACTCACATCAATCCAACCAAATATATATATATATATATATATATATATATATATATATATATATATATATATATCCACCTATCTATCTCATCCTTTTCATATTTGTCTCAGTCTCTTACATCTAACTTTGTATCTCTTTAAATCTGTTCATATATATCCATCCTGATCTATTCATATCTATATATCTATATAATTCTGATCATTATCTATCTCTCTATCTATCTATCTATCTATCTATCTATATATATATATATATATATATATCTAATTCTGATCATTATCTATCTCTCTATCTATCTAACTATCTATCTATCTAATTCTGATCATTATCTATCTATCTATCTATCTATCTATCTATCTATCTATCTATCTATCTAATTCTGATCCTTATCTATCTATCTATCTATCTATCTATCTATCTATCTATCTATCTATCTATCTATCTATCTAAGATACAAAATAGTTGTAACACCAACCTTTCTGTAACCTTGGTTTCTACTAATCAGGTATCACTAAGCAGTAAAATTTTACTACCTGACACTACCTGATTGGTAGAAATCTTGGTAGCAGAAAGGTTGGTGTTCCAATTATTTTATATCTTAAATTGCTTTGCATTTTAATTTTTTTTTAAATTTTATTGAGCACTTTTCATTAATTTAAGTCATCCCTTGGCAAATATTACTTTTTGCCAAAAGTTGTATATTTTTTAAGTAATACATGTTCACAAGAACAAACATATAAATATAGATATGTAATTATGTGTGCCTGTGTTTTTTATCTATTGATGTCAAATTTTTGTCTAAATCCATATACAAATATATAAATAATCTTAACAGATGTACACATACAGATATATATGTAGGTAGCTCCAAAATAAAGTGATACCTAAAGTTAAATATGAATTTTAAAAATAAAAATTCCTTCTGGAAGCTTTTTTTAAAATTTTAATTCCAAGTTAATAGATTAAAGTTAATATTTCCATTAAGCAAAATGCTCTGCCGTATTTCAAATCAATTTTAAATTGATTTCTTTTTTTTTCTGATTATCAGTAAATCTATAAAATCATCTGTATTGAAAAATCTGTACACACCATAATTCTTTTTTATTAAAAAAAGCTTTCAAAACTTTTCTTAAACATTGAGAAAAAATAACTGATTTAAAGTTTAATTAATCTAAATTAAAATAAATATTACTTATATATAAGTTTGTTTCATATATCTGTTAATATTTTCCGATGTTCTGTGAATGATCTCAAAGAATAATCTTTCATTCTATTCCTTTTTCTTAGTGATTCTGGTCCTCCTCTGAAATTGTTGAAATTTTGTTTCAGATGAGACCCCTCTTTGAGATGGAAACCAAGTAGACAAGAATGAGCCTGTTTTGACATTTTCTTTTCTTTTGCTTTTAATCAATGTCACAAAAACTGTGTCTGGAGATGTAATTGGCGTCTCGTCTACAGTCACTTTCTCACAGACGCGCCGTCGCCTCTCTCTGTCTTTTCTACAAATACTTTCATGGTAATTGCTCTGATGAGCTGCTTTCACTGGTTCCCCAGACTCCATGAATTCAAGTGCCCCTACGAGGTTGGCATCCGCTCCCACCCTTACACTGTAGAAACTTTTAAATGTAGCCGTCTCTTCTACTCCAATAGCTTCATACCTCTTGCCTGTGGAACACCCTTCTAAATTACTGTTTCCCTGAGAGCTATAATCTCCAACTATTCAAATGTAATGTCAATCGACATCTCCAATTGCCTTGATCTACCCACTATCCTTCTCCTCATCCTTTCTTCTATCACTCCTATCTGCTCTCGCTCCAAATCTTCTGCAACCCCCTTCATCCTAGTGGCTTCACGCCTTGCTCGGGGCGTAATGCTTAAAAAAAAAAAATGACTTCATTATGAACAGAATGGCACAGAAATGCTTTTTTTATTTTGAGGAGAGGAAGTTCGAACTTGCAGACTCTCCACATTCTGACCCACCTGTTCCATTTGTTGAGAAGCAATTGTACCTGAATAACCCAGCTGCAATGGAGAAGTGCTAGAGTTTGCTTCTCTCAGTAAAATGTGTGTGACATGCATGCACTGCGTTTCTGGACCTTACCCACTAAATGAAGATGACGATCAACAGTAACATGAGAGCTTGCCATCTTCTGAACCAATTCCATCGTGACCTGGCATGTTTCTTCTTTAATCAGCACATTACTAAGTAGCAAAAAAATGATACAGAATTCTATTCTTCGAGATCATTCTCAGAACATGAGAAAAAAATTTAAAAGGACGGACAAGGCAAATGTAAGGATTTTATTTCGCAACATGTATTTATAAAAAAAGTAAAAATATTACTTTTTCAAAAGCCCATAAATATTCATTGCGCTAACTAAAAATTCAGGGTAAGTTATGGAGGATACTAAGTGACATAATTTAATGTCTAATAAACAAAACTGAGTAAATGACGTTGAATTTTTTTTTTCAACATCATTTACTCACTTTTGTTTCTTAGACATTAAATTACATCACTAGAGCACCCTATTCTAACATTTGCCTTGATAAAGTCCATCAGAGAATGAAAAAATCAGCTAAGATAATTTTTCCTTTTGTTTTTATCTATATTGTCCTTTTACAGATATGTTTCAGTTATTTCTGAATTTTTGTACATATATACATACATACACACTCACACTCACACACACACACACCCATATATATATATATATATACAGTCAACAACAAAATTATTCGGACACCCATCAATTTTGAATATTTTTATCCATTTCTCAGAATCTAATGCTTGTATGATGCCAGGTTTTTTATACATTAATAATCACAAAAAAGGAATATAAAACTTAATTTTCATAACAATAGGTTAAATACAACAAATTTGACAGGTGAATTATGCAAAATCTGAAAAACAAAATTATTTGTACAGTATAGAAAATAGAAAAAATAGAACAATTTTCAGAATATTAATAGTCAATAACATTGTCTCTCATCTAAATAACTTGCTGCAATCATTTTCTAAGGTTTTTGGTAAGATTTGAACAAATCTTTTCTGGGATTTTCTTCCATTCTTCAATGGTTACACATTCTAATTTCTGAAGGTTTTTTTGGTAACCAACAATTTATTCGAACTTTCAGTTCTTGCCATAAATTTTCAATAGGATTCACGTCAGGACTCACTGAAGGCATAACTGTAATCTTTTTCTGAAGCCATTCAGTCACTGATTTAGACATATGTTTGAGATCATTATCTTGCTGGAAAGTAAATCGCCGACCGAGCTGAAGATTTTGTGCTGATAGTTTTAGATTTTCATCCAGAATTTTGATTCTATACAATTCATTTCTATTTAAACAACATTGTATTGTGCAAGTACTTACATTGCTACCCATCATATTCAAACTTTTGGTGATATCTTTCAAAACAACACTTGGGTTTATATTAACCTCATGACACAGTTTTCATCCAGTTCTCAATGATAATATGGGCTTACTTCCACACTCAGGAAAATTCTTTGAGATGCCAAACACTTTAAACTTCTTTATAACAGACTGTAACATAGATCGAGGGACAGCTAACTGGTTTGAAATAATGCTGTAACTATTTCCAGACTTGTAGAAGTTGATAATGCTCTCTCTCCAGTCAATAGCAATAGTGACACTCAATGATGTTCTTTGCTAGAATTATCATAAATATTCTACTGAATAAATTATCTAGAAGGCTTCACCAATAAAATAATTATGTAAATTACTTATACTTACACAAATCAATTAATTTAAAGCCATATTTTCTACTGTACGAATAATTTTGTCTTTTCATATTTTGCATAATTTGCCTGTCAAATTTGTTGCATTTAACATATTGTTCTGAAAATTGAGTTTTATATTCCTTTTTATGTTTTTATTAATATATAAAAACCTGGCATCATATGGGTATTAGATTCTGGGAAATGGATAAAAATATATTTATTGAAAAAAGTTTGAATAAAGTAACTCTAAACAATTTTTTTTTCTATCCTCTGCCAGCCGCAATGATGGAGAAAGCATTACCTTGAACCATCACCAGTGAGACACGCTGCAAGAGCCACACCGTTTCGCGAGGCTCGTCCCTTAATCAAGATGCAATCGCACCAATCCTTTGAAGTAATGCCATCGAATGAGGGCCAATAACCCCAGAAGTCTCCACTGCCACAGGAGTAAAAAAAATCTATCAGCAAGAAAAATATTCAAAATTGATTTGTGTACGAATAATTTTGTCATTGACTATATATATATATATATATATATATATATATATATATGTGATGTCCATAAAAAAATAAAAAATAATTATAGAGTTAAAAATAATTATAATAAAATAATTATAACAATTCATCATTAATTCACTCATTTTAAACCAATGAGAATCAATCCCACTTTTCTACTCTACACACACAAACATGTGACATCCTCGTGTCATGTGACATTAGACAAGCAGTTCACATGGACAGGTCAGTCATTAACACACATGTCAAAGAACATAATACATAATGTGTGTATATATATATATATATATATATATATATATATATAAAGTTGCAATATGAGCTCTGGTAAAAATTATGAAATGATAACAGCAAAAATTGCAATATGAGCACTGGTAAAAATGGTTGCCGAGACATTAGGTTTATAATACCCAGATGTCCTCAAGGCACAGTGGATAAGGGCATTGGTTAGATCCAGTTACAGGACCCAAAGAGTGTGAGTTCAATACCAGGTTAAGGCAGTAGAGAACTTTTAGGGGGAAATTAACAGGAGATAACTGATAACTGACATCCATTAAACATGGCATGTGGAACTAGAACAGTCTACCACAGTGAGCGAAATAAAGCATTTGACATTCCAACCACTTGAAGAAGGCCAAAATGTTGTAATAAATATTTCAACAAAGATGAGGACAATAGTCTGAATAATGTAAATAATATATGTAATTTCAGAAACATTCTTCTTCTAGATTTGATTTTTTTCATAGATTTTCTTTTGATGTTTTTTGCATTTTCTTAGAGGTTTCTCAAAATTTCTGCCTCCTGCTTTTAAACAAATTTGTCTTTCCTTTTTCTTTCATGCTTACAGTGTAAGCTGTTACACTAAATCTCAAGAATTGGGTTTACTTCAGGCAATTTTGCTATTTACAACAGCAATTTCACCATGATCGTCCCATCAGTAATAATACTGCCAATAAAATTTCATCCTCCACAATGTGACGTAATCTTTTGCAGTTTTGTATGCACCTGTAGGACCATGCATCTACAAACACCATTGTAATATGATAAACAAGAACAAATGATAGAAAATTGAAAATTCTCTACTTCTCTTTATTTTATTTATTCATTTCACTTCCAGTGGGGATTTTCGCATGTTGGTGAATTTCTTAAACCTAGGATGATTTTATATTTACATATTGTATTTCAGAAATGCAATATATTTCCAACAAAATGCCAATGCCATTTGTTAAATTTTTTCTCCTTCCAACTACTTCTATGTACCATGTTCCTTCAGGATATGTGATCATGGCTCTCCACAACTTCCTGTCCTTAAACTTTGTCTTTTTGTTATTTGTCTTAATCAGCATTTAAATAAGCTCGCTAGGTTGGTTATATATAGCTTTCACCTTTCCCCTCTTGCCTTCAATATGTCTATAATCTGTGATTCTATGAGAACCAGTGTTTCAACATTATATGGCCATAGGCCCTTGACGCCCCAGAATTAAATATATATGAATATTAAACTATGATAGCAATACAAAATATGAGTTATCAGTTATTTTTTTTTTTTTTTTACTTTTTTTAAATATTCCTTACCAGAATCTAGGATCTAGCTATGCACCACTGTAATATGGTAAAAAGTAAAATACATATGAAGGAACCAAGAAAGCGAAATAGTGAGATATGAAGGAATTGAGAGAGAGAGAGAGTGAAATAAATAATATGAAAGAACTTTGAGAGAGAGGTAAAGGAACCAAGAGAGAGCGAGAGAGAGAGATATGAATGAACCGAGAGAAAAAGATATGAAGTAACTGCGAGAGAGAGAGAGAGAGATTAAGGAAACAAGAGATATATGACAGAACAGAGAGAGAGTGAGAGAGATAGGAAGAAACCGAGAGAAAGAGAGAGAGAGTGAGAGAGAGAGAGAGATGAAGGAATTGAGAAAGAGTGAGATGTGAAAAAACTAAGAGAGATATATGAAGGGACTGAGAGAGAGAAATAGAGAGAAAGAGAGATGAATGAACCAAGAGAGAGTGATATGAAGGAATCATGAGAGATAGAGTGAGAGAGGAATGGAGAGAGATATATAAAGGAACCGAGAGAGAGATATGAAGGAACTGATAGTGAGAGTGAGAGATATGAAGAACCAAGAGGTGAAGGACCCAATAGAGAGAGATATATATTATGAAACTGGTTGAGATGAAGGAAGAGAGAGGGAGATGAATGAACTGAGAGATGGGAAGATAGATATATATATATAAATCAAGAGAGAGATGAAGAAACCGAGAGAGAGAGACAGAGTGAGAGATATGAAGGAACAGTGAGAGGATATATGAAGAAACCGAAAGAGAGAGAGAGACATGAAGGAAACAATAGAGAGAGAGATATGAAGAAAACGAGAGAGAGAGAGAGTAAGAGAGAGAAAGATATGAAGGAACTGAGTATGTGTGAGAGAGAGAGATATAAAGTAATTGAGGGAGAAAAAAATATTAATGAACTAAGAGAGAGAAAAACATGAAGGAACCAAGAGAGAGAGACAGTGTGAGAGAGATATGAAGGAACCAAGAGAGATAGAGAGAGAGAGAGAGAGAGAGGAAAGGGATATGAAGGAAGTGAGATATAGAGAAGAGAGAGAAATATGAAGGAATTGGGAGAGAGAGAGAGAGAAAGAGAGAGAGGGAGATGTGAAGGAACTGAGAGAGAGATAGATATGAGGGAACTGAGGGTGAGAAATATGAAAGAACCAAGAGAAAGAGAGAGATATGAAGGAAACGAGAGAGAGAGAGAGAGAGAGAGAGAGAGAGAGATGAAGGAACTGAAAGATAGTGAGAGAGATATAAATGAACTGAGAGAGAGAGTGAGAGATATGATGGAACATAGAGATATGAAGGAAATATGAAGGAAAAGAGAGAGAGAAAAGAAAATAGAGAGAGATATAGAACTGTGAGATATGAAGAAACTGAGTGAGAGAGAGAGAGATATGATAAAGGAAGAAAGAGGGAGATGAATGTATCAAGAGAGAGAGAAATATATAAAGGAACTGATAGATATGAAGGAAGAGATAGAGAGATGAATGAACTGAGAGATAGATAGATAGAGAGATGAATGAACCAAGAGAGAGATATGAAGGAACCAAGGGAGTGAGAGAGAGAGAGAGAGAGAGAGAGAGAGAGAGAGAGAGTGATGTATATATGTGCAGAAAAATGTTTTAATAAAGAATTCCTTCTTTATTCATGTGGGTATATGTTCCAAGGTCTCCACAGATACCTGAAGCCATCAATAGTACTGAATACTATCTACAGTAGTCTTCTTTTATCCTTTGGGTATATAGTTAGAGATCCCAAGCAGATGCCTGAAACCAAAGATAATATTGCTCAATACATACATATATATAATACCAATAATCGCATTAATATTTCTGATTGATTCTATGTGTGATTATTTCTTTGTATGTAAATTATATGCTGCCTAATGTTTTATGTTTATAAAAAACTATTGATCCGCAGTACATGAAAATTCCTATAAAAAAAAAACTACTACTAAGACATTACACTATATTATTGAACTATATACTTAGTTCATGACATATTAACTGAATACACACTTGTAAAAATAGAATACATGGATTTAACACATCACAAGAAATATTTAAATAAAATTCTCACTTAAAATTTTGAAAAACTTAGCGTTGCGTCTTTGCACGTTCCGAGATCGTACACAGCCGTCAATAATAGCAGATATTCAAAAAACATCTTTCGGTCGACATACAAGTATATCGTCTTCAAGTTTTTGATTTTATAAGGAAAAAAAAACATGCCTGATGATGAATAGAAGACTATTCGTAAGTACTAGCATTTTAAGAACACATAAACTGGAAACAACAGACATTAATTTTATATGCAAGGATCACTTCCCTCTATGGATTAACAGTATTTTAATGCATACATTATATTACTAGCGATGGATGTCGCCAATAATCGCATTAATATTTCTGATTGATTCTATGTGTGATTATTTCTTTGTATATATATATATATATATATATATATATATATATATAAATTTTTGTACTTACATTCCTATGATACAGTTCAATTTATAAATTAGATACAAAGAGATAATAACAAAAAAGAATGTAATAAAATATAAAAATTAATATCATTACTAGTTTATGGATACTGCATATATATGAAAATGATATCATGCACAGTCCTTACTGTTAATATGTTTTTCTTTTTTTATGTACGATGGCATTTCTGGATGTGACCAGTCACGGCTCTCCACAACTTTCCTGTCATTTGTTGCTCTAAGTTACTTTTCACATTTTACACTCCCTCTTTGTCTTTGTTCTGCCACCCTTATGCTTCTTCAGTTAAGTGCCATGTCTCTTTAAAACCTGAGTGATCATGGCTCTCTTCAATTTCCTGTTGTTTTTTGTTACTGTAAGTAACTTTTGAATCTTTATCATCCCTCTTTGTCCTTGTTTCGCCACTTTAATGTTTCTTCTTTTATTCACTATGTCTCTTAAGGAGCTCCACAACCTCTCATCTTTTGTTGCTCTTGTTGGGATTGCTACGAGTTTGAATTTGGCATCAGAAGGTTGTCATAGTAAGATGGTTAGTTTACGGGCATGTTCACTATATTAATCCGCAACAATATAGAATATAGATATTCAAAAACGAATTAATCACAAGGCAATTGAGTAAGAAACACTGATTATGAGATTTCAATAAAACAACATGCATTTATGTACAATTAATATACAATTTGAGAATACAAAGTGAGTTGAACTTTAATGGATAAATGAGAATAGATGTATTTGGCTACGTAGAATATTATTGTGAATGTTTGAAGGTGTTTGCAATTGCTATTCAGATTTGTTCACAAAATTAAACTAAGTGTCCAGTTACATACTAAATTGTCCTTTGTGCTAGTTCAGTTATTAGTGTGTGTACGTAAGTTTGTTTGTATAATTGGCAGGAGTTGCGTACCTTTAGTTGTGTGAGAATTTGATCGTTTGTTTACTAATACTTATTAAGTAGTGAGAAAAAAATGTCACTTTCTAAAGTATCGTAAGTGATATTTGGATATAGTTCCTGAGAGAGATAGAGAGTGCTTGTGGATTGTTGAGTCTGATATTTTTGTGCGGCAAAGTCCTGGTTGGTCAGAGTTTTGACTTGCGTGGGTCAGTTTGGTATCTCTCTAGGAATGAAGATCTGACTGGACTGAAATTCGTCCTTTTATTTGTTTTGGGAAACCAAAGTAGGCTCCAACGACCTGGCGGGAAAACAGATTTTGACCATGGATACACATTCTAGGGTCGTCTTGACCAATAACAAGCCGAGTTTCACAATGTGTGGTGTTGATTGGTCAAAGCTAAGAGTAAAAGAAAAACAGTATTAAGGATAGAGAACAATAAAAGAAAGAGAATTATGAAGACAAAAGATAATGATTGATATTGCATTTAAATTTTTGAAGATCATAGTTGACAGGAAAGCAAGAAAGCAGAAAATAATTCCAGATGTGAAAAGTGTAATAGAAGAAACTATTAACATAGAACTTACGGTTGCATCTCTCACCATTTCAACTGTAAAATGACAAGACCTTCTTCCCAATCTATTAATATACTTAAATTCATCAAGTTTAGGTACCAAAGAGGAAAGCTCATCAAATAATTACCTTGAAAATATTTATAGAAAAGGCAAATTGATCTTTATGGTGGTGGGATGTCAGGACATTGCAGATTTTTTTTTTTTTCATGAATCTCTAAATACATAGCAGAAGCACCAGACCAGATGCAGTAACATATATTCAAATATTGACAAATGGTAGATTTATAAATGTGTAAGATAGATTCTATTGAAAAAAATTGTCTTGTGCAACACTGTGAACCAATTTGCTAGCAGCAGACCTAGGTAATGATTAAATATAATCTTTCCATTTAACAAGAGATTGGCATCTGATCTCTTCTCTGATCTAAGTCTAACATCTCAGTCAGGGGAGGAAAACTGGTTGGTTACATTCAATGCCTCGAAAACAAAAACTAGTTACATTTCTTCATCACCAATCGAACTTTGAACTACTACCAACCACAATTAATGGATGTTCCCTCAGGGAGAGCAACTATTGGGATACAAACTCACCCTAGACTTCACATGGAACTAGTACATACAATTCATCATCAAAGATGGAAAAAAAAAAGTTTGTTTCCCTGTACCGCTTACTCTGTAACCCTCTGCCTTGAGTGGCTCTAGGGCCTTGTACAGAACTGTAAAACAAAAATGTCGGCAGAAAATGTTGTCTCCTGAAGTTTGAATAAAAGTAAAAAAAAAGGTGATAAATCTGAACTTTATTGATCTCTTCCGTCTGTAATAATCTTTTCCCATGTTATTCTCTCTGACTAAATCTTCTGGACACTGATTGATTGATGGAAGGAGTGCCTGTTGACTCATTAAAACTAGTTACATTTCTTCATAACCAATCAGACTTTGAACTACTACCAATCACAATCACAATCTTGCAATTTCAACTGTGAAAAGATGATACCTAGCTGCCAATCTAGTACTGTGCTTAAATTTGCAAAGTCGAGGTACTATAGAGGAAAGCTCAGAACAATTACCATGAAAATATTTATTAAAAAAAAGCCCAAGGAAGCTACATTACCATAGTGGGAAAGTGGCTGAAGCTAAAATGCCAGGTCAGGACCAATAACATTGCAAATTCTTCTTGCTACCTGCTTGATTTTGACATACCTTATGCATAGCTCACATTTTGAAGTGTTTCTATTGCGGTGAGTTATTTATTCTACTGTATTCTTTAAAAGTGGTGGAATAATGCAAAGACTCAAGGTCACAGGCTAAACGTTTTTCTATTTAGGTTGGCTTCAGAGGATACTTAAGTGAGTGCTTGCCAAGATGGCTAGGATTCATTGGAATCAAGCAGAGAAAAGCAAACACAACCTTAAAGGATATCGAAGCAGCAACTCAAAAGGCAAGTCTTTAGATCTGGATTAAAAAAAAGAAAATGATTAAATTTGCCTCGAGAAATGATCCTCCACAACAATACAAAGGCAATAAACTAGGTGGTGGAGTTCCACATCAGTAAGAGGGCTGGTAAGCAATAAAATCTTTTGAAAGGCAGTCTCTGAAATGAACTGAATTCTGTTCTGATGATCCCCAAACCCTTCTGGTATCTGGTTCATGGGCATTTGATTGGCAGCTCTTGTAGTATCATATGATTGGTTGATTGATTTGCTTATTTGTGAGTTATTTAAAACTCAAACATTTTTGAATTGTAAGAATAATTCTTCTTTTATGATAGGATATTGCGCTAACAATTTTTTGGAAAATAACAGTGATTTTTCCAGATACAAGTCCTCTCCAAGTGAGATGGGGGGGAGATGGATTCATACCTTTCTCAAGGGCATTTGACAGTAAGTAAATATAATGAATAATCATTTTAGAGTAAGTAATAATTTTAGAACTCAAAGAAAATAAATAATTTAAAAAACTATTTAAAAGTGAGAGAGAGCAAGATGAAAATAAATTCTGGCCCAAAAAAAAACTAAATCAGCCCCAAAAAAAATTGAAAAGAGAGAGAGAGGAAAAACTGTAAAGAGAAAGATAAAGTCTGACAAAAAAACTATTGAAAAAGCAAGAGAGAGAGAAACTGTAAAAAAGAAACCCTTTCTAAAGTCAGCCCCAAAAACTATTTAAAAAAAGAGAGAAAAAAAACTGTAAAAGAGAAACCTCTTTCTGACTAAAAAAATATTTAAAAAAGCAAGACAGAGAAAACTGTAAAAAAAAGCCCTTTCTAAAGTCAGCCTCAAAAACTATTTAAAAACAAGAGAGAGAAAAAAACTGTAAAAAAAGCTCTTTCTAAAGAGAAAAAATATTTAAAAAGCAAAAAAACTGTAAAAAAAAGATCTTTCTAAAAGTCTGACAAAAAAATATTTCGGACAAAAAAATTTAAAAAAGCAAGACAGAGAGAAACTGTAAAAAAAAGCCCTTTCTAAAGTCAGCCCCAAAAAACTATTTAAAAAAAAAGAGAAAAAAAAAAAGCTCTTTCTAAAGTCGGAAAAAAAATAAGAAAAAGCAAAAAAGAGAAAGTCAAAAAACTATTTAAAAACAAGAGAGAAAAAAAAAAAAAATATTTAAAAAGCAAGACAGAGAGAAACTGTAAAAAAAAAGCCCTTTCTAAAGTCAGCCTCAAAAAAACTATTTAAAAACAAAGAGAAAAAAACTGTAAAGAGAAAAGCTCTTTCTAAAGTCGGAGAAAAAAAAATATTTAAAAAGCAAGACAGAGAGAAACTGTAAAAAAAAAAAGCCCTTTCTAAAGTCAGCCTCAAAAAACTATTTTTAAAACAAGACAGAGAAGAAACTCCCAAAAAAAGCCCTTTGTAAAAGCCTCAAAAAACTATTTAAAAAACAAAGAGAGAAAAAACTGTCGGACAAAAAAATATTTAAAAAGCAAGACAGAGAGAAACTGTAAAAAAAAGCCCTTTCTAAAAGCCTCAAAAACTATTTAAAAACAAGAGAGAAAAAAACCTCAAAAAACTATTTAAAAACAAGACAGAGAAAAACTGTAAAAAAACTAAAAGAAAAAAACTTAAGAGAAAGCTCTTTCTAAAGTCAGACTAAAAAATATTTAAAAAGCAAGACAGAGAGAAACTGTAAAAAAGAAGCCCTTTCTAAAGTCAGCCTCAAAAAACTATTTAAAAACAAGAGAGAGAAAAAAACTGTAAAGAGAAAGCTCTTTCTAAAGTCGGACAAAAAAAATATTTAAAAAGCAAGACAGAGAGAAACTGTAAAAAAGAAGCCCTTTCTAAAGTCAGCCTCAAAAAACTATTTAAAAACAAGAGAGAGAAAAAAACTTTCAAAGTCGGACAAAAAAAATTTAAAAAAGCAAAAAAGAAACTGTAAAAAAAGCCCTTTCTAAAAGCCTCAAAAACTATTTAAAAACAAGAGAGAAAAAAACTAAAAAAAATATTTAAAGTCGGACAAGACAGAGAGAAACTGTAAAAAAGAAGCCCTTTCTAAAGTCAGCCTCAAAAACTATTTAAAAACAAAGAGAGAAAAAACTGTAAAGAGAAAGCTCATTCTCGGACAAAAAAAATTTCGGCCCTTTCTAAAGTCAGCCTCAAAAACTATTTAAAAACAAAAAAAAATGTAAAGAGAAAAAAGTCGGACAAAAAAAATTTAAAAAAGCAAGACAGAGAAACTGTAAAAAAAAAGCCCTTTCTAAAGTCAGCCTCAAAAACTATTTAAAAAGAAAAAACTGTAAAGAAAAAAGTCGGACAAAAAAATATTTAAAAGCAAAGAGAGAAACTGTAAAAAGAAAGCCCTTTCTAAAGACAAAAAATATTTAAAAACAAGAGAGAAAAAAACTGTAAAAAAACCCTTTCTAAAAGTTGGACAAAAAACTATTTAAAAAAAAACTATTTAAAAACAAAAGAAAAGAAAGAAAGCTCTTTCTAAAACAAAAAAAAATATTTAAAAAGCAAGACAGAGAGAAACTGTAAAAGTTTTCTAAAGTCAGCCCCAAAATACTATTTAAAAAGCAAGAGAGAGACAGAGAGAGAGAGAAAGAGAGAGAGAGAAACTGTAAAGAGAAACCCTTTGTTTGGACCTTAAATCTGAGGTTTTTTAAAAAGATCAAAAAACTATTTAGAAGCAAATAACAAGCTAAAAAGCAAGTTTCTTAAATCTGATTAAAAATACTATTTAAAATAACATGCAAGCAAGTGAGAGAGAGAGAAAGAGAGAGAGAGAGAGAAACTTAGGTGTTATTTCTAAAGGCTGGTTTAAAAAACTATTTAAAGAGTGAGATAAAGGAACTGAAAAAGAAGCTCTTCCTAAAGTCTCACTAAAAAAAAATATTTAAACAGCAAGAGAAAGAGAGAAAGAAAGAGAAAGAGAGAGAGAGAAAAAACTAAGAATAGCATTTAAAAAGTGAGTGAAAGAGAGAGAAACTGAAAAGTGAATCTGCAATGTTATTGGTTCTGATTAAAAACTTTACAAAGCAAGAGAGAAAAAAAAACTGAAGTTATGCTATTTCTAAAAGTCTAGTTAAAAAAAACCTATTTAGAAAGCAAGAAAGAGAAAAAAAATGGAGAGAGAAGTTACTACAGAGAGAAAGCAACCAAAAAGAAACAATTTCTAAAGTTTGATTAAAAAAAAATATTTTAAAAGCAAGAGAGAAAGAAGCTGAAAAGAAGAGTTATTTCTAAAGTCTGGTTTAAAAAAAATAAATGTCAGATCAAAACTTAAAAAGAAAAAAAAAAGAATCTAAACGCTTTAGCAATAAAGCTATGTCCTTCATTATAAGAGTTTTGAGAAGAATGAAGACGTAGAAGTATTTGGGGAAGTTATCAGCGCAAAATTTAATGAGTTTCTATCCACTTCTCTTTATTCTGCTGTAGGGATATTTGTTAAAATATGGCATTGTTGCACTGGTTCTTTTATTATTTTTTATGTGGGTATGAAGTCTCATTTTAATAAGTCTTCTAACGTTTCTTTTCTTTGTTGTTTTATGGCTTTAAATTCAAATGTTGCAGAAACTTAAAATCAACAGTTGTTGTTGTTGTTCTATAGATGAAATGAGCCAAAGTTTTATTTTCCAGTCCTCTAAGAAATCAGGTTCATCTTAGTATAAACCAATTCTCTGAACAATTCCATAAAAAAAAACATTGATTTAAATCTGCAATTTCCCCAAACTTGTATATCAATCCAGCAGAAACAAAAACAAGTGTCATGTTAAATATTCACTTTATTATAAGCCAACTGAAGGCACATAGTTCATTGAGTACTCTTCTACTTCATATTCTATACCATGTCCCTTTAGGAGATGGGCAATCACGGCTCTCCACAGCTTCCTATGCCTTGTAGCTCTTAGTAGTTAGAATAGGATCTTCTTCTTTTATGTGCCATGTCCCTTCATGACATGGGTGACTATGACTCTCCAGTTTTCTCCAAACTGAAGGCACATAGTTCACTGAGTACTATATATCTATGACATAAGGAAATACATCCTTTTTTAACATTAGGATGACCAGCTTCTTTGACATCTTTATTTACGTTTACATTATTCAATATTCAAGTCAAGAATAACAAGTCTGAAAAGAAATTCACAAATATTAGTATACCTCATACTGAAAGAAAGTGATTATATATATATATATATATATATATATATATATATATAAATTATGTGTGTGTGTATAGATAGATAGATAAATAGATAGATAGGGGACATAAACACAATTATTATTGCTTGTGAGAAATTTTTCAATGCATTTACCCTATAAATAGCCTAGGTGTCAAAAACGACACTTCAGCCATTCAATGTAAAACCTCAAATATCAGCTATTCCACTGAATATTTTTTAAAGAATTAAGTCTGTTAAGCATCTTTGCTAAAATTCAATAATTGTCCATAAGCCTCAGCGTCGAAGCAAAACTAGTTATTCCATAGTAATTTGTTGAAAATTTGAAGGTGTCGAAAATGACACCTCGGCCATCCTAGTGTTAATTGGTCTGTCAATGATGAAGCCTGATGCTGCAAAGACATCAGAATAATGCATTGAGAAATGTATTCTTCTTTCTATGTGCTGTGTCATAACTTGGGCAATCATGGCTCTCTCCAACTTCCTATCTTTTGTAGCTTTTAATAATTAGGATCAGAGAATAGATTCTTCTACATATTCTATGTGCCAGGTCCCTTTAAGAGACATGATCTCCCACCCCTTGTCTTCATATACCTTATAGCTCTTAATAATTAAGGTCAGAGTTTAGGTTCTATGCACTATGCCCCTTTAGAACTTGGTCAAACATGGCTCTCTACAACTTCCTATCCTTAGTAGCTCTTAGTAATTAAGGTCAGAGAATAATTTTTTCTTTTATGCACCAATTGACTTTAGGAAGTGGGCGATCACAGTTCTTCTCAATTTCCTATCCCTTGTAACACTTAGTAATTAAGGTCAAAATATATGTTCTCCTTCTATCTACTGTGTCCCTTCAGAACATGGGTGACCATGGCTCTCCACAACTTCCTACCTCTTGTAGCTTTTGATAATTAGGGTCAGAGAATGAATTCTTCTTGATATTGTATATGCCATGTCCTTTTAGGTGGTGGTTGATCATAGCTCTTCTCAATTTCTTATCCCTTTCTTCAAACTAAGGCAATAAAGGTGGAGGCAGTGTTATACACATTTTATTCAATCAAAGGCAAAAAAGCTGGGATCCTGTTATATTTATTTTATTCAATCTAAGGCAAAAAAGCTGGGGTCAAGTTATACACATTTTATTCAATCTAAGGCAATAAAAGTGGGGGCAGTGTTATACACATTTTATTCAATCTAAGGCAAAAAAGCTGGGGTCCTGTTCTACACATTTTATTCAATCTAAGGCAAAAAAGCTGGGGTCCTGTTATACACATTTTATTCAATCTAAGGCAAAAAAGGTGGTGTCATGTTATATGCATTTTATTCAATCTAAGTCAAAAAAGCTGGGGTCATGTTATACACATTTTATTCAATCTAAGGCAAAAAAGCTGGGGTCATGTTATGCACATTTTATTCAATCTAAGGCAAAAAAGGTGAGGTTATGTTATACACATTTCATTCAATCTAAGGCAAAGAAAGGGGGGATTGTGTTATACACATTTTATTCAATCTAAGGAAAAAAGTGGGGTCATGTTATACACATTTTATTTAATCTAAGGCAAAAATGCTGGGGTCATGTTATACACATTTTCAGGAGGTAAAGTGGAGTAATAGATACTGCTCAAAAGTCAACTTTGAATTCTAATCAGGTTCATTAAATTCCTTTATGTTCTTTTAAGATCGCTAGAGCTTATTCAAAAGTAAAAACCTTCTCTTTATTTTCATGTAAACTATAAAAGGTATAAGGAGTGCAATGACACTGTTGGATACAGTAAGTTTTTATAACAAAACCCTATTTTCCACATGGTCATTACCGTAGGCTGTGCATTTCCACTAGGAATGAATAAGAGATCTTCATTTCATTGGTTGACAGCTGTACAGGCAGGCTGGAAAATAGTTATCACAAACAGGGTCAACCATTGTTTATCCTACATAATATGCATTTCTTGCTCTCTCCCTATACAACCTGATTTAGTAACTAATGTAATGGAAGAACCTGGCACCCCCATGAATGATTACACTATAGGTAGTAAGTACCTATAAAGTCAACTGTCTACGATAGACAGGAGTACAGGAGAGAGTGTGAAGTCGCAAGCACGTCCGGCCTTCCAATTAGTGGTACTCACTACTAGATTGACCTGTGTGTATAATTGTACCATATTTCATATTGTACTGGTTGTGTACAATAAATCTTTCTTCTAGTATCCACCTGGTGTTTAGTATTTATTCCCTTAGCACGGAATAAAACATATTCTAAATTGTAAACTTGGAGGATTAAAAAAATCATTTGACACTTGACTCCTCCTGATTAGAGATTGCTAGAAATAAAAGTAAAGGTAACATTAAAGTTTAAACATGTAATTGTAAAATGCTTTTAAAATTCATGCAAATACTTTATATATTGTACTGGTTGTGTACAATAAACCTTTCTTCTATTATCCGCTGAATTTATTCCCTTAGCACGGAATATAACAGTTCCAACGAGGATTGTCGGAACATAACAGAGCCGAAAAAAAGAAGTAAGAATGTGTTGTTTTGGTGCTAGGAATATTGTTTGTATGTTTGGGTCAGTGGTTGTGGCTAACTAAGTTTTTAAATTAAGACAGATAATGAGCGTCCTTTTCCACACACCCTTTTTTAGGGCTGTTATTATTACAGAAATAAATAAAAGAGTGAGAGAGTGAGAGACAGAGAGAGAGAGAGAGAGAGAGACGGCGCGAACTCGTCCAACCTTCCAATTAGTGGCACTCACTACTAGATTGACCTGTGTGTATAACTGTACCGTATTTAATACTGTACTGGTTGTGTACAATAAACCTTTCTTCTAGTATCCACCTAGTGTTACTTATTTATTCCCTTAGCACGGAATATAACAGTTCCGACGAGGATTTGGTTGGAACATAGCAGTAACCCTCTAACTCGAGTAGCTCTTGAGCTTTATACTGTATGAACAATAGTAAAAAAAAACACTGTTGCCTTTTCTGAAGACATTACCCGCCGTTTAACTGTGCTCAAATCTACTGTTTGGTCTCTTTGATGATTCTAGATGGGAGTATTATTTTCCAGATGGAGACATCTTCTTTATTTGCACTTTCATGTCAGCTACCATTTTGCCAAAATGCTATTTGTAACAGGGTAAACAGAAAATATTAGTTATTGGTAAGAAGGTAAAACCTCTACAGTCATATCCCCAACCTCTGACCTCTGACATCATGGGCCAACATCATAAAATAGGAGAGACATTCATTTTGGAGAGATCCTTGTATATAAAGCAAGAGAACTCATAAAAATTGTAGATGTAAAAGTATAAATCATCAAAAAAATATACAATTTCTTTATAAGACAATATTTATGAAGCTGATATCTCTTCCATCTTTAGATTCTATCAAGTTGGTTTTTTTCCTCTTCCTTTTGAAGAGTTCTTCAAAGGATTCTAATCAGTGATCATCTTTAAGTGCCATATTTGACACATCCCAAGGCCAGGTTGAATTCTATTGCAAATATAAAGGAATATTGCACCAAAAAAGTTCAAAAAAAAAAAAAAAGAAAGAAAAAAATCAATCAATTGTCTCACCACTGGATATGATGAATCTGGCATCAAAAGCTGTTCAGAGATTAGATTCCATTTAATATTAAAATGCAAAAAAATGACTTGATTCAAAACAGATTAAAATCATAAATAGTTTAAGAATAATATTTTAATAATAATTATTCATGTATTAATGATATTTTTACATAACAATGCATCGTAAATGTTTTGTATCATCACCCCATCTATGTAATGTATGATTCTTTTAAGGATAAGAATTTTTTTTACTTTTCACACAATACAAAACTCAAGAGCCACTCAAAATAGTATTTCTGAACAAGGTGTGTGATTTGAATGTAAGACGAAGTAGAATGAAGTGAAAATTATGAGGATAATGAAGATATATAGCAATTGATACTGTTGTACCTACAATTTTTTACCCCTACAGAATGTCACACTTTGGCATCCACAGTTCATAAGACAAAAAATAGACTTTAATTTTGTCTGGCTTCCATTTCTGGAATACCACCCAAAAATATCAGTCATAAAAAAAAGTCCATGCAGATTTCCCAACAGCTGTTCTCAGCTACTAACTTACTATAAAGTCAATGCCATTTTCCACCAAAGGCAGATTCGATCTGGTTGTGATTTTCAGTACAATAAATATTTCAGTGAAATAAATAAAGGCTGGTGTTAGCGACAGACTCCATGGCAGGCAAGTTTAACCAGGCACTTCTATCAACATCAATCCTTTCAATCAGTGACAAAATTAGTGGCAACAGCAGAGATTAACTTTTGACTACTATAATATTATAATGCATGTTGATTTTCTCCTCATGTATATCTCGACTACTAACTTGAATGAACTCTCAGTCTCCCTTGATTGATATACAATAAGAACAAACTTTGTAGATTACAGGGAAATAAAAACTCTTTTACTTATCACAACCAGATCTTATCACCATTTTTATTTTGTCACTTCCACTTTTTTTTCTTCTTAATGGCTACAATTAGAGACCCTTTAATTGAAGGGGGGTTAAGAGTGTAGGAGGCTTTCCCATAAAGTACCAGTTCTTGAAGAGAAAAATCTAAATGGAACTTTGGCTATGATTTCCAAACCCCCCCACCACACATACAGATGTGTTGCAGACTGGTGATTGTGTTTAAATTGATCAGAAGGAATTTCGAGGCCGTGTTCTACAACATTTGTCCACAACAATTATTTAGAACAAATACTTGGAACAAATCATGCAAATAAAGTTAAAAACAAGACAAAAGTTGAATGCATAACAATAACATCAATTTATATACAATTTAATATATTGTGGGTTTAAGATTTGAGGGATAAATGAGGATTAGTGTATTTAATTGTGTATTGTGTTATTGTGAATGTTTGGATGCATTTGCAGGTATTGATTAGATTTGTTCACAGAATTAAACTGTTTGTTTGATCACGTACAAAAATGTTGAGGTTGAATCGTTAGTGTATGTACGTAAGTGTGTTTATACAAATATTCAAAATTGTTCAGAGTTGCGTACCTTTATCTGCTTGAGAAAAATAGATTGTTAGTTTCTGATACTTGTTATGTAGTGAGAAATATCACTTTGAAAAGTATAGTAAGTGAAGTTTAAGAAATGTTCTAGAGAGAGATATAGAGTGTGCGTGAAGGTTGCTGAGTCAGAGAATATTTTTATGCGGCAAAGTCAGAGTTTTTTGACTGGCGTGGAGTTGATGGGCATCTCTCTAGGTGTGGGAGGTCTGACTGGTGAATTGGACTGAAATTCGTCCTTTTATTTAGTTTGGGAAACCAAAGTAGGCTCCCAGTGGCCTGGCGGGAAAACAGATTTTTGACCATGGATACACATTCTAGAGTCGTCTCGACCAATAACAAGCTGAGTTTCACAATGTGTGGTGTTGATTGGTCAAAGCTAATTCTTATAGAAGAGTCTATTTTTAACGGGAGTGAGTAGACAAACATTGACGATTGTATAGATGTACCTACTTTGGTAGGGTAATATATACATGTTCACAGAGAAATATATCTGGAGACACTTCTAGCTGTGAAGCATCTGAAATGCAGTTGATTTCTTTGCCACCAGATTTACTGAATTAATGTCCTTATGATTGGTATACAGAGGAAATGAGGGTAAAGAGGCAAGTTCTCTGTGACACGGAAAATGAAAAAAAAAAACATGAAAATAAAATAGAAAACAGAAAACACAGAAAATTCATGGAAAATGGAATTTTTGCAACTAAAAAAATAAAATCCAAATAAAAAAATAAAGAGTGAGAAAAAGAAAATCAGGACCTTTTTTATTTCTAAATTTACCATACTCTCAACATAAATGTATTTTTGTACTAGGCCTGCCATATCAACTATCATCGCTTCAAAATTATTTTTATATTCCAATAGCAAAATGTAAAATTCCTGAGCTGGAACTTGACAGAATCATTATTTTGCATAAATTTACACTACACAGCAAAGCCAGTCACTTATGCATATTGCTGCAATATGTCATTCAATAAATAACATGAGGTATTTTCCACTACTGATCCCAGTACTGCACAAGTGCCATAATCTAATTCATGACATTAACCTGGCCAAACCTGTCACTGCAGGACAAATACCCATGTGCGATATTAGCATATGAGTAGCATGGCATGCACCGTCAAGAGTAGCTCTGCCTTCTTGGCAATTCTTGTCACACAGTAGTGTCTGTAAATATATCCTTCCACTCCCTTTCCAGTCATGGACCTCCTACCAACAGAATATCTTTCTGATGCAGTGACGACAGAATACCTAAGGTTAGAGTGGCAAGTTCCATGAAAAAGAAATAAAGTAGAAAACCAAAAATCACAAAGAATGGGATTTTTGCTATTAAAAATAAAATATTCTGATGGTAAAAGTTAAAATTCCTGAGCTGAAACTTTACAGAATCATTATTTTGCATAAAATTGCAAGACACAGCAAAGTCAATCGCTTATGTGCAAGTGCTATCATCTATATTGCTGCAATATCTCATTCAATAAATAACATGGGGAATTTTCCACTACTGATCCCAGTACTAACCCAAGCACCATAACCTAATTCATGATATTAATCTGGCCAAACCAGTCAGTGCTGTTTGTCACAGGACAAACATTCACGTGCGGTATTAGCATATGAATAGCGTAGCATGTGCCGTCAAGTTGTTGTTTGTTTAGTAATTAAATTAGATTTTTACATGACGGTTTCACTATTTTTCACAATAATTAAATGAAAAGCGAACAAACTTGGGTGCACACTTTCAGCAAAATACAGAGCTGAAACTTTCCATGATGATTTTTATCATGATGGTGATAAATTATTTGGTAGTTTTTGTCAACACACCATTGACTGGACTTGGAGGGACACACTTGTGGATCATTGGAAATCGCTGAAGCACAAAAAATATAAAGATGCCTCCAAAGGGAAAGTTCCACAGAAAAAAAAACATGAAAATTATTTGAAAAATCTCCAACCACCAGTATGGAGCAATGATGTGATTGCCAACGCGATTTTGTGTATATGATGATATATATTGATGTGCCACTTGAAAAAAAACACAAAAATTTTTTTAAGTATTGTCCCCAAAGACATGCGATCAGAAAGCCAGAGAATCTTCATCAGGTGCATGTTTTTCATGATCTTTATTCGGTTTTGAAGGAAAAACTAGCCTGCAAATTGGTGTCAGTTATTGTGGATGAAATGATGAACTGTTGTGATAAAAGCATACTGAATGTGTCATTTGGAAAGACTATACCTGGTAGACGTTGTTTTCATGGAAAAATCACAAACATTGAGTCAGACAGTTTTGTAAACACTATCAAATGTTGGAATAGACTACAATAACATCTGCTGCTTTGTGACTGACAATGCTGCATATTGTAAGAGTCTGTTTGCAATTTTTAAAAATATATTACCCAATGCCATACACATCAGGTGTATGACACATGTCCTCAATCTTATCAGGGAATATCATGTGAAGGACGAGTATTTTCACGAAGTTGACATTTTTATTAATGATATAAAAACATTTTCAAATGCCAGCCACAATGTCACTGACATTATATTGATCACTTGAAAACACTGAATGTCCAGTCAGCAAATTTACTCCACCAAGCTGGTTCAAATATGTGGGGGGATGTAATTCAAAGCTGTGGAATACCATTGTACGCACCTAGATGCACATCTTTTTTTTAAGTCTGAAAAAGGGATGCACAAAATGTAAATGTGTTAGAAAAGCTCTCACTGATTGGAAAATAATTTCATAGGAGAATTGGTGCCCAGGATTCAATATACAGTGACCAAATTGGAGAGAAATGAACCATTTGCACCAGTGATGTATACAAAAATTGGCAATATGATCACTTATCTCTCAAATGATGCAGCAAAGATGCTGGGAAAAAAAAACAATGCTTATTTGAACAAACTTTGCTGAGAAGGCAAAAATAATGCCATTGACCACTTCAATAATCGTTTCTAATTGGCTTATCAGAAACTGTCAAAGCATGTGAACAACAGCCAGGCAATGCAGTTTTATAAATTGTGCAGGATTTTTGATCCCTGCAGTATTGCCACAGTTTCCACTAACATTAGTTCTTACTCAGCTCTCACTGGGCTTGAAACTCCTATTCACAAATTACAGGATGAATGGGATGTTTAGATCACAGTAGCAAAGGCCGCCAAAAAGGACAAGGAATTACCAGATGACCTGTATTTGTACACATACTGGCAATCCATGAACCACTGCACCCTCAACTTGAGTAAAGTACTATGAATTTGATATGGACAAGGACCACATCCATGGACTGTGAGCACTCATTCTTGCAGTACAATAATCTCCTAACAGGCAGGAAATATTGACAGAGAGACATACCAAGCAGCTCCAAATATTGAAATTTAATGGTGACATAAAAGACCACATGACTTTTGTATATTTTACTGTTTACACACAAGTCTCTATTTTTGGTGTGTTTTTACAATTTTGAAACAAAAACAGAAAACTGAAATTTACTGTCTTGGAAAAACACAGAATTTGACATTTTAAAACACAGAGAACTTGCCTCTCTAAATGAGGACAATTCAACTCTGTTGATATAGTATAATGAGTCCTAGTTTGAGATTCTGAACTGGTGGATCTAAAGGATGAAGCACATCTGAGCATTTACCATGGAAATAGCAATAGAATAGTGACAGGCCTATGACATTATGCCTGTAGGGAAAGAGACTGTATTGTTGAAAATAATGACCGACAAAACTGCATAAATGATTTTGAACTTCATCAAGTCTAGAAAGTAAGGACTGAGGAACCCCAATCATACTCTATTTTTGGTCTCTTCTTTTGTAAAGATAAAATATAGGTGATGATGACAGGTACTCTTTATAGTCGTAGAATGAGCCAACAACTTTTCCAGCAGTTTTGGCAATGGGTCAGAAAATTAGTTCCACTTTGGGCCTCATATAAATCTCATGTCAATCTATATTTTCTCTCTCACATCATATGTATAGGTTTTATTGTAATTCTAATCATCACTTTTTAAAACAGTAAACATTGCCAAGGAGTGTAGGTAGTTAAAATAATAGCAGTGTCAAGGGAAAAACCACCCTTTTGACACACCTTTTTTTTTAGGTAAGAAAGTTAGCAATTTCAGAAAAAGGGCATTAAAAAATTTATGAACAAAGAAATTATTCATATATTTTGCTATTTGTTTTCAGCTAAGTAAACATGAAATTCAGTAGGAATTAGAAATAATTTGAGGTATTAGATTAAAGTTCATGCCAATTTATAAACAGTTTATAGACAGCTTTTATATCTAGAATCTATCTTACATATTTATAAGTCTACCATTCGTCCATGATTTGAATATTGCTGCCACATATAGTCTGGTGCTCCTGATATATATTTAGAGATTCTTGATAATATCCAAAGAAGAATACACAATATTATTAGTCCTGAGCTAACATCTTGCCTTCAGTCACTTTCCCACCACCATAATGTAGCTTCCCTCTGCTTTTTCTATAAATACTTTCATGGTAACATGAACTGTCCACTAAGGTACCTAAACTTTATAAATTTAAGCACCGTACTAAATTGTCAGCAAGAATTTTTTTAATTGATTTCAACACATTCACTTTACATTTGAAATGGTTAGATGTAACCATAAGTTGTATTCTAAAAGTTTCTTTTATAAAACATCTCACTTGCAGAACTCTCTTCTGGCTTCTGGCTTCCCAGTCAATTTTGATCTTCAAAAACTTAAACGTAATGTCAATCATTATATTCTATCTTTTTAATTCTTGTTCTTTTATTGTCCTCTCTCCTTAATAGTGTTTTGTTTCTCATATTCTCTAACAGTCAGAAAGCCCTTGCATCTTAGTGGCTTTATTGTCTTGTTTGGGGTGAAATGATTAAAAAAAAACTGTCAGGAAGAAAACTTACGTATCAAATTTCCTGAAAATAAAAGTTTTAAATTTCTACCAACAGTAGTATAGCTGCCTGGTTAATGAATGCTAAATGTTTCCTTACAAGGAAACAGCTAATATTACCATTACCATATAAATGTTCTGATATTTGTTTGCAGTACAGTAAATCTGGACTTCTGCATTATGCCTTGTAGGGACTGGTAATATTTTGTGTCAATAGATTGAATGAAGTGTGTTCTAATTTAAAAAACTACCCTCTTAGGAGTAGCAAGAATCCTGTTAAAATTGATGCAAGAATAAACAACAATTTTATCAGTAAAATTTGGTTGGAAGTTTGAGGACATTATTGCTGCTTTGAGAAACGTTTATGGAGATAATTCCCTGCAAGCATTAGCAATTTAGAAATGGATAATTCGTTTCAAAGACAGTTGATTGTTTTGTTTTAATTTAGGTTTTAATTTCTCTCATATTTAGACTTCATCTTAAAGTTTGACAATTGTCATCATTGTTTAGCCATAATAGAATGTTATTGTGTTTTACCTTTAATACAATGCATTATCCACTATCATCCTTTCCACTCCATTGTTTTTTAAGGCTCTTCTACTGCACTACTCAATTTCAGTCATAGTCATTTTTTGTTGCTATAGAAGGATATGACAACACAACTGCAAAATTCAAATTACAGTGGCAGGATAAAATCATTGTTTTGCAAACAAAATCACCTCCAGAATGTTAAAGGCTAAAGAACAGAAAAAAAATCAGCTATGAAAGAAGACAATACAAGAACGTTCATTAAACAGAGCTATGGGCAAATCAATAAGAAACTTTGATCAATCTCTCATTCATCCCAGTATGTGCAAAAACAGATCAAATTCTAGTAAAGAATCCTACTGAAAAAAAATGTTATTGTGATATTACTTGAAGCTAAACGTGTACAATACTTTGCGCACTTCACATGCAGGTGGCTATTTGCAATGAGAAAAATGCAAGCCTTATAATACTTTTCTATCATTTTTATCACTTCAACACTTATTTTTGAAGATTTTAAATATTTAGCATGTGAAAAAGTTTCCAGCTCATTTATCTTAAGCTAAACCTGAAGTATGATTCTTTGTATGCTTCACATGCAGTCAGTCATTTGCAATGCAACAAGTGCACATACATAAGTGAAATCCTTATAATACGACCAGTTGATGGATATTTATGAGTTCAATGATTCAAAGATTTACTTGGAATGACATGCAGTTCTCTGCCAGCAGCTATTACAAAAAGATTGAAGTTGCATTTGTGTTTGCATTTGAGAGCTATCTACTGTTGACCAAGCATTCCACAGCTCATGGTGTTCGAGTTAGTCCATTTTATTTCTTTTGTGGTGATCCCATTTTGTAGTTTATCATCATGTTTGAATCATAGAATTGAACCATTCACAAGAACATTAAATAAGCAATTCTGATGTTCTTCTGTAAACATAATAGCAAAGAAATTAACTATATTTCCAATGCTTTTAAAAAACATTTCTAAAAAATGTAAACTTCCAAGTACTTCACTGGAAACACAAACTTCCAAGTACTTGACCAGATTTAAACTGCATTGAACATATCAAGGACATGTTGTTTCAATATGATATGGCCGTAAGTTTGCTGACCTTCAAACTGATACTTTATCTCTTTGTGGTTGGTGGGTAGGTCAAGTTCAATCCTGCTATTGGAAAAGTATGAAAGAGGTGAGGGAGAAATTTCAGTCAGTTATGTGCCATACATGATACATGCTTAGGCGATCATGTATTTTTCAATTACATGACTGACGAGGCAGATTTTTTCCCACAGTAGGTTGCCATTTCTTTCTGCAGTAGACCAGTTGCCATCCAAGGCTATAGACCCAGTCTGTCCTGCGATTTATCCATACCTAGGGGAAGAAGAGGATTCATACCTTTCCCAAGGGTATTAGCGTGTAAGTGAATGTAATAGATTCGAATGGAATTCGAACTCAGCTCACCGATTCCTCAATCCGAGAAACTTATTTGAGGAAAATATTGGTAATAAAGATGGTTTCCAGCAAGGCATAGAAAAATAGTCCACAGTACGAATGTTTGAGACCTATGCCTTAGATACAACACTGCCCTGGCTGCAGCACATATGTTGCTCCAAGGATTATGGGATTTGAGATGTGATTTTCCAATCTATTGATATTATGTTTTTCAATGCTGCAAGAAAAGATTTCAAAACTCTGATTTTAGATTATATAAAAGAGGCCACATGGAGATCGAGCAGAAAGACAAAATATACTAAGTGCTACAAAGGACCGGAAGTTGTGGAGAGCTATGATCCTCCATTATCTGAAAGGACACGGCACATAGAAGAAATGAGGTCATAGTTTTCACTCTAATAGCTGTATCACTGTGACATTTCTAAAGTGCACAGACCTCTGCGTTATCAGTGAAAAAATGTTTAATAATATTGTGGAATGCTTCTCAGAATCTCTTTTAATGTGAAATAATTTATGTGTATGAAAATGAGAAACAATGATTTTCGATTGACGCAAAAGTAATGAAAACACAATGTTATGTAATATTAGTCCTCGTATATGACAGTCGATGCTGGACAATCACCTCAGAGATGGAAAAGAGATGTGAGGCAGTGAAAGAAAATGAAGGAGATTCACTAAAAGAAAAGAACGAAAAGAAGAGGGTGAAAGAAAATGAAGGAGATTCACCAAAAGAAGAGAACGAAAAGAAGAGGGTGAAAGAAAATGAAGGAGATTCACCAAAAGAAGAGAACGAAAAGAAGAGGGTGAAAGAAAATGAAGGAGATTCACCAAAAGAAGAGAACGAAAAGAAGAGGGTGAAAGAAAATGAAGGAGATTCACCAAAAGAAAAGAACGAAAAGAAGAGGGTGAAAAAAAAATGAAGGAGATTCACCAAAAAAAGAGAACGAAAAAGAAGAGGGTGAAAAGAAAATGAAGGAGATTCACCAAAAGAAAAGACGAAAAAGAAGAGGGAAAAAAAAATGAGGAGATTCACCAAAAAAAGAGAACGAAAAGAAGAGGGTGAAAGAAAATGAAGGAGATTCAGAAAAAAAGAAGAGAACGAAAAGAAGAGGGTGAAAGAAAATGAAGGAGATTCACCAAAAGAAGAGAAACGAAAAAGAAGAGGGTGAAAGAAAATGAAGGAGATTCACCAAAAGAAGAGAAAAAAAAAAAGAGGTGAAAGAAAATGAAGGAGATTCACCAAAAGAAGAGAACGAAAAGAAGAAGAGGGTGAAAAGAAAATGAAGGAGATTCACAAAAGAAGAGAACGAAAAGAAGAGGGTGAAAGAAAATGAAGGAGATTCACCAAAAGAAGAGAACGAAAAAAGAAGAGGGTGAAAGAAAATGAAGGAGATTCACCAAAAGAAGAGAACGAAAAGAAGAGGGTGAAAGAAAATGAAGGAGATTCACTAAAAAGAAAGAGAAAAAAGAAGGGTGAAAAAAATGAAGGAGATTCACCAAAAGAAAAAAGAAACGAAAAGAAGAAAGAAAAGAAAATGAAGGAGATTCACAAAAGAAAAGAAAAAAAAGAAGAGGGTGAAAGAAAATGAAGGAGATTCACTAAAAAAAAAAGAACAAAAAGAAGAGGGTGAAAAGAAAATGAAGGAGATTCACCAAAAGAAAAGAACGAAAAGAAGAGGGGTGAAAGAAAATGAAGGAGATTCACTAAAAGAAAAGAACAAAAAGAAGAGGGTGAAAGAAAAAAAGGAGATTCACCAAAAGAAGAGAATGAAAAAAGAGGGTGAAAGAAAATGAAGGAGATTCACCAAAAGAAGAGAAAACGAAAAGAAGAGGGTGAAAGAAAATGAAGGAGATTCACTAAAAGAAAAGAACGAAAAGAAGAGGGTGAAAAGAAAATGAAGGAGATTCACTAAAAAAGAAAAAGAGCGAAAAAAGAAGAGGGTGAAAGAAAAATGAAGGAGATTCACTAAAAAAAAAAACGAAAAAAAGAGGTGAAAGAAAATGAAGGAGATTCACTAAAAAGAAAAGAACGAAAAGAAGAGGGTGAAAGAAAATGAAAGAGATTCACCAAAAGAAGAGAATGAAAAGAAGAGGTGAAAAAATGAAGGAGATTCACCAAAAGAAGAGAACGAAAAGAAGAGGGTGAAAGAAAAATGAAGGAGATTCACCAAAAGAAAAGAACGAAAAGAAGAGGGTGAAAGAAAATGAAGGAGATTCACTAAAAGAAAAGAACGAAAAGAAAGGTGAAAAAGAAAATGAAGGAGATTCACTAAAAGAACAGAACGAAAAGAAGAGGGTGAAAGAAAATGAAGGAGATTCACCAAAAGAAGAGAACGAAAAGAAGAGGGTGAAAGAAAATGAAGGAGATTCACCAAAAGAAAAGAACGAAAAGAAGAGGATGAAAGAAAATGAAGGAGATTCACTAAAAGAAAAGAACGAAAAGAAGAGGGTGAAAGAAAATGAAGGAGATTCACTAAAAGAAAAGAACGAAAAGAAGAGGGTGAAAGAAAATGAAGGAGATTCACCAAAAGAAGAGAATGAAAAGAAGAGGGTGAAAGAAAATGAAGGAGATTCACTAAAAGAAAAGAACGAAAAGAAGAGGGTGAAAGAAAATGAAGGAGATTCACTAAAAGAAGAAAACAAAAAGAAGAGGGGGAAAGAAAATGAAGGAGATTCACTAAAAGAAGAGAATGAAAAGAAGAGGGTGAAAGAAAATGAAGGAGATTCACTAAAAGAAAAGAACGAAAAGAAGAGGGTGAAAGAAAATGAAGGAGATTCACCAAAAGAAGAAAACAAAAAAAAGAAGAGGTGAAAAGAAAATGAAGGAGATTCACCAAAAGAAGAGAACGAAAAGAAGAGGGTGAAAGAAAATGAAGGAGATTCACCAAAAGAAGAGAACGAAAAGAAGAGGGTGAAAGAAAATGAAGGAGATTCACCAAAAGAAGAGAACGAAAAGAAGAGGGTGAAAGAAAATGAAGGAGATTCACTAAAAGAAAAGATCGAAAAGAAGAGGGTGAAAGAAAATGAAGGAGATTCACTAAAAGAAAAGAACGAAAAGAAGAGGGTGAAAGAAAATGAAGGAGATTCACTAAAAGAAGAAAACAAAAAGAAGAGGGTGAAAGAAAATGAAGGAGATTCACCAAAAGAAGAGAACGAAAAGAAGAGGGTGAAAGAAAATGAAGGAGATTCACTAAAAGAAATGAACGAAAAGAAGAGGGTGAAAGAAAATGAAGGAGATTCACTAAAAGAAAAGAACAAAAAGAAGAGGGTGAAAGAAAATGAAGGAGATTCACTAAAAGAAATGAACGAAAAGAAAAGGGTGAAAGAAAATGAAGGAGATTCTCTGAAAGAAAAAAAACGAAAAAGAAGAGGGTGAAAAGAAAATGAAGGAGATTCACTAAAAAGAAATGAACGAAAAGAAGAGGGAAAAGAAAATGAAGGAGATTCACTAAAAGAAAAAGAACGAAAAGAAGAGGGTGAAAGAAAATGAAGGAGATTCACTAAAAGAAGAGACGAAAAAAAGAAGAGTGAAAGAAAATGAAGGAGATTCACTAAAAGAAAAGAACAAAAAGAAGAGTGTGAAAGAAAATGAAGGACATTCACTAAAAGAAAAGAACAAAAAGAAGAGAGAGAAAGAAAATGAAGGAGATTCACTAAAAGAAATGAACGAAAAGAAGAGGGTGAAAGAAAATGAAGGAGATTCACTAAAAGAAGAGAACGAAAAGAAGAGGGTGAAAGAAAATGAAGGAGATTCACTAAAAGAAAAGAACAAAAAGAAGAGGGTGAAAGAAAATGAAGGAGATTCACTAAAACAAATGAACGAAAAGAAGAGGGTGAAAGAAAATGAAGGAGATTCACTAAAAGAAAAGAACGAAAAGAAGAGAGTGAAAGAAAATGAAGGAGATTCACTAAAAGAAAAGAACAAAAAGAAGAGAGAGAAAGAAAATGAAGGAGATTAACTAAAAGAAATGAACGAAAAGAAGAGGGTGAAAGAAAATGAAGGAGATTCACTAAAAGAAAAAACAAAAAAAGAAGAGGGTGAAAGAAAATGAAGGAGATTCACTAAAACAAATGAACGAAAAAGAAGAGGGTGAAAGAAAATGAAGGAGATTCACTAAAAAGAAAAGAACGAAAAGAAGAGAGTGGAAAGAAAATGAAGGAGATTCACTAAAAAAAAAAGAACAAAAAGAAGAGAGAGAAAGAAAATGAAGGAGATTCACTAAAAGAAATGAACGAAAAGAAGAGGGTGAAAGAAAATGAAGGAGATTCACTAAAAGAAAAAACGAAAAGAAGAGGGTGAAAAGAAAATGAAGGAGATTCACTAAAAGAAAAGAACAAAAAGAAGAGGGTGAAAAAGAAAATGAAGGAGATTCACTAAAAGAAAAAGAACGAAAAGAAGAGGGTGAAAGAAAATGAAGGAGATTCACCAAAAGAAGAGAACGAAAAGAAGAGGGTGAAAGAAAATAAGGAGATTCACTAAAAGAAAAGAACGAAAAGAAGAGGGTGAAAGAAAATGAAGGAGGATCACCAAAAGAAGAAAACAAAAAGAAGAGGGGGAAAGAAAATGAAGGAGATTCACCAAAAGAAAAGAACGAAAAGAAGAGGGTGAAAGAAAATGAAGGAGATTCACTAAAAGAAAAGAACAAAAAGAAGAGGGTGAAAGAAAATGAAGGAGATTCACTAAAAGAAATGAACGAAAAGAAGAGGGTGAAAGAAAATGAAGGAGATTCACTAAAAGAAAAGAACGAAAAGAAGAGGGTGAAAAAAATGAAGGAGATTCACCAAAAGAAGAAAACAAAAAGAAGAGGGTGAAAGAAAATGAAGGAGATTCACCAAAAGAAAAGAACGAAAAGAAGAGAGTGAAAGAAAATGAAGGAGATTCACTAAAAGAAAAGAACAAAAAGAAGAGGGTGAAAGAAAATGAAGGAGATTCACTAAAAGAAATGAACGAAAAGAAGAGGGTGAAAGAAAATGAAGGAGATTCACTAAAAGAAAAGAACGAAAAGAAGAGGGTGAAAGAAAATGAAGGAGATTCACTAAAAGAAATGAACGAAAAGAAGAGGGTGAAAGAAAATGAAGGAGATTCACTAAAAGAAAAGAACGAAAAGAAGAGGGTGAAAGAAAATGAAGGAGATTCACTAAAAGAAGAGAACGAAAAGAAGAGAGTGAAAGAAAATGAAGGAGATTCACTAAAAGGAAAGAACAAAAAGAAGAGGGTGAAAGAAAATGAAGGAGATTCACTAAAAGAAAAGAACAAAAAGAAGAGAGAGAAAGAAAATGAAGGAGATTCACTAAAAGAAATGAACGAAAAGAAGAGGGTGAAAGAAAATGAAGGAGATTCACTAAAAGAAAAGAACGAAAAGAAGAGGGTGAAAGAAAATGAAGGAGATTCACTAAAAGAAAAGAACGAAAAGAAGAGAGAGAAAGAAAATGAAGGAGATTCACTAAAAGAAAAGAACGAAAAGAAGAGGGTGAAAGAAAATGAAGGAGATTCACTAAAAGAAAAGAACAAAAAGAAGAGGGTGAAAGAAAATGAAGGAGATTCACTAAAAGAAAAGAACAAAAAGAAGAGGGTGTAAGAAAATGAAGGAGATTCACTAAAAGAAAAGAACGAAAAGAAGAGGGTGAAAGAAAATGAAGGAGATTCACTAAAAGAAAAGAACAAAAAAAGAGAGAGAAAGAAAATGAAGGAGATTCACTAAAAGAAAAGAACAAAAAAGAAGAGGGTGAAAAAAAATGAAGGAGATTCACTAAAAGAAAAGAACAAAAAAGAAGAGGGTGAAAGAAAATGAAGGAGATTCACCAAAAAAGAAGAGAACGAAAAGAAGAGGGTGAAAGAAAATGAAGGAGATTCACTAAAAGAAAAGAACAAAAAAGAAGAGGTGAAAGAAAATGAAGGAGATTCACTAAAAAAGAAATGAACGAAAAAGAAAGAGGGTGAAAAAAAATGAAGGAGATTCACTAAAAGAAAAGAACGAAAAGAAGAGGGTGAAAAAAATGAAGGAGATTCACCAAAAGAAGAAAACAAAAAGAAGAGGGTGAAAGAAAATGAAGGAGATTCACCAAAAGAAAAGAACGAAAAGAAGAGAGTGAAAGAAAATGAAGGAGATTCACTAAAAGAAAAGAACAAAAAGAAGAGGGTGAAAAGAAAATGAAGGAGATTCACTAAAAGAAAAGAACGAAAAAGAAGAGGGTGAAAGAAAAATGAAGGAGATTCACTAAAAGAAAAGAACGAAAAGAAGAGGGGTGAAAGAAAATGAAGGAGATTCACTAAAAGAAATGAACGAAAAGAAGAGGGGTGAAAGAAAATGAAGGAGATTCACTAAAAGAAAAGAACGAAAAGAAGAGGGTGAAAGAAAATGAAGGAGATTCACTAAAAAGAAGAGAACGAAAAGAAGAGAGTGAAAGAAAATGAAGGAGATTCACTAAAAGGAAAGAACAAAAAGAAGAGGGTGAAAGAAAATGAAGGAGATTCACTAAAAAAAAAGAACAAAAAGAAGAGAGAGAAAGAAAATGAAGGAGATTCACTAAAAGAAATGAACGAAAAGAAGAGGGTGAAAGAAAATGAAGGAGATTCACTAAAAGAAAAGAACGAAAAGAAGAGGGTGAAAGAAAATGAAGGAGATTCACTAAAAGAAAAGAACGAAAAGAAGAGAGAGAAAGAAAATGAAGGAGATTCACTAAAAGAAAAGAACGAAAAGAAGAGGGTGAAAGAAAATGAAGGAGATTCACTAAAAGAAAAGAACAAAAAGAAGAGGGTGAAAGAAAATGAAGGAGATTCACTAAAAGAAAAGAACAAAAAGAAGAGGGTGTAAGAAAATGAAGGAGATTCACTAAAAGAAAAGAACGAAAAGAAGAGGGTGAAAGAAAATGAAGGAGATTCACTAAAAGAAAAGAACAAAAAGAAGAGAGAGAAAGAAAATGAAGGAGATTCACTAAAAGAAAAGAACAAAAAGAAGAGGGTGAAAGAAAATGAAGGAGATTCACTAAAAGAAAAGAACAAAAAGAAGAGGGTGAAAGAAAATGAAGGAGATTCACCAAAAGAAGAGAACGAAAAGAAGAGGGTGAAAGAAAATGAAGGAGATTCACTAAAAGAAAAGAACAAAAAGAAGAGAGAGAAAGAAAATGAAGGAGATTCACCAAAAGAAGAGAACGAAAAGAAGAGGGTGAAAGAAAATGAAGGAGATTCACTAAAAGAAAAGAACAAAAAGAAGAGGGTGAAAGAAAATGAAGGAGATTCACCAAAAGAAGAAAACAAAAAGAAGAGGGTGAAAGAAAATGAAGGAGATTCACTAAAAGAAAAGAACAAAAAGAAGAGGGTGAAAGAAAATGAAGGAGATTCACTAAAAGAAAAGAACAAAAAGAAGAGGGTGAAAGAAAATGAAGGAGATTCACCAAAAGAAGAGAACAAAAAAGAAGAGGGTGAAAAGAAAATGAAGGAGATTCACTAAAAGAAAAGAACGAAAAAGAAGAGGGTGAAAGAAAATGAAGGAGATTCACTAAAAGAAAAGAACAAAAAGAAGAGAGAGAAAGAAAATGAAGGAGATTCACTAAAAGAAATGAACGAAAAGAAGAGGGTGAAAGAAAATGAAGGAGATTCACTAAAAGAAAAGAAGAGAGTCCAAAAAATGAAAGATACATCTTAAGAACTGAATAAAAAGCAAAGAAATTGAAATTGCACCACAAATGTGATTCCTGCTGCAACAAGGAAATCAACAAGCAGACATTCCTATCCAGATGGCAGTGACCTGCCTTTATGTAATTCCAGCAATGGACAAAGCTGGAGTGGTCAACTGACAAGTCAAGGGTTAAGATCACACAGACAAAGAGCAGCAGGGTACAGGGAAAATAGAAGATCAAATGTCAGCTGAGACAAAGTAACCCTGCTTGACCCTGGTTGGAATCTGTCCAAAAGAATGGCACTGTCTGCTGAAAAGAAATTCTTATGCAGTTAAAAGTGAAAGAGTATGCTAAAATGAACGAGTGGCATTTATTTTGGCCAAAAGTGGGAGGCACATTTACAGATGGTTTGCTTTAATATGTGAAATTCACTAGAATATGCATTGGAAAAAAAATAAAGAAGAAGCATTATGGGAAAAAAATAGAAAATAAACTTTGAAATTGCTGAATGATTACTTGTTGAGAATTTGATGTTTTTCTTTTGCATTTGAAAAATCAAAGTTTCCCACTGATTCATTTATTGATCTATTTATTGGACCTCAATGCATTGACTTGTTTCATGGCTTGGCCAGATTATTAAAAAACATGTCTCTTGTGGGCAGGGTGTTGATAACTTTTGAAAAAAATGGAGGAAAGCATATGAATATGAGGAAGGAGAAATAGTAAAATAAATAAGAATAAAATAACATTGGTGATCCATTTTGAAAGAAAGGAAAAATGTAGAAAAGAAAAAGATTGGCAAAAAATATCATCTAAAAGTAAAGAATTAATTTTTTACTAGTATTTCTTTCATCTTCATTTCTCTTGCTTTTTATTGCAACTCCCATCCATAAGAAGTAGAAGTAGAGAATATAGCTATATGGCTAAATTTGAATGACTCCTGCTGGTTAGCCTTCTTAGATGAAGCATTGTCAATTATTATTCATTTTTCACTAGTATTTCTTTTCATCTTCATTTCTCTTGCTTTTTATTGCAACTCCCATCCATAAGAAGTAGAAGTAGAGAATATAGCTATATGGCTAAATTTGAATGACTCCTGCTGGTTAGCCTTCTTAGATGAAGCATTGTCAATTATTATTCATTTTCACTAGTATTACTTTCATTTTCATTTCTCTTGCTTTTTATTGCAACTGCCATCCATAAGAAGTAGAAGTAGAGAATATAGCTATATGGCTAAATTTGAATGACTCCTGCTGGTTAGCCTTCTTAGATGAATCATTGTCAATTATTATTCATTTTTCATTAGTATTTCTTTCATCTTCATTTCTCTTGCTTTTTATTGCAACTGCCATCTATAAGAAGTAGATGTAGAGAATATAGCTATATGGCTAAATTTGAATGACTCCTGCTGGTTAGCCTTCTTAGATGAAGCATTGTCAATTATTATTCATTTTTCACTAGTATTACTTTCATCTTCATTTCTCTTGCTTTTTATTGCAACTGCCATCCATAAGAAGTAGAAGTAGAGAATATAGCTATATGGCTAAATTTGAATGACTCCTGCTGGTTAGCCTTCTTAGATGAAGCATTGTCAATTATTATTCATTTTTCATTAGTATTTCTTTCATCTTCATTTCTCTTGCTTTTTATTGCAACTGCCATCTATAAGAAGTAGATGTAGAGAATATAGCTATATGGCTAAATTTGAATGACTCCTGCTGGTTAGCCTTCTTAGATGAAGCATTGTCAATTATTATTCATTTTTCACTAGTATTACTTTCATCTTCATTTCTCTTGCTTTTTATTGCAACTGCCATCCATAAGAAGTAGAAGTAGAGAATATAGCTATATGGCTAAATTTGAATGACTCCTGCTGGTTAGCCTTCTTAGATGAAGCATTGTCAATTATTATTCATTTTTCACTAGTATTTCTTTCATCTTATTTCTCCTTCTTTGTCAATCACAGTATGAGAGCCAATCAAAAAGTAAGGCTGTTTTTCCTAATGTCACACTTTTTCTACACTATAAGAATAATTTTATATTTGCAACATTCTAAAAAACTAATACTATGCAATATTTATCATTTACCAATTTATAAAGAAATATATATGAAGACAATTTTTTATTCATAAATTTATAAACATTTACATACAATCCATTACTAAAGATGCTTGGAAAATGGTTGGTATCATGTACCACTCCAGTAAGTACCACACTGTCCTATTGCTATATCCATGGGAATTATTCAAATGAAGTACACTCCTTAGTTCTAATAGTCTTAATTGTTATGGGTAAAATCCACCATGCTATGCACATTATAGCAAACCCCTCCTATTCCCTCCATCCCCACCACCACCATGAGATGAAAGTTTCATTCAAGCAGCTTCTTCCCATGAACCACTGCCTTGTGGAACTGACTCCCAAGGGGCTGCTTTCCTGATCACTACAATCTTAACTTTTTCAAGTTAACTGTTATCTTGTGCACATATAGCATAAATTGTAGCTCTATTCTGTAACTCTCTATCACAAATGGCTCCAGGGTCTTGTGTCGGGTGAATAAAAAAAGTAAACCTAAACCAGCCACTCAAAAATCACCTAAACATCCCCCAACATTTTGTTCTCCAACATCCGTGGCATTAGAACAAATTTCTGCAGTATGGAATCTTTCCTCACTGCAAACTGCCCAGATATACTGGCTCTGTGTGAGACCAACCTTGTCTCTCCTATTCCCTCCTCTGATCTCTCGATCCCCGGCTACCTTCCTGTCCTCAGAAAAGACTCTCTAACCCACATGCACAGCCTTGGTGTCTACGTCAAGGACCATCTCCCTCTGGCCAGAGAGTTGTCTCTCGAATCGCCAGACCATTCGTATATGTGTCTCCGACTATCTCTCCTCAATGCCGTAAGCTATCTCTTCTTCCTCTATCGCTCTCCATTCTCTCAAGACTGTGGGATACTCGATAGCATATCTGACAGCATAGACAAGGCCCTCTCTCTCCACCTGTTTGCTCACATATTCGTGTTTGGTGACTTTAACACCTATCATACCAAGTGGCTTGAGAATGCCACTACTGACTGGGCAGGCATTCAAACACTTAATTTCTCAATTTCTCAATCCCTCACGCAGATAGATAACTTCTCCACGCATTTTGCCCTCAACCTGGTAGGTAAGGCCTCTCTTCTTGATCTGTGTTTTACCTCCATCCCAAATCTTGTAGAGCCACGCAGCTCTGCCCTCTTGGTAACTTTGATCATGCTGTAGTATCTGTTAACATTTCCTTCAACTCCACCCACCACAAAGAACCTCCTATCACTAGAACCTCATTTTACTATCAAAGCTGATTGGGACTCATTCCGTGATTTCCTCTGCGATGTCCCCTGGGATGTTGTCTTTACACTCCCTGTCCGAGAATGTGCTTCTGAGGTCTCATCCTGGGTTAAAGCTGGAATCAACGCTTTCATCCCCTCTAGGAAATTTAAGGTCAAGTCGCACTCCTCCCCTTGGTTCTCCGCTGCTTGCTCAGCCGCCATTGCCCATAGGAACCACTTCTTTCACCTATTTCGTAGCGACATGTCGGACTGCAATAGACGTCTCTTTGCCTTTCCCTGGAACGAGTGTAAGCGTGTCCTCAATGAAGCTAAGTCACTATTTTCTGCTTGGATGAAGGAGTGTATTGCATCTCGCAAATTTGGCTCCAAAGATTATTGGCAGCTCTGCAAGAGCATCCTGAACAATAGAAAATCCTCCATACCTCCTTTGTTCAACCAGTTCGAGGTCCTGACCTCCTCTACTGACAAGGCTGAATGTTTTGCTTGGAAATTCTCATTTAATTCAATGCTCAACTCCTCCGGTGTACCCATACCAGACTTCCCTCTAAGAACTGAGGCCCTATTGAGCAGGTTACACATAACCCCGTCATTGGTATTGGGTATTATCTCCAATTTAGACCCCCACAAGGCTAGTGGTGGAGATGGCATACCATCCATTGTCTTGAAGAAATGCGCGCCTGAGTTAGCGCCCACCCTCTCTAAACTATATAATTACTGCCTCAAGGAATCCTGTTTTCCTGACTGCTGGAAGTCCTCATCCATTGTTCCTGTCTTTAAGAACTCTGGAGAACCCTCTGACCCCAAAAATTACCGTCCTATTAGTCTCCTACCTCTCTTCTGCAAAGTCTTTGAGGCCCTAATCAACGCCGAAGTGGTTAACAACCTTACCTCACACGACCTGCTCTCAGACAAACAATATGGTTTCCGCTACGCCCGATCTACAGCTGATGTGCTTACAGCCATCATTGAAACCGTCTACCAAGCCCTTCAAAATAACAGTGAGGCTCGTGCCGTGGCTCTAGACATCTCCAAAGAGTTTGATAGGGTTTGGCATGCTGTCCTTCTTTGAAAGCTCCAGTGTTATAGTATTACAGGTCGATTGTTTGATCTAATGCAATCATTCCTGTCAAACCATGAATTGAAGGTCATTCTCAACGGATTCTCCTCCAGTTCCTATCCCACGAATGCAGGTTACCCAAGTTCCCCAAGGCTCCATCCTTGGCGCCACTCTATTCCTTATTTTCATCAACGACCTTCCTGACGCCATAGATTCCCAAGTTGGCATCTATGCGGACAACACTACAATTTACTCCTGCCTCAATTCTGATTGTCAACTTCTTGAGAGCAACTCTCTGTGTCTGCTTGGTCTCACGTTGACTGGTGACCAGAGATGGAACAAATACATTGAATCAATTGCTTTGTCCACCGCGAGGAAAGTTGGCTCTCTGTGCCGCGCCAGGAAATTTTTCTCCCCAGAATTGATACTTCAAATATACAAATCAACCATTCACCCTAGCATGGAGTATTGCTGCCATATATGGTCCGGTGCACCTTCTGTTTACCTTGGAGTTCTTGACAAGATCCAGAGACGGATATGTAATATAATTGGCCCTGATCTGGCATCTCGTCTACAGTTGCTCTCTCACAGATGTGCCGTCGCCTCTCTCTGTCTTTTCTACAAATACTTTCATGGTAATTGCTCCGATGAGCTGCTTTCACTGGTTCCCAGACTCCATGAATTCAAGCGCCCTACGAGGCTGGCATCCCGCTCTCACCCTTTCACTGTAGAAACTTTTAAATGTAGCCGTCTCTTCTACTCCAATAGCTTCATATCTTGCACCTCTCGCCTGTGGAACACCCTTCCCAATTACTGTTTCCCTAAGAGCTATAATCTCCAACTATTCAAATGTAATGTCAATTGACATCTCCAGTTACCTTGATCTATCCACTATCCCTCTCCTCATCCTTTCTTCTATCACTCCTATCTGCTCTCGCTCCAAATCTGCTGCAACCCCTGCATCCTAGTGGCTTCATGCCTTGCTCGGAGTGTAATGCTTAAAAAAAAAAAAAAAGCAAAAAAAGTAGGCTCACAAATTTGTAATGATTTTGGAGAAAAGAGAGTTATTTTTATTTTGTATTAACCACAGATACACAATGTTCTCATTCCACTGCTCATGCCTCAGGGTATCATATCTCAGGATATAGTACTGTTCAGTTATTGCTTATCTGTTTCCACTCAGTACAAGTACACACTAGTTTTCCCAGTGATTGAACTCACAACCACTATGTCACTAAATTCACAAATCAATACTTTTATCCATTAGACCTTGTGGATAAAAGACGAATATAAAGGGTGTAAATAAAATGTTTTTAAACCTTGGAATTCTAATCAGTATGTAAAATGTGATATTAGAATGTCAGTATATAGTGTAAGAAGAAGGCTATAAACTTTCTTACCTGCATTTCTTTGGGTCCAACATGCAGGCAGGATCTGAGTTGTTTGCATGCAATGGGCCAAACCTTCCAAAGCAAGAGTGGCTACTACATTTAAGTTGCCAAGTACAGGTTTGTATTCTCTCACAGATGCTCAAGATAAATGTTCCTGAGAAATTAAATTTGCTTGGCTTATTATTAGTTCTTTGAAACAAGTGTGGTGTTTACATATACGTCCACATGGAGAAAGAATTCCTGTGATTATGAAAATATGTGTTGATTCTCTTTTTGGCATTGTGCGTTGATCTATTCTTAACATTAATGAAAAAGTTTGGTGAAATTCTTGGTGGGGTGGTGACAGATGCAGCAACTAAAAAGTTTACATTTCCTAACATGGTAAAAATTCAAAATATTATCCCATCCAGAAATCTATGAAGCTGATGACCTTTTATGGACAATAATGATTTTTCATTGATTTTTCTCCGAAAAAGAAGAAAAAACAATTGAAAAGAAATGTCCAGAAGTACGGAACATTTTGAAATGCTGAAGCTAACAAATCTGACTTGCTAGAAGGCAACTCAATAAAAATGCAACAATGACGAGGAAAGAAAGCTTAAGAGAACATTTTTTGTCATAAAATGTTATTGATTGCTTTCAGGATATAATTCAAAAACAGAAAAAATATATATTAGAAATGACACAGTTTTTTGTGCTATTCTGGCTTTAAGAGCCAATTCTTAAGACGCTGTCTTTGACTCTACAATCAAACTTTGTTAATACTAAATTCAGATCTATTTAACAAGTGTTTATAAAAATTTTAATTGCATCAAAATTGAGGGCATATCTATATATATATATATATATATATATATATATATATATATATATATATATATATATATGTATATATATATATATATTTAAAGATTTTTTGTTTATACATTCTTTTTATAGATACAAATATGTATCTAAAAAAAGAATGTATAAACATAGAAATGTCTTTAAAATAATTGTCGTATTTATCCATTTAAAATATATATATATATATATATATATATACATACATACATACATTATATATATATATATATATATATATATATATATATATATATATAGTGTAAAGGATATAAGAGACCCTGATATAAGAGAAACCCGGATATCACTGCTAGATTTTCTCTGGTCCCAAATTAGCGCCTGTGTTAATGTATATAAAATAGACCAAACACGGATATAAGAGAAACCCGGATATAAGAGACTTCTTCTCCGGTCCCGACAACTCTCTTATATCCGGGTTACACTGTATAGATAGATAGATAGATAGATAGATAGATAGATACTAATTACAAAGATGGAAACTTTAATTATTCATTTCAATTATAATTTATTTCGTGAACACCGAAATATTCATCTCTTCAGATCAAAATCTCCTTAGTAAATGAAAACAATGCACTAAATGGATATATTAGATTGATAGCGATTAGATTGTTAACAGGGAGGAAAAGCAAGAGAGAAGAAATGGGATATGGTGGAAGGTTAGAAGAAAAAGGTTTATGGAATTAGTGGTTGGGTAGTAGTCAGCTTAAATCACCCGACCCAGCCGAGAATTTTTTTAGTCTACATTGAGCTCTCCATAGATTTATATCTTCCATTGGATCATCCCTACCAGGCACAAACTGATAACAGTTATATTTTTATATACAGGGTGAGATAAAAGTTTCACACCACAAGGGTCAATGGATAGGTCCAAGAGGTCCTGTTGAGTGAACACCAAGGTCACCAGACCTCCAACCTTGGATTTATTTCTGTGGAGCTATTTGAAATCAGTTGTTTATCAGACATGACCAAGAAATATTGAGGAACTTAAAGACAGAATTAAATATGAATGCCGTAAAATGACAGAGGAAACTCTCCGACATGTTAATGAATCATGCAGGCACAGAATTGAAATGTGTTTTGAAAAAGATGGACATTTTAAAAAGGCAAATATAACAATTAAATAACTAGTAAATAAAATTTTCATGTGTAATTATACTTTTAATATATGACCCCTGTGGGGCACAACATTTGCTTCACCCTGTATATATGTATATATATATATATATATATATATATACAGTTAAGTAATGAAAATCTTGGTAATCCATATGGATAATCCAAAGGAGGATGAAATCCAGAGAGCTCAATGCTAAATCAGAGCAATTAATTTAATTTAATGAAAAACAGACAACTTTAATATATATATAAATGGATTAAGTCTGTAATATAATATATATATATATATATATATATATATATATATATATATATATATATATGTGTGTGTGTATATATATATATATATATATATATATATATATATATATTTATAGTTTTAAGGTATACTATATTCATGAGCGAAAGTGCTCGATATCAGGAATAGTGTATGGAAATATAAAAGTGGGGTCAACACCCAATACTGACAGTTTGAACCAGCTTCATTTGTCAGGCCATAAATATCCAGCACTTTATATATATATATATATATATATATATATATATATATACATGTATATTGTGTACTTTCAACTGAACATATGAATTGTTTTATATATGTATCTAAAGTTATAGGAATGCTTTATTTTCTAATCATGGTCAGCACATTGTGGGAGTCATCATAGTTAATATTAACGAATGTTGGCTTTTTCTTTTTTATTAATAATGCTTCAATTATTTTTACCTTTTTTTTACATATGGATTAAGTCATTATATTCGTATTGTCAACAAGTATGTTGCAAATGGAATTTAGTAGGTCTCCGTGTGTATATTTAAATGAGACCTAATTGAGCCGTGGTCAGAGAGATGTAATGTGACTGACATAAATAGTCTCAAATTTTAAAAAATAAATCAGTTTGTCTGAGGATCACATAAGTGTGAAACCCAGGGTTACAAACTCTTATCCATTCAACTAAATATATATACATACATATATATTAGTAGTTAGGTAACTTTTTAAAATTATGCAGGATTTGATCCCAAAATGTTTTTCAATGAACACTTGAATTTTTTTTTTTATTTCATAAAACTTCTCTCCTTTAAGCATTTTTTAATGACTAGAAAGTTAACAATTTGTGGATACAAGGTCAGGTGAATAGGACAGGTCAGTAGAACAGACTAATCGAATTCCAAAACTTTTTTGCTAACTTTCATGGACATGTTGCAGCTGCTGGATGTATAAATGTGCATTTAGTGTTTCATTGCATTTTGGGGTCGGTTCTGTAGATTTATCCTTATAGAGAGTTGTTCTGGTAAGTCTATTGTTGTATGTTAGAAAGTTTCCCATTTATTTTTAACAGCCATATATGATTTTGAATAAGGATGATACATTTACCACTACAAATGGTTTGCCAAAACGGAAATTAGTTGAATGTGTGTGTGTGTAACCAAGTGGAAATTATGAGGACCCATTCTTTTTTCAAGGATAGTTGTAAGATGTGAAGTAATAACTTAGGCTATATGAGATTGACCTTACAGGTAATTCAAGGTATTTCATGCCATTTCTAGCGAAATGAAACAATTTGATATACTCAGTGTGAAGTTAAGAGAAGAAAAAGATGAGAAGTCAGATGATTCTGACCCCCAGTGTCATTAGAGATAACCAGTGGTCATTTTGGGTTTAAATCATTTTTTCCAGATAAACCTAGAATCAGGAAAGGCTAAAATCATTTTTTTTTATTTTGCTTGTAAAATGTTGTGCACTGCTGAAAAACATCATTAGACAAAAATTCTAAAATAGTTAAGATTAAATTAATTTTGGGGGGTTTTACAAAATACTCCCAAAGTACAGAAACTCTTATTGTCTCAAAAATGTAAAACATTCTTGTTTCAAAGAATGATATTAAAAAAAAAAAAATCTATTGATCAGTGTATTTCAATAATAAGAATTAGAACAGTTATAGTAAACAAATAAAAAAATGGTGAAAAATTTATCTTCTCATATTCAACTTTTGCAGTTGTTATCTGTTCATCAGGGTGTTAAATAGCACTGATTGACATTTTTTTTCAACCCAAATGCTGTTGAGCAATGGGCACATGTTTCTGGGCTATTTGTTCACACTGAATCCAAAAATCAAGTCCATTTTGCCCACATCACATTTTCTCAGTACAGATAGTTTATATTTTGCTTAAAATAGGCCAAAATGCCTAATTCACAGAGATATGCCATGGCTTAAATATGTGAGTGACATAGTTGAAACATTTTGTTTCATGTTAAAATGATTTAACATTCAAGAAAAAGTCCCCAAATAACTTTCAAAATGAATTCTAAGCTATTTCAGTTCAGACGAGCTGACTTGAAACTGCTTGATTTTATGAGAGATATCTCACTAGAAAATGTTCTTATGCCCTCAATGTTCTTAGCTTGTTAAAACTTTGGGATTTCTGTTTCTTCTCTACTTTTCATAGAACAGCAATTTTAGTTTTTATTAGTAGTTTTCACTTTAAGCCTGAAACTCTCATAAGATTTTGTAGAGGGATGGTGGAAAATCTTTTCAGGTCTTTTAAACTACTTGGATGCAGAATGAGTATTAAGATTCAATTTCTGTTTATTCATCTTGATCAGTTTCCTGATAATCTTGGTGGTTATAGTGATGGACAGGGAAGAGAGGTTTCATCAGGATCTCAAGGTAATGGAAGAAAGATACAAAGTCAGATGGGATGTTAACATGACGGCTGATTTCTGCTAGATCATCAAAAGAGATCAACCTTTTCAAAAGTACTGCAGATTTTCCAAGAAGAGATGATTTATATCTTTATATGGACGGAAATGAATGTATTTTTCATTCCTTTGTATCATCTTTGTCTGTTTTGCTTCAAACTTTGATGACACATGTTTGCCATAATTTAATTTTGTGTGAGATTTTTCTGAAAACTTTTACTGAACTGAAAATGCTGAAAATGCATTCTTTAAGTTATTGAGATACTTTTTCTTTTATGATAAATTATTCTAACTTGAAAACATTTAAGGTTGGTTCTACTTGGTGCTGGCATATCACTGTTAAATGGGTATTTTAGTCTATTTTAAGAAAAATAGAAATTATCTGTAGTGAGAAAATGTGATGTGATGTGAAAAAATGGACTTGATTTTCAGATTCAGTGTGACAAGTGTGTGAGGAACAAAAAAGACACAAAGCGTGATAAGTGTGTGAGCAATGATGTCAGAGAAGTTGCAAAAAAGGAGGAGGCTTATACTTAACACCAGGAAGAGGCAGCTGAAGTTTCTGGGACATATAATGAGGAAGGAGGGCCTGGAGAATATGATACTCATAGGTCAAATAGAGGGAAAAAGAGATAAAGGAAGACAACACGTGACATACCTCGCTGGCTTAAGAAAGTAGATGACAGAACATGGTGTTGGGGAGGAAGTCGAGGGAAGGAACTTGTTGAGAGTTGCAAGGGATAGAGAGAGATGGAGAGTCATGGTCGCCTACATCCTAAAAAGACATGGCACATAAAAAGAAATATACAGTATTGTTTTTGTATGTGTGTTTCTTTGTTAAACACACTTCAATATACAGTCAACCTATGTTTTCTACAGAAGGATGCTAAGGATATCATGAACTGAGCATGTGAGCAATGATAGAGAGGATGCAAACAAGAAGGAGGCTTATACTTAACATCAGGGAGAGGCAGCTGAAGTTTCTGGGACATATAATGAGGAAGGAGGGCCTGGAGAATATGATACTCATAAGTCGAATAGAGGGAAAAAAAGAGAAGGGAAACAACACATGACATACCTTGCTGGCTTAAGAAAGTAGATGACAGAACATAGTGTAGGGGAGGTGACAGAGGGAAGGAACTTATTGAGAGCTGCAAGGGATAGAGAGATGTGGAGAGCCATGATCGCCTATGTCCTGAAAGGACATGGCACATAAAAAGAAGAAAGAATGATTCATAAGTGTATGAAAATATAATAATATAATATAATTGGGGTTTATGACCACTAAATTGCCAATACACATCAAAATAAATCGAAATGATATTGAATAAATATTAACTGATTGAATATTATTAAAGATTTATTTACCTTTGTTGCAATACACCATTGGATAGATATTATTTCTTATAGGAATTAAATCCTATATATATTTTTCAACCAATAAAATCCCATGAAAAGGTTTGTTGGATAAACATTCATTACTACATAGGGCAGATAACAGCAAAATCTTATCACCATCTTTTGGGGACATAGCAAGCCAAAGTTTGTTCTGTGTGTTCAACATCTTATCCGAGCAGAAATTTTTCTCATCTGAGAAAAAACAAGGCATGTTCAGTTAGAGGGGGATGCTTAAGTTTGTTTAAAAGCTTTTTATTACAGTCTTTTCTCTTGTCCTTTATGATTGGGATTAAAATTGGCCCTTTCTCATCTTGTATGAGAAATACCTACCTGATAAATTCAGACACTCCCATATCCCTCACTATGGACCTGATTGACTTGGAGGGATCATTGTCAATCATGGCTTCGATCTGACTAACAAATTCACAACTTCTTTTCTTATCAGAATGATCAGAACAAATTTTTCAAGCTGTCATACCTTCATAATCACCATTAGACTCATCCAACTCTTTCCAAATTATTTGCACTGTCCTCAGATTAATTCCCAAACACTTTGAAATGTTTGTATTGGAGATTCTGGCGTGGATATCAAGTAGTACAGTGAATTGTGTCATAATGCTCTTTTTCTCACAGGTGGTACCCAACTGACCTTACTATGCTGTTGCTTTCGCAAAATCAAAAACAAACAATGCACATATGTGAAATTAAAAATATAAAATGGCGACAATTTACCCATCGCACCCAGTACACACACACACACACACACACACACACACACACACACACACACACAAATTTTGTGTCAGTAAAGAATCAGTAAACCATCTCAAAATTCTAGATAATTTGAATAAATCAGTCCAAGTTAGATTACCTACCAACTCTAGCAATAAGAAAATATTTGATAATAATAAAATTAAGTATATAAAGACTTTAGAATTAATTAATTAATTATGAGGCAAATTTACAGTATTTAGAAAAAAAAAAAACAAAAAAGATAAAAATAAACAGAAAAATTATAAACATAATTTCATATGGTTTAATCCATTTTTTGATTGTAATGTCCAAACTAATATCAGAAGAATTTTCCTAACTTTAATTCATAAGCACTTTAATCATTCACCAACACTAAAAAAGACTTTTAACAAAAATAATGTTAAGATCAGATATAGCTGCATTAATAACATAGATAAATCCATATCCCAACCATCACAACATTATATTAAACAAATATATTTCCAATAAAGACAACATTAATTTTTTAAAATAAATACAACTGACACAAAAAATATGATCTGTCCCTTGAATGTCAATGTATGATTGATAATATTGTATACTGAGCAAGCATACATTCTGGTAACGATGTCAAATTTTATTTTGGTCCTACTGAAAATCCTTGGAAACTTCACTTCTACCATCATCAAATGACTTTAGGCAATATAAAATTCAAAAACAGCACTGTTCTCTCTAAATCTTACTGGCAATTAAAGAATGATGGTCATATACCTTTTGTCACTTGGGATATTATAGCAAGAGCCAAATCTTATAACAGGAAAGGAAATAGATGTAACTTATGTCTAGTTGAAAAATGAGTTATCTTAAAACACTAAAATAACCCTAGCTTCTTAAACAAAAGAAATGAATTGATCGTTACATATAGGCATAAAAATAAATATCTGCTTAATTACATTGATCCAGACTAATTTTTAATGTAAGTTATGTTTTTTTTAAAAAAAAGCACAATTAATCTCCCTTTATGCTTAATATAAAAAATTAAAAAAATTAATATTCACAACTCTAAAATATTTTTTTCTTACATATATATACAAATCGCATATGTTTTAAATGCCAGATATAATTTTTTTGAATTAGAAAACTGTAATCCCAGTATATGTAATTGCGCCAACATTGTGATAACTAGATATTTTTAAAATTTAAATTATGTAACAGTCAGTCTATACTCAGTACCTGAAGATTGCGTTGTGCATGAAACACCAATTCATGCTGTCACTGAGGGATAATATATATATTTGTTAATATATACTTAATAGCTCTGTTGTATTACATTGAGCACTGTTTTATTAAAACCAGCACTATATGTGCGATATATTATAATTTACAGATATATATATACATATATTAGATATTTGCACCTGAAGATTGAAAGAACTTCATGAAACTCTGAGTCATACTATTGACGTTGGATATTATGTATATTCAAAATATATATATATATATATATATATATATATATATATATATATATATATATAAAACACTCTCTAATAACTAGATAGTGTGTAATATTTTTGTTGTTATTCAAATTCTAAACATAGCTTTTTTAAACAATTAACTTTGTTGATGGTCTCAAGTGAGTGTAAAGTAATAGCTGTTGTCAAGGGAAAATTTGTCCATTTGCAAAACTGTTTTTTTTTTCTTTCTGCTGGTACAATGGATTTTGCAAAACATTACTAAATTTAATTTGGAAAGTAAAATTCGCACTAACCTTTAATGATGTTTTCTGTTCCAATAATATTCACCTGCTCAATGCGTTTTTTTTGAAGCTGAAGTAAAAAAAACAAAGACATTACTAAAACAGACTTATAAATACAAATTGCTACTAAAATCCTCTTTGTAAATGTTCTTTTGTCTACGCTTAAAGATCATGGAGTACAAACAGTTTATCTATGTTTTGAGTAAAAGCAAAAATATTACACAAACCAAAATTCTTCTTTCTGTTTCATGTCACTTAGGATGTTGGCGATCATGGCTCTCCACAACTACCTATTCATCATACCTCTTAGCAATTTTTGTCTTTTTACTGTCTCTTCCCTTCTATGTTCTGCTATTCATTTACACAAGATTGTTAGGTTGGCTATTCACTTCTTTCCCCAGACCCTTTTGACTTCCATATATCCTGTGAGTGTCAAATTTTTCCAGGAATTTTTTTCTCATTACATGTTCCAACAATTTCAACTGTCTCTTTCTGTTTTTTTTTCTTTTCATTTCCATTTTACTTAAAACTTATTCATTGCAAATGATAACAATTAAAGAATACACAAACTGAAGGTGTTTGTTGTCTAAACACTGGATGAATGTTCAGATAAAAGAAAAGGAAACCAAAACTAACACAACAGTTAGGTTTAGATTTAAGGTGTGAAGATAGATTTTGGAAATGCCATAAGTTCTTGGGTTTATGGTGAGGCATGTTTAGATTCAAGGTGTAAAGATGGGTTTTGGAAATGCCATTAGTTCTTGGGTTTGTGGTGAGGCATGTTTAGATTTAAGGTGTGAAGATTGGGTTTGGAAATGCCATAAGTTCTTGGGTTTATGGTGAGGCATGTTTAGATTCAAGGTGTAAAGATGGGTTTTGGAAATGCCATTAGTTCTTGGGTTTGTGGTGAGGCATGTTTAGATTTAAGGTGTGAAGATTGGGTTTGGAAATGCCATTAGTTCTTGGGTTTGTGGTGAGGCATGTTTAGATTCAAGGTGTAAAGATGGGTTTTGGAAATGCCATTAGTTCTTGGGTTTATGGTGAGGCATGTTTAGATTCAAGGTGTAAAGATGGGTTTTGGAAATGCCATTAGTTCTTGGGTTTATGGTGAGGCATGTCTAGAATCAAGGTGTAAAGATGGGTTTTGGAAATGCCATTAGTTCTTGGGTTTGTGGTGAGGCATGTTTAGATTCAAGGTGTAAAGATGGGTTTGGAAATGCCATTAGTTATAGGGTTTGTGGTGAGGCATGTTTAGAATCAAGGCCTAAAGATTGGGTTTGGAAATGCCATTAGTTCTTGGGTTTGTGGTGAGGCATATTTAGATTTAAGGTGTAAAGATGGGTTTTGGAAATGCTGTTTGTATTGGGGTTAAGCAGGTTTAAATTCATGGTGTGAAGGCCTGGTTTGGGAATGCTGTTAGTTTTGGGGTTAGGCAGGTTTTGATTTAGGGTGTCAGGGTAAGGTTTCGTGATGGGTTTAGTGTTAGACTTAGGGCATAAGGGTAAGTTTTGAAGACGGAATTAGTGTTTATGAGGTATACGGTTGGTGTTAGGGTCTTCAAGTTCAGGATTAGGGGTTGTGATTCAAGTTGTGGTTGGGTTTAGGGTGACATTTATTTAGGAATAAATATCAAAAGAAAAATATTAAGGTGTTCAGAAAGTTTATACAAGTGTAAATTAAATTTATTTAAATATTATTGATCAGAATTGTAACCACCATCACTTTCAATGACTGCAGCCTAATGGGAAGGCAAATTTTTTATTATGTTTTGAGGAAGGAAGGCTTGAAAAATCTGATGCTCACAGGACAAATTGAAGGCAAGAGGAAACCAGCACATGACATACTTAGTGAGCTTGAGTAAATGGATGGCAGAACAGGATTTAGTAGAATTAACAAAAAGACAAAATTTATTAAGAGCTACAGTGGACAGGAAGCTGTGGAGAACTATTATCGCCTACATCCTGAGGGGACACAGTACATAAAGAAGAAGATAGAAAAAGTATGAATAACTGTTTTCAGTATCTTTGTTTATCATCTTATAAATGATTTAACTTGTTTATCAGTATATAGTTTTAAGCTAATCAAATACAATGTAACCCGGATATAAGAGAGTTGTCGGGACTGGAGAAGAAGTCTCTTATATCCGGGTTTCTCTTATATCAGGGTTTGGTCTATTTTGTTTAGGTAAGTATGGGAACACTTTGGGACCAGAGAAAATCACTCTTATATCCGGGTTTCTCTTATATCCGGGTTTCTCTTATATCCGGGTTTCTCTTATATCCGGTTTACACTGTATCTTAAAAGAAACATTGTCTGATATTAATTTTTAATTTTTAATAATAAAAATTGTTATATCAAGTTTCACCTGATTAATGTACAGGTATACCTGGCCCTACGTTGTTAATTGGTTCCAGGGATCAGAACTTAGGTCAAAAACCAACTTAAGTCAAAATAACCACACTATAAATCACAAATAAGCACTCCGCATTGCATATTACAGCATTTCTGATATGTACATACAGTATTCTCAATAAAATAATCAGCTTTACGATATAGCCTTAAAGACTGCTGAATAAGATGACAACACAGAGTCAGAGATCTTTTCATATTTCATTCTGTAGGATTTATGACAATTACAGTGTAACCCGGATATAAGAGAGTTGTCGGGACCGGAGAAGAAGTCTCTTATATCCGGGTTTCTCTTATATCAGGGTTTGGTCTGTTTTGTTTAGGTAAGTATGGCTCTAATTTTGGACCGGATAAAATCTCTCTTATATCCGGGTTTCTTTTATATCCGGGTCTCTTATATACGGGTTACACTATATATTTATGTATATATATATATATATATATATATATATATATATAGAGAGAGAGAGAGAGAGAGAGATAGATAGATAGATAGATATGTATGTATATACAGTGTAACCCGGATATAAGAGAGTTGTCAGGACCGGAGAAGTCTCTTATATCCGGGTTTCTCTTATATCCGGGTTTGGTCTATTTTGTTTAGGTAATATGGCTCTAATTTGCGACCAGAGAAAATATCTCTTATATCCGGGTTTCTCTTATATCCGGGTTACTATATATATATATATATATATATATATATAAATATATATATATATATAGATAGATAGAGAGAGAGAGAGAGATAGATAGATAGATAGATAGATAGATATGTATGTATATACAGTGTAACCCGGATATAAGAGAGTTGTCAGGACCGGAGAAGTCTCTTATATCCGGGTTTCTCTTATATCCGAGTTTGTTCTATTTTGTTTAGGTAAGTATGGCTCTAATTTGGGACTAGAGAAAATGTCTCTTATATCCGGGTTTCTCTTATATCCGGATTACACTATATATATATATATATATATATATATATATAAATATATATATAGAGAGAGAGAGATAGATAGATAGCTAGATAGATAGATAGATATGTATGTATATACAGTGTAACCCGGATATAAGAGAGTTGTCGGGACCGGAGAAGTCTCTTATATCCGGGTTTCTCTTATATCCGTGTTTGGTCTATTTTGTTTAGGCAAGTATGGCTCTAATTTGGGACCAGAGAAAATCTCTCTTATATCCGGGTTTCTCTTATATCCGGGTCTCTTATATCCGGGTTACACTGTATATTAACATTCACTGTAAATGTACAATATGATTTTATATACGTTTATTCTTATTTATTTTGAAGTAACATGATTTTATGTGCTTTTAACACTTTTCTAGTGGTAATATGACTTCAATATTTGTGGTGGAAGTTGAATAAAATGACTTAACCTTGATATTTATTTTTCCATATATTTTTTTGTTTGACAAATGACATATAATTGAGAAGAACTTATCTTTTTGTTTCTGAATTTCAATGTACAGGTATACATCAGGTTGAGTGGCCTGGACTTAATACAAATGTTAGTGACAGAAACATTAGGTGGGTTGTTCCCTATTTTCTCTCTTGTTTTCAATACATCCCATAAATGTCAAATCTCATGTCTACTAGAAATTCCAATTGTCTCCTAATTCTGAGTGTCCTTTTTGTATCTGTACCCATTGTATTCTCAGTATCCTTATCTAGAACCGCATTTCTTTTGCCTCAAGTTGCTTCTTCATCTATGAGGAGATTGTACAGCATTCACTTCCTCATATGAGAACCAATAATTCAGTAATCTTTTCTTTGATTCTGAAGAAATTTTCCTCTATCTTTGTATTTTGGAAAGGTATATTTCACCATTCGAATTGCCCATTGTTTATAGTACTACTTATGTATTGCTCCCTGCTTCAACCTGGGCTAAGTCTGTAATACTCAGTCCAGAGATTGAACTCATAGCAAACATAGACTTGCAATCCTACAAAAAACAGTGTTTCAAAAGGACAATTTTCCATTGACCCTGTTATTTTAACTATGTTCATTCCCATGGCTATATTTATTTACAGGATTATAAAAGATGTATGATTTACTATTTTATAAACAAATAAATATGAAGGGAAATTTTTTTTTCAAAAATATTTTTTAAATTATAAAATTATTAAAAATATTAGTCAATGATTGAAAATTTATTGCAATAAATTTGCAATAAGTTGCTATAATTAATTGCAATAAATAAAATTGGTAATTGGTTAAGGTTTTAAACCTTAACCAATTATTAGGTTAGTGCAAAAATATTGATGTAATAATGTCGTTTTTTGACGTATTTTTAACGTCGAAAAACGACATTATTACGTCATTATTTTTGCACCAACCTAATACCAATTTTACTACCTTCACTCCCTCAGCAATGTTTCTTGCTTTAAAAAGTTATTATTAGAATTTAATAAAACCCCAAACATATGAAGTTGAATTTATATGTTTCCTTTGTTCTTTGGGAATTTGCAACAGAAATATTAAACACTATTTATTTATTAAATCATTTATTTACTAAAATAATTTTACAACATTCTTAATATGCAAGCCAACATCAGACTGCAATGTCTATAATTGATCAATTTATAAAGAAATATATTTTAAGACATTTTTTATCTTTATATGTTCTTTTTTATACACAAATATTTAAGTACATGCTCTTTATATAATAAACAGTATTAACAACATTTACCGGCTTGAATGTCCAAGAAATTTTCAGGCTGGTAAATGTCATTAATACTGTATAAACAGAGCATTTACTTAAAGATTTGTATCTATAAAAATGAACATATGAACATAAAAAAATGTCTTAAAATAATTGTCGGACTTTGTCCATTTCATAAAGAAATATATATGAAAATGAATTTTTTAAATTTTTAAATAAATGATTTCTTTTCATATTTTTTTCTTTATAAAATGGTAAAAAAATAAATCTTTAAATTAAATAATATTTTATAATCTTGCAAATGATAAATCATGTGAGATATTTAAAGCAAAGAAATGACATTGTAGTAGTAGAGAAAGCTTAATAAATCATAAATATATATCTTAAATCATTGGAGTGAACGTAGTTTAAAAAATAATGGAAAAACTGTCCTTTTAAAATGCCATTTTTGGGGGGGGGGGGTTGCGTCCATGAAGGTCCATATTTGACAAACATTTCTTCTCTCTGTTTGAAATAAATAAATGCATAGTCTTGTGTAAAAGTTGATCTTGTGCAAAATCTGATCATGTTGTCATCGAACGTCGATTGCATGCGAAAATATTTTTTTATAGAAAAATTGGTTTCCTTATGAACCCAAAATTATTATTCTTCTGATGAAATTGATCTTTTAATTAACATTTGTACTGACATCATTTAATTATTTGTAAACAATTCTGTTATCTTCGTTACAAAAGCTTTGAAATCAAATATTTATTATTTATTATTTTATAAACCAAAAAATTCAAAAAGCAATCTTTTTATTCAAAATTGTTTTTTTAAATTACAAAATTATTAAAATATGTAAACCATCTACAATGCGATAAGTTTTAAAACATCACCTAATTGCCAATTGTACCTACCTTCAGTCCATCGGGAATGTTTTTTGATTTAAAAAGTGATTATTAGAATTTTAATAAACTTCAAACATATGAACTTGAATTTATGTTTTCTTCGTTCTTTGAGAATTTACAACAAAAATATTACACACTATTAGATTGTTTATTTTCAAAAATGATTTTATATTTTCAGCATTCTTAAAAATGCAAACCAAACAATGCAATGTTTATCATTTGTCAGTTTATAAAAAAAATAAATATGAAAATTAATTTTTTTAAATTTTTGAATAAAAATATTTCTTTTCATATTTATTTCTTTATGACATGGTCAATAATAAATCTTTTTAAAATGTAAATATTTATTTTATAATCTTGTAAATAGACATTGCCGAGCGAGTGAATGTAGTTAAAATGATAATAGAAATGTCAGTGAAAAAAACATCTTTCTGAAACATTAATTTTGGGTTGGGGCGTATCTTGCACAAAGGCCCACGTATGCAGAATTGTTCCATAAAAATATTTTTTGGATATCACCCCAAGAAAGGCAGGAGTGTGACTAGCACGTAAGGGGCTACAGAAAGTGAAAGCAGGAGTAAAGAGTGTGTTTTAGGAAAGGATATAGAAAAGGACAGGAACCAGAATCAAGGCATCAGATGTTGATTGACTTTACATTTGAATATTTGAAGATTATAGCTATCAGGGAAGCAAGTAAGAGGAAGGGAGTTCCACTGACAGGAAGTGCGAAACAAGAAGCTATTGGAGTAGAAGAGATGGCTACATTTAACCGTTTCGACAGTGAAAGTTTGGGACTGAGATGCCAACCTAGTAGCACTCTTAAATTCATGCAGTTTGAATTTGCTGATAAAGTAATTGTGAACCAATCCTTGAGCTGGGTAGCACAAAAAAGAGGAGGACATTTGTCTTAATGTAAGTAATATATTTTTTATATTCACTGTCATCTTCATCATCACAGTCATCAGTCCCATGAACGAGTGTGGTTCTAGCTTTGCTGCACAGGCCTTTTGAACTGTCTGTCAATCCTTACCCGGACTGAGAGACAACCGAATTGACAGTGAATTTCAAACTGAACTTCTTTGCTTAATCTATAGGGGTAGATCATTCTTGTTCTACTGTCCATGTCTCAGGATATCTAATTTGGTACTTATTTAGTACTGCTCAGATATCACCTGCCATGTTCTTTTACTAGGTCCAAGTCTGTACTACCTGACTCAGGGATTGAACTTAGAATTATTATGTCATCAATTTCATGAATCAACTAGGTTATTGTCATATAGGACAATCCTGAAAGTGGAACATGAAGCCCAAAATGTAATATTCTTCTTGCCTGTCAGAACATTTTCATAAACTCTGGTACTTTGTAAAGTCTTGTAGTGGATGGGTTAATTATGTGCTAATATTTGTTGAGAATAGGTTGCGTGTCAATTAACTATTTCCACTAACATCAAAATAAAATACAAAATTCAACTGAATTGTTCTATAACGTAACAATAGATTTATTTAGGTTGACGTACAATATGCACAAAAGGATAGGACAGAGTCGTGTCCCTATAACTTGGAATATTTGTACCAGAGTTCATATTAAGAACAAGACATATTATATTAGAAACTGATAAAACATTTATATACAATTCAAAATGATATACAAGCAGAATATTAAGTATATGTTATGTTGGCAAATGTGTATGATGTTTTAAGTTTCCGAATGTCTTCCTTGTAAGTGTTCAGAAAATTCTTAAGAAATAATTTACCTTTCACTGTAATATTTTTAAGGTCGTTCGCACATGAATGTTTACTTAATAGATAGTAAATGTAATTTACTTTAGATAAGCAATATCTGAGAATTAGTGTCCACAGAATTGGTTGAGTTGAATTGTTAGTGAGTCAGCGTTGAGGTGTTTCTTTGGCGGTAAAGTCTGGTTTCGAACGACATGGAGTAAGTTAGCAAATTCTCTGTGGTGCTGTCACTGACTGGCTTTGGTCAGTCGGTTTTTCCTTTATATAAGTTTTCGAAGGTCCAAAGTTGGCTCAAAAGGTTTTGGCGCAATTTCGATTTCAGCGCGTGAAACTTTTAGATCGTTGTCGTTATCCAATGAAATTTCTTTATTCGCCTAATACAGTTTTAATTGGTCAAAGTTATTTGTACGTAGGCGTAAGATATAGACCGTTCTGTTACTAGGGTTTGCAGGTAGAAACAGGACGAGTCTATAGTCTACAGAATAAAATACCTGCATAAAAAATGCATTTTACAATATTCAGGATGAATGTGTAGCGGACAGGTTTGTACATGTTACAATCTGAACATGTGTGTCCTTCTGAAATTAAAGTCCACTACAAAAATATGGTGGACTTATCTTGAGTCCACCTAAAAGAAATATAAACTAAAACAAGAACTGATATATATGTACAAACAAATATGTGTATTAAACAACAAAAGAATTTACAATGGACAAAGACATTAATGTGTGCATGTTTGGAAAATTCATGTTTCAATGAATGTTTTTATGTATGTGTGTGTATCATATTCATGGCGTCTCCCACAAGAGAGAACACAGTCTTCTGTGAGAGCCTACATTGTTGTAGTGTCCACTGTAAATGAACAATGAAAAAGGGAATAAGGCAAGAAATCTATAGAAAATATAGCAAGAAATTTATAGTGTTTGGAGAGCTCCACCAAGTAGTGGTGTTAGAATTTAAGAGGAGATAACTCCGACAAATGTAAATTTCTGTTTTATCTTGTCTAGATCTTATTTTTAGTACTACACAGTTATTGCTTGTCCTGTTTCCACTGAGTCCAAGGAATTGAATTCACAAGAATTAAATGAGATATTGCTAGACATGGACAGTAGAACAAGAACACTCGACCTCCATAGATTAAAGGGTTCAGTTTGGTATTTCCAGTAGATTACCCCAACATACTCTTCATAAAGGTCGAAGGACACAATAACCAAAATATTGTGATAACAACAACAAAGATAATAATCTGAATATAAATAGTGTAACTAATGATAACTCTATAGTTTTAGAGGGCAAAACAATTTGTCTTTCTTTTCTAACACTCTTTAGTCGCCATGACTTTTAGCACAATCGAACAAAAGGGAGCCACTGTGCTGGTGACTAACCCTTCCTTCCAACAGTAGCATGTCACGGATCACAAACTCCTCATCCCGAAAATTCAGATAAAAATTATAATCACTAAAACTAAGAACTAGACTTTGTCAGTGGAATGAGAACAGTTTACCCACGTAGATAATTCTGTTCAAAATTCCCTCACATTGAGATTACACTTGATGAACACCAAAGAGTACAAGAGCCGAAACATTGTGATAACAACAAAGGTGAAAACAATAGTCTGTATGTAAATAGCAGAAATAATGTATCTAAAAGTTGTACATACTGTATGAAACAAAAATTGATTTTTAGTTAGTATAGTCTTGATTAAGATCTCGGAGGATGATCACAGTTGAAGACAATTTTGTCTCTAAGTGAGTTGATCTTTGGGGTGAAAAGTAATCAATGGATTTTGTGACGTTGTTGAACCAGCTGGGGCCAGCACAAGTTCAAACGTCAGAAAATTAGAGCAGGTCAAATAACAACCCACCAAGGACCTGACCCTTTGGGAATTAATCTTAAATTTATCTGAAAAATTTTGGAAAAAAATACGAAGAAACAAAATAAATCAGCAGATGGAAGAAAAAAATTGACTAATGATGTGAGGGAAAAAAAAGAAAAAGTCACTATGAGAGGCAGACATGAGATAAAATGGAATAATTGCAATGCAGTCTTCTTCTTCTATGTGCCATGTCCTTTCAAGACATTGGCGATCATGGCTCTCCACTATTTCCTGTTCTTTATAGATCTTAATAAATTTAGTCTTTTTGTTATTTCTCCTAAACAGTGTTCTGATTTCAGTTTAAACAAGCTCATTCTTTTTTTTACATCTATGTGCCATGTCTTTTCAGGATATTGGCAATCATGGCTCTCCACTATTTCCTGTTCTTTATAGATCTTAATAAATTTAGTCTTTTTGTTATTTCTCCTAAACAGTGTTCTGATTTCAGTTTAAACAAGCTCATTCTTTTTTTACATCTATGTGCCATGTCTTTTCAGGATATTGGCAATCATGGCTCTCCACTATTTCCTGTTCTTTATAGATCTTAATAAATTTAGTCTTTTTGTTATTTCTCCTAAACAGTGTTCTGATTTCAGTTTAAACAAGCTCATTCTTTTTTTACATCTATGTGCCATGTCTTTTCAGGATATTGGTAATTATGGCTCTCCACTATTTCCTGTTCTTTATAGATCTTAATAAATTTAGTCTTTTTGTTATTTCTCCTAAACATTGTTCCACCTTTAATTTACACAAGCTTATTCTTCTCATTCTTCTTTTACTACTATGAGCCATGTCCTTTCAGGATGTTAGTGATCATAGCTCTCCACAATTTCCTGTCCATTGTAACTTTTATTAAATTTTATATTTTTGCTATCTCTCCTAACACATATTCTATCACCGATTTACACAACCTCATTCTTCTTCTTCTTCTATGTACCTTAGCCCTTCAGGATGTTGGTGGTCATGACTCTCCACAATTTCCTCCCCTTTTAAATTTTCTCTTTTTGCTATTTCCCTTAAACCTTGTTCAGCCACCCTTTTATTCAAGCTCATTCTATTTCTATGCACTCTCTTCCTTCTAGACATTAGCTATTATGGTTTGGCACAACTTCCATTACTTTGAAGTGCTTAAAGAATTTTGTCTTCTTGTTATCTCTGCTAAACCCTGTTTTACCATCCATTTAAGGCAAGGTTGTGGGTAGGTTATGCATTGTTTTCATCTCCCCCTCTTACCTTCAATATGTCTTATGAGTATCAGATTTTCCAAGCCTTCTTTCCTCATTATGTGCCTTAGAAATTTCAACTATCTTTTCCTGATGTTAAATATAAGTGTCATTTTTGTTTCCATTTTCTCTAAAACTTTGTCCTTGTTCAGATATTCAGTCGATGGTATTCTCAGCATCCTTCTGTAGAACCACATTTCTATCGTTTCATTTTCTTCTTCATCTGCAAGTAGATTGTCTGATATTCACTGCCATATAGAAGGACTAATATTATACAACAGTTCAGTACTCTTTGTTTTGAATGAAATTTCTCTGTTTCTTAATACTTTACTTAGCTTTAGTAAGGCATGTTTTGCTATCCCAATATGCCTTCAGATATCAGTGTCACGCTTTCTGACCACTGTTAAAGCACTTCTCAGATATATTGTTGTACTTGTTTCCAAACATATGGTATTTTCAGCATACTTCTGATATATAGAAGGACTGATATAACTCTTCAGTACTCTTTTCTTTGTTTCTAATAAAATCTTTCTATTTCCTAATACTTTGCTTAGCTTTTGGAGTGATATTACATAACAGTTCAGTGCTCTTTTCTTTGTTTCTAACAAAATATTCATTTTTCTTCATACTTGGCTTAGCTTTTGGAGTGATATTACATAACAGTTCAGTGCTCTTTTCTTTGTTTCTAACAAAATATTCATTTTTCTTAATACTTGGCTTAGCTTTTGGAGTGATATTACATAACAGTTCAGTGCTCTTTTCTTTGTTTCCAACAAAATATTCATTTTTTTTAATACTTTGCTTAGCTTTTGGAGTGATATTGCATAAGAGTTCAGTGCTCTTTTCTTTGTTTCTAACAAAATATTCATTTTTCTTAATACTTTGCTTAGCTTTTGGAGTGATATTACATAACAGTTCAGTGCTCTTTTCTTTGTTTCTAACCAAATTTTCATTTTTCTTAATACTTTGCTTAGCTTTTGGAGTGATATTACATAACAGTTCAGTGCTCTTTTCTTTGTTTCTAACAAAATATTCCCTTTCCTTAATACTTTACTTAGCTTTTATAGAGTATTTCTTGCTATTTTGATATTCTTATTTTTTTCTCAGTTGTACAAAGTTCATTAATAATAGTAAATGTAATAAAAATTTGTGATAACAACAATAAAGATGAGGTCAATAGTTCAAATCAAAATAGTTAAAATAAATAGGGATCTAGGTGCCTGTGTGTACATCAGATATCCTTTCAATTCTTTGCTTTAAATGTCTCATGATTTACTGAGAATTTCTTATTTGGGGGTGGGGGAAGATGTACAAATCTCATTAATAGTAGCAAATGTAATAAGAATTAAACTAATTTCACAAACATTTATGCAGTCTGTTCCTGAAATGTAATAAGCAAATAAATGTACCGATAACATGCATATCTATGACTTTTATTTATATTGTCATTGTGAAACATTAGTTGTTTTGTGATACGGCTTACTTTTTACATGCCCAACAATGATATGGCTCTCCATAAAAAAAAAAAAAAACTTACCCACTCTTGGATTAAGCTAACAAAAGGAGTAAGAGTGGGACTCCAAAGACTCAAGTTTAACCCTACTAAGGATTTTTGCCAATTGGTTGATAGCTGAGAATGTCAAGTAGAAAAGATTAAAAAGAAGACTAAGAAATTAAAATAAGAAACTATAAGAATAAAAAACTAGTACTTAATTTAAACTACACAAATAAATTAAGTGAAATAAAAACATTTCTCTCATCTACAGTGCCAGAAAATCATGGATCACAGGCAAATTACATGTTGCTAGTAATGTAGGTAGGATGAATGGTTTTATTTTTTATTTTATTTGTTTATTTTACAAACAAAAATGTGCTATTTTACGGTTGCTTTAAAAATAAATATTTTTCATGTTTGCTTCATAATATTAAATATACATTATTTACATTATTCAGACTATTGTCCTCATCTTTGTCGCAATATTTATTACAATGTTTCGGCAGTTGTATGCTTCGGCCTTCTTCAGGTGGTTGGAATGTCAAACTGAACCCTTTATTTCACTCACTGGGGTGTCTGTTCTAGTTCCACGTGCCATGACTAATGGATGTCAGTTATCAGTTATCTCCCAACACCTTTATCCACAAAAACACATGGCACAGTAGATAAAGGCATTGTTTAGATCCAGTGAACGGACTCAAAGAGTGTGAGTTCAATACCTAGTTAAGGCAGTGGAGAACTTGGAGAGGGGAATTAACAGGAGATAACTGATAACTGACATCCATTAGACATGGCACATGGAACTAGAACAGTCTACTCCAGTGAGCAAAATAAAGGGTTCAGTTCGACATTCCAACCACCTGAAGAAGGCCAGAGCATACAATGGCTGAAATGTTGTAATAAATATGGCGGCAAAGATGAGGATAATAGTCTGAATAATGTAAGTAGTGTACATAATACCTCATCTCAGAAATATAGACAGATATTAAATATACATATTCTTCATCTCAACACTACTGTCTTTGCTACAGTTTGTAATAGAAGTCATGAGCATACTGATATCATAAGGGATTGATACTAGTTGCGGTCTTGTGTCAAACTTTGTAAAGTCTGTTAATGCATTATTTACACTATTTACATTCACATTAATGTCCACCTCTATGCTGTTGTTATCGCTGTCTGGCCCTCCTCAGGTATATATTGATCGGGTTTACCTACAGGAAACTGAAGTTAACTCTTTATTTAAATTAGGTGGGTATATTTCATCTAGTTGAATATATGAGAAAGAAAAAAAAAAGAATAAAGAGAGAAAAAAAAGAATGCAACATAAAGTAAATAGAAATAATGCATGAAAGAGGGTCAGAAAAAAATGAGGTTGTAAACAATGACTGCTACTACTACTAATACTGCATAAGCTCTTCCATGAATTGAGCCCTCGTGGTCATTGGTTTGTTTATTCAAACAATAAGTACATAAAAATTAGCCTTCCTCTCAACCACTAAAAGCTCAGGGGTAAAATCTCTGACTGATGCCAAATCAGTCAGGTTTTGATCCTGGCTTCAGGCAATCAGATGTCTAGTCACACTGATGAGCTGTGATACAGTAAAACAGTCAGGTTTTGATCCTGGCTTCAGGCAATCGGATGTCTAGTCACACTGATGAGCTGTGATTCAGCAAAACAGTCAGGTTTTGATCCTGGCTTCAGGCAATCGAATGTCTAGTCACACTGATGAGCTGTGATGCCAAAATCAGGTTTTGAACCTGGTCAATTGGAGGTCTAGTCACACTGATGAGCTTTGCCAAATTCAGGTTTTTGATTCTGGCTTCAGGTAATCGGATGTCTAGATGAGCACTGATGCCAAATCAGTCAGTTTTGATCTTGGATTCAGGCAAAATGTCAGTCTGATGAGTTTTGCCAAATCAGTCAGGTTTTGGTCCTGGCTTCAGGCAATCGGATGTCTAGTCACTGATGAGTTGTGATGCCAAGTCAGGTTTTGATCCTGGCAGGCAAAATGTCAGTCACACTGATGAGCTGTTTTCAGGTTTTGATCCTGGCTTCAGGCAATCGGATGTCTAGTCACACTGATGAGCCAAATGTCAGGTTTTGATTCTGGCTTCAGGCAATCGGATGTCTAGTCACACTGATGATGATTCAGCAAAACAGTCAGGTTTTTGCCAATCGAATGTCTAGTCACACTGATGAGCAGTGATTTCAGTTTTGATCTTGGCAGGCAATCGGATGTCTAGTCACACTGATGAGCTGTGATGCCAAATCAGTCAGGTTTTGGTCCTGGCTTCAGGCAATCAGATGTCTAGTCACACTGATGAGTTGTGATGCCAAATCAGTCAGGTTTTGATCCTGGCTTCAAAATCAAATGTTTCTGATGAGATTACAGCAAAACAGTCTTTCTGTGGATTACAATATATAGATAGATAGGTAGATAGATAGATAGATAGATAGATAGATAGATATGCTTCCTCATTTTGTGTCTTTCTGATTATACCTACTAATGTCCTTTATATTTCCATAAAACTTTGTCATTTCTCATATTTTCCATTTATGTTGCAAAATGAAAATGCAAAGATGGAAGAATATAAGTAGAAGAATGATGAATGAGTAAAATATGTGAATGAATAAATGAAAGAAAAAATGAATAAAGCAAGAATGGAAAACAGACAAAAGGGAAATAAGAAATGAATGTAGAAAAAACAGAAAATAAAGGAAAAAGATAAAAGACCAATAAGGCTCTTGGGAATAAGGAAAACTGGCAGAAAGAAATACTTAGAATTAAAGCAATCATTAGTCAAATTCACATTTATTGAATACCAATTAGAAAATATGTATAAATTAAATAACTGGCCAAATTGTCTGACTTCTACTATAGTATATATAACTAACCAACAAAATTTTCATATAAATTTATATGACAACTGCCACTTCTTTATAGAAGAAGACCATCTTTTCCACATTGAAATGAGCAACTATTGGACTACAGATGACATTGCAAACCTCACTCCTGCATATCTTTTTTCTATAAATAACACATGGAAATGACTTTCAAAGTTACTTTCTCCTTACATGCCACTTCTGCATGAAACTATTTATAGAAAAGTCACAGAGAAGCTACATTGCAGCAGTGGGAAAGATGCCAGGTCAGGACCGAAAACATTGCAAATTTTTCTTTGGATTTCATCAGGAATCTCTAAATACATAGAAACACCAGACTAGATGTGACAGCAATATTCAAAGTGTGAAGAAATGGTAGACTTACAAATTTGCAGAATAGATACTGGCACGAAACATTGTCTCGCACGACACAGTGATCCAAATTTCCTAGCAGTATACCGAGCAGTTGATTCAATATAATCTTTTCACTTTATGCCAGTGGTCACCTGAGAAAGTAAAATGAGCCACTATCCAGGAGATTAGCCTCAGCCATGCTAATGGACAACGAAAAAACGTTCTTCATGATGATTAAAAGAGTGGAGTTTTGTTTCAGATGCGTTAAAATTAAAAAAGACATTTTGTTATATAGGAATAAAGTATCTTTGCCAACATTGGAGTTTGAACACAGATCACCAGAAAGCAAACGTAGGCGATCCCATTTTGAATGAGTAGATCACATGATGGTAAAGGAGATGTATATATGGGAATTAGTGTGGCATCTAAGTGATCACTATACAGATTACTATTTGGATCACTATTTCATGGTTACTTTTAGAGCAAGTACTATTAGTGCAAGTGTTATTCAAAGGCATCTGACACTAATATTGTTCAACGGCATTACTGTAGTTGTATCTGTGATTACAAAGTCTCTATTACAATGAGCATTATGAAAGTGACAACAAGTATGCACTGACAAAGTGGCAATGAGTGTTTGTTGATATCACAAAAGATTTCTTTCACAGTCAACAAGAGACAGATTGACCTCAGCTGCCAATTTGATCTTATCAAACTAATCAGACTTACTTAATCCAGGAGTAAAAAGTTGTGAAAGCATTGATACTGTGTTTAGAAGTGATGACACCTGGAATATCATAGATGAAACTTAGAAACAACATAGGTGCATAGATAGAGACCAGGCATACACCAGCATTAATGCAAAAAGATCTAGAAGACTTGCCATCCCAGATAACATTCATTTTGCAATTTGATAAGAAAGATTGAATCAGATCAAAAGTTCGTCCAGTAACCCTTGTAACTTGTGAGGATCAACATTTCTTTTTTTTAATCATTTCACCCCAAGCAAGGCAGTGAAGTCATCAAGACACAAGGGGTTACTGAGCATGAAAGAATAAGTAAAAAGAAATATTATCAAGGAGTGATAAAATAAAAGAAGTGGAATCAAGAAGATTGACATTGAATTTAAATTTTTGAAGATCAAATTTGGCAGGAAAGTATGGAAGCAGAAGAGAGTTCCACAAGTGTGAAGTGTGAGAGAAAAAACTGTTAGCATAGAACTTATGGTTGCATCCATTCAGCTGTAAAATGATGACACCTTGTTGCCAGTCTAGTACTGTGATTAAATTCATAAAGTCTAGCTGCCATAGTGGAAAGTTCATCAGAACAATTACCATGAAAGTATTTATAGAAAAGGCACAGAGAAGAATATATATATATATATATATATATATATATATATATATATATATATATATATTACATAAATCATTCATACAAAAAACAGATATAGAAGTTAATGATTTAAATGATGAGAATACATCCTCGCAAACAAATTTAATGAAGTACATTAACCCTGAACCTACATATGAATGTTATGATCCCTGTTTATAAATTCCAATTGCATAAGGTCTTTTTTAGTTTTTTACAAGCTTTCGTCTGTTCATACAGACATCTTCAGGTATGGAAATAGATTTGTTTTTTGTTTTTTACTTCTCGGTAATTTATAAACAGGGATCATAACATTCATATACAAGTTTGGGGTTAGTGTGTGTACTTCATTAAATTTGTTTGCGAAGATGTATTCTCGCCATTTAAATCATTAACTTCTATATCTGTTTTTTGTATGAATGATTCATGTAATGTAAATTGAACTGCAATTGAACTGCACCACATACTTGATTGATATATATATATATATATATATATATATATATATATATATATATATATATATATATATAGAAAAAGTTTCAAATTGAAAATTATAATGTTTTATTTTATGAAAGTATTTATTTATTTATATATATATTTGATATTTCAAATTGTCCTCAATTTTTCTTCAGAAATAACTGTTTGTTACAAATAAATTAAAATTACTGTTTGTTAGCAAGTAGCGTCCTTCGCGAGACGCGGACGTCACGTGATATGGAACGTCACTGTTCGGATATTCCGAACTTAAATCTAACTGTCATAAATATTTAAAAAAAATTTTTTACTATATCTAAAAAAAAGTCTGGAAACAATTTTAGATTTCGTTTTAATAACCATAAACAAACAATACGTGAAAACAACCCTTATTCCCCCATAGCTAAACACTACAATCAATCAGGACACACATTAGAAAACTGCAAATGTTTATTCCGATTTTACTTCCACATTCACACGCAGAAAAAAAAGAAACATATTGGATTTTAAAATTAAATACACATAAACTAGGGTTGAATAGGGACTTAGGTGTTTTAAATCTTTATAAATATTTCAATAGTTACGCAATTTTTTTTAGATATAGTAAAAAAATTTTTTTTTTTTTTTTTTTTAAATATTTATGACAGTTAGATTTAAGTTAGGAATATCCGAACAGTGACGTTCCATATCACGTGACGTTCGCGTCTCGCGAAGGACGCTACTTGCTAACAAACAGTAATTTTAATTTATTTGTAACAAACAGTTATTTCTGATGAAAAATTGAGGACAATTTGAAATATCAAATATATATATAAATAAATAAATACTTTCATAAAATAAAACATTATAATTTTCAATTTGAAACTTTTTCTATATATACATATTAAGAAAGTATACGTGGCTTCTCATTATGCTATATATATATATATATATATATATATATATATATATATATATATATATATATATATATATATAAATCAATAAACAATAAAATCCAAAAATTACCTCATATGGGGAATAGCCTACTTTGACAGACGAAAATATTGGTCATCTGTCTTATCAAACCTGGTGTGGACAGAGTTTGTGTCAGAAGGCAACAATGCCACTAGGATGTAATAGGTTACTGGGAGGAAAAGAGAATGAGAAGACTTTAGTGAGGAGAAAGGAAAATAAAAAAAAAAGAGTTCAGGAACACAGAAGATGGCAATTGGCATTGTATTTAAACTTTTGAAGATTGTAGGTGGCAGGGAAGCAAGAAATTGGAAGGGAATTCCACAGGTAAGGAAAGAAACTATTAGAATGGAACTTATGCTTGCAACAGTAAAATGGTAAGAACTAGTTGTTAACACACTTAGAATTTTGAACCAAGGAATCAATCTCATCCAAATAATTACCATAAAAATATTTATAAAAAAGACAGAGAGGAGTTACATCATATCAGTGAGAAGGTGACTAGAGGTGAGGTCAGGACTGATAGCGTTACAGATTCTTTGAATTTTGTCAAGAATCTCAAGATATATGGTAAGAGCATCAGACTAAAAATGGCAGCAATATTCAATGCACTGATGAATGGTAGATTTATAAATATGCAAGAAAAACTCTGAAAAAACAAATTGTCTGACACAACACAAAGTGAATCAACTTTCTTAGCAATTGATTCAATATAGTCATTACGCTTTGTTAGTGGAAAATGTGAGCCCAAGAAGGTACAAAGAGTTTCTTTCCTGGAGAATGGCAGGCAGAAAAGGTTCTCTATGATGATTAAATGAAAGCAGTTTTGTTTTGGAAGAGATAAAATTTACAAGTCATTTGTTGCTTCAATTAACCACTGATTGGAAGTCCTTTTCAAGAGCAGCTGCCAGATCTACTATATGTACAGGTTTGTGTATATTTATTCATGTACATTATATAGTTTATATTAAAATATCAAGGCAAGTTCATTGTTAAATATTTTATCAAAACAAAAACCAATATAAATAAATACACAACTAAACGACTACACGTGACACTGGAACTAACACGTGAAAAAATTTCATATTTCTAAAATCTTTTATGGAAAAACAAATATAATATTTCTTTGAAAATGGCTTATCAAAGGCAAAATCTCTTAAAATTCAGTCAATACTTGCATTGCTATGATTCTGGTTTCAAAAAATGATTTAAAAATGAGGAAAAGTTTAGTAAAAATGCATAACAAAGAACTTTTGTTAGTTTTTAATACAATTTGTATAAAAGGAAAAATGCTGTACTCCCCCCACTCACGTATTATATTGATATATATTATAAAATACATTTAACATTGACTGCCAATCATGAGTTGTTTCATGCCTGCTATTTTCATTGGTGCCAATGAGTTTATTCACATTGATACTTTTAGTATAAAAACAATGTTAAGACTTCAGTTTAAGCTATAAAATCAAATCATAAAAAAACGTTTATTACCTCAGTTGGCTTTTATGAAGTTGGTATTTGAAGTCAAATTTTGTAATTGACCTCTGGTAGTCAACATATCAAGCAAGTTTTCTAACATTCAATCAAAAACTTGTCATTGAATTTAACAAAACAGGTTCATGTGCATCTCTCTCTCTCTCTCTCTCTCTCTCTCTCTCTCTCTCTCTCTCACTATATATATATATATATATATATGTATATATAATAATTGTTATGAACTTGTAGCATATAGATGAACCACGGGTTTAAAAAAAAAGGGAAAACGCGGGATCTTTTCTCGGTCTTCACTCAGAAATGGAAGCAACACAAGGGAGTCAACGAAGAACAGACACAAGACGATGGATTTCAAAATAAAACATTTATTTATAAATATATAAACAGGTAAAGAACGAAGAAAAAAGGAAAATTCATTTAACAAAGGGGAAGGAGACCATTGAAGAACATAAGACGCGAGCGAATACATACATATATAAAAACAGATCAAACCAAGAGAATCAACATCTTTCAGTCGAGTTGATATTTTCACACAAAGTTCTGATTCGCCGAAGCGAGAGTTCTTATGCTAAAACAATATTTTGGCCGCCCGGCAATTTTCCTGGATTTCTTTTCTTTCACAATCGTTCGATGGTCCACAGAATCTCGTACAGACGTTTCGTTGGGTTGATTCAGTTTCATAGCAGTCCTTTCACCCCTAGTCGATAGACTTTGCTGTCTTCTTCATCTCAGTCGGCAGTCTGATGATTTTGCCCAGTGATGTTCAACTCCACTGGTCAGAGGAAAACTGAAAATCCTTTTTTTAGATTTTCGCTGTCCCCAAAGACAGTCATGTGGGTTCCCTTCATCCTTGACCGGGTACGCAGGAGGATAGGGCGCAAATCATGCAGTGATTGTGTGATGGACAAAAGTTCAATACAGGCTTAGTATGTTCTGATCATGTGAATCACAGCAGGAGACCCTGATGGTGCCTGGAATTCACTTATGGTCAGCCACCTGATAGCTGCGAAATTTTGGAACCAGGTCATTCTCTCGTCAGGTCACTTCAAAGTTCACGGGCCCTTGGCTTGTGGGTGGAAGAGTAGATAAAGAGGGAAAGAATTTGTGAAGAGAAGAGGAGTGTATGGCTGATCATGGAACATATTCGCTCGCAAGTATGTATATATATTTATATATATTTTAGATATATAATTGCATATGTATGTGTATATTTACCACTAATGTTATCTATCTATCTATCTATCGATATATATATATATATATATATATATATATATATATATATATATATATATATATATATATTATATATATATATATATAAATTTAAAATAAAAAGAAAGAACAGTAAGATATATAATCCGGTGTTCTTATAGATATTTTTATTTTTTTCAAAATAGTGCTCAATGTAAATTTACAGAGCATTAATATTATAAATTAGCTGATTTAAAATATGTTTTTTTTCGCTACACAGTAATAACCACGTTTCAAAAATGCAAGCTAAAAGCTTCGAATTTAATTTTGTAATTAAATTAAAAAATCTTAGTACCATTTCATCCTTAAGTGAATTTTGGAGTAACTTATTTTTTAAATTTACTGAGTTTTAAAGGTACAGAAAAATTCATAATTCATTGTTTCCAAGTATACAGAGAGATCCAATCATTCAAACAAGGGGTGATAGAGTGTTCATTTTATTAACTTTTGTTGTATCATTTATTAGTTACGTTCAAAAAAGGGGTTATGTTTAGGTAGGGTAGGGAGGTATTTTTCAACGAATTCGGGCATCTGTTAAATGCATGTCGTCTGTTTTTTTTATTTTTATTTTATTGTTGATATTTCTAATAGGATGTCAAATTTTTTCATCTGTAATGTAATTTGGAAAATCATTATTAATGAGATTTTAATGTTTTTTAATTCCATGTAGAAAACTTTTTTCATGTAAGAGTTAACTTTTGCACAGTTTATTAAATTTTGTATAATCACTGTTTTTTATTAGTCAGGACATTCACTTCTAAAGTTGAGTGTGCATGAGTTTATGCTAGTTAGGTTTTTTTTATATGGGGAGTTAGTAAATGTATTATTATTGGTGCTTATCAATATATGAAGAAAAGTATTTCTGTTGTTATTGTTAAGTCCATACATGAACTTAAGAATGGAGTGTTTTTTTTTAAGCTTTTTGTAATTTATGTATTTCATCTATGTTTCTTAACTAAGGTGTGGATATCATCTACATAGGTAGATGGATGGTTTTTAGTAGTATTAAATATCTTATTTTCAATGTTAGCCATGTAGAAATTACTAAATGTTGGTCTTAAAACTGAACTCATTGAAATGACATCACATTTTACGTATACACCATTTTGATAGTCATAGAAGGAGACCTCAATAGTAAAAGTCACAAGTATTTTCTGGAATATGTTAGGTTTAATTTTTAATGGAGGGAGAGATGGATTGTTGTAAATATTCTTTATAATTATATATAAATTGTTTCTCTAACTGGTACATTGGTAAATAAACTTTCAACATCAAGTGCAGCTAAGGTTTCATTATTAGATTTTTCTGTTCTTAAGATTTGGATTAATTCATGAATTGATTTAATGCTGTATTTACTGGGTATATATGGTGTAATGAGTTGGTTAATAATTTTGGTTAATTTTTAAACCAGAGTGGAGATTTGGGATATGATAAGATGAAGAGAGAAGTTAGGTTTTTAGCATTTTTATGGTTCCATACATGTATCCTGGTTTGTAGTCACCAATTATTTGGGGAAGTTTTAACTTGTCTTGTTTTGTGTTGGTGGCTATGATTAGTTTGTTGATTTTCAATTTCAATTGGTTAATAGGATTTTTGTTGACTTTTTAAATTTGGTGTGGTCATCAAGTACTTGGTGTAATTTTGAACTGCAATCAGATTTACTTAATACAACAATGTTATTAGTTTTATCTTCTACAATATCATCTACATATCTTAAGTAGATGAAAGATTTTTTATTAGTGTTATATATCTTATTTTCAAGGTTAGCCAAGTAAAAGTTACTAAATGTTAGTCGCAAAACTGAAACCATGAAAATGCGATGTATATATTATTTTGATGGTCATAGAAGGGAACCTCAGTGATACAAGTCAGAAGTAGTTTTTTGTAATATACTAGGTTCAATTTTTAGTAGAGGGAAAGATGTATTTATTTATTCTAATTGTTATATTTAAAATAATTATTATAATTATATCAACATTAATTTTTTTCTAAAACTGAGACATTGATAAATAAACTTTCAATAACAATTGAGGCTATGGTTTCATTATTAGGTATTTATGTTTTTAAGATTCGGATTAGTTCATGAGTTGATTTAATGCTGTGTTTATTGGGTATGTATGGTGTAACAAGTTGGTTAATAATTTTTGTTAATTGATAAACTGGAGTGAGGATTTGGGATATGACAGGATGAAGAGAGAAGTTAGGTTTTATGTATTTTTATAGTTCCATAAATATATTCTGGTTTGTAATCACCATTTATTTTAGGAAATTTTATCTTGTTTTGTTTTGTGTTGTTGGCTATGATTAGTTTTCAATTTCAGTTGGTTAATAGGATTTCTGTTGATTTTTTAAATTTGGTGTGGTCACCAAGTACTTGTTATAATTTTGAATTGTAATCAGATTTCCTTAATACAACAAAGATATTGGTTTTATCTGCTTTTCTTAAAAACTATATAACTATGGTTACATAGTTTGATAGTGATTTTTAATTTGTTTTGTCTATGAAACTCTGAAATTGAGTTACTGAATATAGCATCAATCAACTAAGTGACAAATTTTATTTGTATTAATCATATACACACACACACACACACGCATATATATATATATATATATATATATATATATATATATATTTTAGGACATTTTTATGTTTATACATTCTTTTTATAGATACAAATATTTAAGTAAATGCTCTGTTTATAATAAACAGTATTAAACAACATTTACCAGCCTGAATGTGTGAGAAATTTTCACAGAAAATATTCGTCCTCCGACTGTATCCTAAACGGAAACGTCATTTAGCTTGACGTGACTTTACCGATTTGGCCACAAAGGAGCGTTCAGTTAGCAAGGTCGAATTTACTGTATTTAAACTTCAATTTTCCATGAATCTCTCGCATACATTCATATCTACTCATGGCATATCAAATGTAAACAAATGACGTCACACATTATGAAATGGACAAACTTCGACAATTATTTTAAGACATTTTTATGTTTATACATTCTTTTTGTAGATACAAATATTTAA
>CAHIKZ030000069.1:2345000-2385000 GCA_903632075.3 Acanthosepion pharaonis
GGAATATCAACATCTTGATTATGTCATTATTTTCTCTTTGATTTACTGTCATATAGGAATAAATTGTCACTACCAACACTTGGGTTTGAACACGGATCACCAGAGAGCAAGCACAGTCGACCTCATCTTGAAATAATTAGATCACATGACGGATAAAGTAAAAATATATATATGGGAATTAATGGTGTATTGTTCAAAGGCGTTACTATTGTTGTATCAGTGATTTACAAAGTATCTCCTATAAACGTGCATTATAAGTGGTGACGAGTATTTGTTGAACTTACATGAGGAAAAAATAAAATATACGTATCCTACAGGATATTCAGTAATATTAAGTGACATCATATTTGCAAGACTACAGAGAAATAAGCAGATGAAGTTATTCAAAAATTAATCTACAAAATATTCAGCGGGGTACAGAGAAATGGAAGAACTAAAAGCTATCATGATTCAAATATTGTCACTACAAAAGTAACAAGAACAACAGTTGCAGCAACAAGAACAACATGAACAGCAATTACAATTACAACAATATGTGCTATCTGTGGGTGGGGGAAATTAAGTTTGGTTGGTTGGTTGGGTTTTATGGCATATCAATCACTGTGGGTCTTTTAATGCCAAATTATATATATATATATATATATATATATATATATATATATATATATATATATATATATAAATATACAGTACTATTAAAACATATACATTATCTTTTCAAAACGTATACCTATACATATTGTTTCAAAAAATATACAGCAACATTATTCAAAACATATAGCTGGCAACATTATTTTTTCAAAAGCGTATAGCTGGCAACATTATTTTTTTCAAAAACGTATAGCTGGCAACATTATTTTTCAAAACATATAGCTGGCAACAGCATTGGCAACATTATTTTTTCAAAAACATATAGCTGGCAACATTGTTGTTTCAAAAACGCATAGCTTGCAACATTATTTTTACCAAAAACGTATAGCTGGCAACATTATTGTTTCAAAAACGTATAGCTGGCAACATTGTTTTTTTTCAAAAACATATAGCTGACAACATTATTTTTTCCAAAAAACGTATAGCTGGCAACATTATTACCCCTGTTGATAAATATAAGGTCCCCAGTAAAAATATATGCTTTATTATACTTTGAAACAGAATTCAGTGTTTTCTCTAAGTCAGCTTTCTATCATCTAAATGCAAAGTGAACCATTCATAAAATAGAAAACTACTTTCAGCTGCATTAGTACATTGGGCACGCAACCACAAAATTAGCCTTTCCTGTCATAGATAAATCGGTTGATACCTAATAACAGCAAGAATCAGTCGCAGAGATATTTTTCAATCAAGTTGACTGGAAACCTGCTACTTTACATTTCGGTTGCAAATGTGATAAGCTTGCAATCCTAAGACAAAAACCAGAATTGACAGACATCTTATTTTTGTAGAATGAACTTTTATTATTTACGTCAGTTTACTGTTCCACTCTAGATTTCTTATAAAAAGGAAAGGAAAGGGGTGGGCTTAGGAATTTTTTTTTTATATTGAAAATACAAATGTCCAAATTCTGAACTATAATAAAATAAAAATAAAGAGAACGTTAAGTAGGCATCAATGCAAACGTCACTACTATTTACTCCCGTCTCAAAAACAAATCTAGTGTCACCGACAAAACTAACCTGGCCATTTGTCTAGAAAAGGATCTCCAATTGGTTGTGGACTGGGGCAGGAATTGGCTGGTTAACTTTAATGCCTCAAAAACAAAACTGCTCTCTATTACAAGAGAGAATCATCCCTGCCTCCCATTAGAATGTCTGACAATCAACTCCATGAGAGCACCTCTTTGCGACTGCTCGGTCTCCCATTATCCACTGACCTGAGAAGGAACAAATACATTGAATCAATAGCTTTGTCCACTGCTAAGAAAGTTGGCTCCCTGGGCTTCGCCAGGAAGTTTTTCTCACCGACATCAATCCTTCAAGTCTACAAATCAACCATTCACCCTTGCATGGAGTATTGCTGTCATATATGGTCTGGAACCCCTTCTATTTGACTCAAGGTCCTTGATAAAATCCAAAGACGGATATGCAATGTAATTGACCCTGATGTGGTATCCCGTCTGCAGACACTCTTTCACAGACGTGCTGTTGCCTCCCTCTGTCTTTTTTTTACAAATACTTTCATGGTAACTGCTCCGATGAGCTGCTTTCACTGGTTCCCAGACTTCATGAATTTAAGTGTTCAACTAATCTGGTATCTTGCTCTCATCCTTTCACTGCCAAAATGGTTAAATGTAGCTGTCTCTTCTACTCCAATAGCTTCATGTCTCACACCTCTCGTCTGTAGAACTCCTTCCCCTTTTCCTGTTTCCCTGATAGCTATAACCTCCAACTATTCAAATGTAATGTCAATCGACGTCTCCAGATGCCCTGATCTATCCCCTATCCTTCTCTTCATCCTTTCCTCTATCACTCCTATTTGCTCTAGCTCCAACTCTCTGTAATCCCTTGCCTGCTAGTGGCTTCCCGCCTTCCTTGGGGTTGAATGCTTAAAAAAAAAAAAAAAAAGAAAAATTTTTTCATAACATTTTTTATTCCCTCAGTTTATTTTACCCACGTTTTTTTAAAAAAATGTTATGAAAAAAATCATAAAAAATAAAAAAAAAATATTTTTTAAAATTAAAATTAAAAGAAAAGAAGAAAAATTATGATGTCATGAAAAATAATAATAAAAAATAATACATAAAAAAATATTTTTTATATATATATATATATATATATATATATATATATATATATATATATATATATATATATATATATATATTCAAGTGTTTATCTGCATCTTCTTTGTAATTATTGGCCCATTTAAGGGAGGTAAAATGAGTGCACTCATCCATTCGATTGAGATTGTGGAGGTTTGTAGATTTCAATCTTACTGGAGAATGACTGCAAAATACTTTTCAATTTCTTGGCAGAAGCACACAAATGCATGCTGGGATTTTTTTGTAGCCAATAAAATAAGCCAGTTCTTGATTTCATATGACTCAATCCTAGTCTGTCTTGTCTTGAAGTCAGAACACTACATTTGCTTGTCCGAACTTGCTTTTGTGTGTCAGCTCCAATTCTTCATTTGTAAACTTTTTGTCATATTATTGTTGATTTGCCTTATTTCTGCTAATTTGTCTTGCATATAATGTTTGCCTGCGTTATGTTATTTTTTACTCTGTTCTTTTCTTTTTGTCATTATTGCTTATTGCAAACTTTGTCATTTCTGTTTGTTGTTCTGTTATTTATTTTACATTTAACGAAGGCCACTCACTCTAAAATGGGTATATCTGTTAAATAAATCATTTGTAGTTTCAAACATATGTACACGATTTCAAAAGAGTTAAAATGAAGGAAAAATAGTTTTTAGTTGAGTTAAAGTATTGGGTGGCTTGTCCACAGAAAAATCTGTAGTTTAGAAAAAACTTTCATCATCAGTGAAGATTTACTGACTGTTTGAGCTGTTATTTTGGGAAAATGATTTGTTTGAAGTTGCTGACTCATGTATCTTTCAGTGGGTGCTGGTGGGGAGTAAAACACTATGTAGTCATGTCTTGTATTTGTATGGCTTGAAGATGGTTGCATATGTGCTGTATTCTAGAAAATGTTGGTCGACAGAAAAGTAATGTAGTTGAAAAAAGATTTTTATCATTAACGAAGATTCACTGGTTGTCTTTGTTGTTTTTGTTGTTACAGATAATTTGTTTGAAGTTGCCAACTGGCTAGCCATGGTGCTGTTGTTGTAGCTGATTCATATGAATTCAGTGACGCATGTTTCTCTAAGCACATGCTGGGAGAGAGACAGTCATATCTCTGCTCTTGAAAGTCAGAATCTGTAGGGTTTTAGAAGAAATTTTTTCCCAAAAGTAAGCTTGAGAAAAATAAATTTTTAGTTTTCTCTGATTGGTCAAATATTTTATATGGTGATGTTAATTTCTAACCAATAGATACTTTGTTCTAAGAATAGTTGATCTGTGGCAGTCCCAATATGTACTGGACTAATGCTAGGCATTTGCTTCTTCTTCTTCTTCTTCTTCGTCTTCTTATTCTTCTTCTTCTTCTTCTTCTTCTTCTTCTTCTTTTTCTTCTTCTTCTTCTTCGTCTTCTTCTTCTTATTCTTCTTCTTCTTCTTCTTCTTCTTCTTTTTCTTCTTCTTATTATTATTCTTCTTCTTCTTCTTCTTCTTTTCTTTTCTTCTTCTTCTTCTTCTTATTCTTATTATTATTATTTTCTTCTTCTTTTCTTTTCTTTTTCTTCTTCTTTTTTCTTCTTATTATTATTATTTTCTTCTTGCTGCTTCTTCTTCTTCTTCTTCTTATTATTATTATTTGCTGCTGCTGCTTCTTCATCTTTTTCTTCTTCTTCTTCTTATTATTATTATTTGCTGCTGCTGCTGCTTCTTCGTCTTATTATTATTATTTGCTGCTGCTGCTTCTTCATCTTTTTCTTCTTCTTATTATTATTATTATTTGCTGCTGCTGCTGCTGCTTCTTCGTCTTCTTCTTATTATTTGCTGCTGCTGCTGCTTCTTCTTCGTCTTCTTCTTCTTATTATTATTATTATTATTATTTGCTGCTACTGCTGCTGCTTCTACTTCTTCGTCTTCTTCTTCTTCTTCTTCTTCTTCTGCTTCTTCAATTACCCCCCAAAAAAATTTAACATAAAAGTTTACTTTAGCATCAGAGCCATTGAACCAGTCTCTGTTTCTAAAGAGAAAATCCCCAAATAATAAAAATGGCATAATTTTCATGTGTCTTCATTTGTTTTTCTTTTCATTATTGTTTTTAAGATCATTTGGTGACAACAGCAATTGTGAGTTCAATCCCGGGACTATGCAGAGTGTACTTGAACTCGATGAAAACAGGTGAGCAATAACTGAGCCGTAATAAAAATTTAAAAAATCAGAGAAGAAATACTTAAACATGAACAGTGGAATTCGATTTTACACTCAGTAGAATCAGTTACTAATTGAAATTACTGCACAATTGGTACTTAAACCTTTTGTAAATATCTTGATTACAACTTTTGGAGTTTTACCCCATATCGTGACAGGTGGAGGAAGTTAATTTGAAAGTGAGTGGTTTTCAGAAGTATAAAAATTATTGGCTTTCATAGGTTGAGAACAACAGCTTACCAACCACAGTGTAGTGGCTTAATAAAGAGAACACACGGAACAATTAAAACAGTAATTACAACCCATGAAGTATCATGCCTCTCAGCATTACTAATTGTACTCCTCAGTAGATTATAACTAATGAATCGGTCTTCTGACATTATTGTGCTATAACTAATTTCTCAGTATTAACTCCTCAACTGTTGATTAGACCATCTGATATGATGAAATAGGATTCATTAAATACTAAATTTACCATGATTTAGTTTGAAACCATGCTGGATTTTGATCACAACTTTTCTGAAGGAAATTCTCCTGCTTTGAAAAAAAAAACTTCATACAAACTCATGTGTAAAAATATAGCTATTTTCTTTTAATCATTTCACCCCAAGCAAGGCAACATAGACACTATAATGTAGTGGCTTACTTAGTGTGAAAGAATATAAGAAAAAGAAAAACATTATTAAAGAAGAACAATAAAAGAACAGATATTAAGAAGGCAGGTCTTTGTTGAGAAGGTGTGAACTGGTGAAGCTAATGAATGTAGCTTGCCTGAGCATTTTTTTAATCATTTCACCCCAAGCAAGGCAACAAAAGCTCTATGACGCAGTGGCTTACTGAGTGTGAAAGAATATAAGAAAAAGAAAAACATTATTAAGGAGTGAGGACAATAAAAGAACAGATATTAAGAAGGCAGGTTCTTGTTGACAAGGTTTGAACTGGTGCAGATAAGGAATGTAGTTAGAGCATTTTTTTTTAATCATTTCATTCCAAGAAAGGCAACAAAGCCACTAAGCTACAGGAGATTACTCAGTGTGAAATAATATAAGAAAAATAAAAACATTATTAAAGAACAAAAACAATAAAAGAACAGAAATTATGAAAACAGAAGATAACAATTAACATTGCATTTAAATTATTCAAGATCAAACTTAACTGGAATGCAAGAAGCCGAAAGTGAGTTCTGCAAGTGAGAGCTCTAAAAGTAAAATAAAAGCAGAGAATGTGTTGGTAAAGAAAAGTTTTCCTTTTGTCTTTATTTATAAACTTATGTCTTTTGGTAAAATATGGCTCAGGATGGATTGTATTACAAAACCTTTGGACAGTGGTGAACTGTCCATGATATCAGCTTGCCTGATGGCAAGTGTATCCCTGGTGGAGTAGGCCTCCTATATCAAACAAAAATGCAATAAAGAAATAAACACAAACTGTTTAATAATGTGAAAAGAATAAAAAATTCATAAAATCATCTGTACACTATCAGTTACGCAAGTCTAATGTGAGAGAACATTTTCAAAGTTAACAATGATAAAGACAAAGTTAAGAAATTTGCTATCTGGGGATAATTTGGAATCGTACATGTTGCTATCAATTGAAAAGGAAGATGGAATGCATAGTTGTTAGTAAAAGGAACAGCCCAATATGAATTGATGGTACCAAAATCAAACAAGTACAACAATTCAAATATCTGGGAAGTGTTTTAACAGAGGACAGAATTCACTGCACTGAAATACTAAGATGCATTGGGATAGCGAAAGATGCCTTCCAAAAGCTAAGCAAAATATTAAGAAACACAAAAGTTTCATTAGAAACAAAGAAAAGAATACTGAACTGTTATGCAATATCAGTCTGGTGTGGCAGTAAATGCTGGGCAATCTCCTCACAGATAAAGGAGAGGCTTGAAGCAACAGAAATTTGGTTCTACAGAAGAATGCTGAGGTAAACATGACCCAAACATGTCAGCAATGACGACGGTCTAGAGATAATGGAAACAAAATGAACACTTATACTTAACATCAGGAAGAGTTGAAATTTCTAGGTGTAAAATGAGGAAAGAGGGCTTGGAAAATTTTATACTCATAGGGCAGATTGAAGGCAAGAGCGACAGAGGAAAACAATGCAAAGTATACTGGCTTTGGCAAACAGGAGAGAGAGGACTGAAATTACAAACAGTTTTGGACTGCTAACAAACTTTTATTGCCTTAAAAAAACTACATAGGAAAGATACATGAGAAAAGCGTATACAAATGTACTTGTTCATACAGTGTTTAAAATTTTGGATGTGGGGAGACTTATATTGAGAAGAACAACTTTTTGGTATTTGTATGCTTTAAAAAACATGGTTAGGGGCAGTCCCTTGCAGGGGAAACAAGACATGTCCTATCCCTACTGCATCCCATGGGTAAAAGGGAGAGAGAGAAAGAGAGGTAGAGAAAGAGAAAGGGAAAGGGAAAAAGAAAAGAGAAGGAGAAAGAGAAAAGAAAGAGAGAAAGATAAAAGAGATGGAGAGAGAGAAAGAGGGAAAAGAGAGAAAAGAAAAGAAAGTGGGAGGGAGGGAGAGAGAGAGATTGTTCCTAATTTCTCTTTCTATTCAATTCTCTTTTCCAAACTCATGCACACATGCACTCTTACCCACACGCCCACAAACATATATATATATATATCTTTCAACAATATATATAGAGAAAAAAAGGGTACAAAAAACAGAGAAAAAATTATACTTTAAACACAGCTCTACAAATTTAAATAAATAATAAGCATTTGTTTTTTTTTCATAGTGAAAGAAACGAATTAAAAAAATGCTTGCAAACAAAGTCGAATAAAAATATTTTGGTTTTTTACAACAGGAATAATTGCATTAGTTGATTGAAAAGTTCATTGCAACTGTTTAACAAGAGAGTCACGTATTTATGCCGTTTTATGTATGTGTGTAATAACCTGTGTGATCCCAGCAGCAGGCAAAACTAATGGTTGACCTTAATTTTACTACTACTAAAACTGCTTTGTTTACATAACTTTGTTGAAAGTTGTTTTCAATGGTCATTCTTCTAGATCTTTTTACATTAATGTGGATGTCCGCTAGGGCTCTATTTTTGGATCAATTTTGTTCCTAATTTTCATCAATGACCGACCATATTTCAACAGTTCATCAGTATCTATTCTGATGAAACTTTATTATGTTACTCCTGCTTTTAATGGTAATTCTGATAGGTGTAATAAGATCAAATTGGCAGCTGATCTAAAAAATAACCTTCAATCAGTTGTTAACTGGAGCAAGAAATGGTTTGTTATTTTAATGCATCCAGAACGAAACAACTCTCATTTAATAATATTAGAACATCTTTTTTGTCTTCTATAAATATGGCTGATGCTAACTTCCAGGAGAATGATTCAGTTACTTTTCAAGATAAAATTTTCCAATGATATGAAGTGGAGCAATCACTATGTTATGATAGAATGTTATTCTCATCTAAATCTATCTTACATATTTATAAGTCCACTTTTTCTTCATGTATGGGATATTTCTCTAAAATTTAAGAGCATTGATACTGTTACAGGATATCTGTCACGCTGTATGGCAGTGAATGCTGAACAATCTCCTGAAAAATGAAGAAGAGACTTAAAGCAACAGAAATGTGGTTCTGCAGAATATGAGGATATGATGGAATGAACATGTGAATTGGAAACACTCATGAAACTTATACTTAACATCAGGAAGAGACAGTTGAAATATTTACAGAAGGATGCTGAGTATACAATGGACCAAACATTTGAGCAATGACAAGGTTTTAGAGAAAATGGAAACAAAGAGGAAACATACTTAACATAAGGAAGAGACAGTTGAAATTTCTACAGAAGGATGCTGAGGATACCATGGACCGAACATGTGAACAACGATGAGGTTTTAGAGAAAATGGAAGCAAAAAGGAAACTTATACTTAACATCAGGAAGAGACAGTTGAAATTTACAGAAGGATGCTGAGGATACCATGGACCGAACATGTGAGCAACGACAAGGTTTTAGAGAAAATGGAAACAAAAAGAAAACTTATACTTAACATCAAGAAGAGTCAGTTGAAATTTCTACAGAAGGATGCTGAGGATACCATGGACCGAACATGTGAGCAACGACAAGGTTTTAGAGAAAATGGAAACAAAAAGGAAACTCATACTTAACATTAGGAAGAAACAGTTGAAATTTCTACAGAAGGATGCTGAGGATACCATGGACCGAACATGTGAGCAACGACCAGGTTTTAGAGAAAATGGAAACAAAAAGGAAACTTATACTTAACATCAGGAAGAGGCAGTTGAAATTTCTACAGAAGGATGCTGAGGATACCATGGACTGAACATGTGAGCAACGACGAGGTTTTAGAGAAACTGGAAACAAAAAGGAAACTCATACTTAACATCATGAAGAGACATTTGAAATTTCTACAGAAGGATGCTGAGGATACCATGGACCGAACATGTGAGCAACGACGAGGTTTTATAGAAAATGGAAACAAAAAGAAAACTTATACTTAACATCAGGAAGAGACAGTTGAAATTTCTACAGAAGGATGCTGAGGATACCATGGACCGAACATGTGAGCAACAACAAATTTTAAAGAAAATTGAATCAAAAAGGAAACTTATACTTAACATCAGGAAGAGACAGTTGAAATTTCTACAGAAGGATACTGAGGATACCATGGACTGAACATGTGAACAACGACAAGGTTTTAGAGAAAATGGAAACAAAAAGGAAACTTTACTTGACATCAGGATCAGACAGTTGAAATTTTTACAGATGATGTTTTAGAGAAAGGAAACATGCTTAACATCAAGAAGAGGTAGATGAAATTTCTGCAGCATGTAATGAGGTAGGAGGGCTTGGAAAAACCGATACTCACTGGACAGATTGAAGGAAAGAGGTACACAGCACGTAACATACTAGATGAGCCTGTGTAAATGAATTGTAGGGCAGGGTTTGGGAGAAATAACAAAAAGACAATAGTTATTAAGGTGCAGGAAGATGTGGAGGACTATGATTGCCTACGTCCTGAAGGGACACAGCACATAAAAGGAAAAGAAGATCCAAATCTGCTGAGAACATTCTACTTCATCGATGATAACTTGCTGGTTCACCATTACCATCCCTCGAGATTGCAGAATCTTCTCATCAGTTGATGGAGACTGATAGCTGTCCTGTTTCTTCCTCCTGCATAATGCTTGTGCGGACAATTTTAAACTTCTCGATCCACTCATACACACTTCTACATGGTAAGAGCACTGTTTGTGTAAATAGCCTCCAGTGAATTTCAGCCCCTGACACTTTTTCCAACCAGAGAAATCGGATCAATGTTCTTTGTTCTTCCTTAGTGTACACTGCTAGCAGAGTGGCTATGTTTACACTGTAACAGCAGCAAGAAAACTTGCACAATCAGACTCTAACTTTAATCACATGACCACAAGAGTACCAACTATAAGCATCTGTGGAATCTCCCACAACGCAACCAGCCTTACCTCTTTGTAGGAAATGCACTCTTCCTATCTGGTAAGCCAAATTCTACTTTCAGACAATATAACAAGTATTCATTGGTCAATCACCTCCAATCTGGCTTGCTGATTGGTCAGTTCCGACCAATCAAACCGCCTGCACGCGACCAATCTGTTTTCCCGCTCATATGCTGGGAGCCACTCAGCCATTATAAAAACCGAACACGTGTGAACCTTTCGAGTAGTAATTACCAAGTGCCAAGATGTAACCTTCACTGACTCCCGTCTTAGTCATTGCTGACCAGACGTTTAAGACAATTACCAACTTTAGACAGTCAGACCTCCACACCTAGAGAGATGCCCATCAACTCCACGCCATTCAAAACTCTGACTTTGCTACGTAAAAATATTCTCTGACTCAGCAACCTTCGCGCACACTCTATCTCTCTCTAGAATATTTCTCAAACTTCACTTATACTTTCAAAGTGATATTTCTCACTACATAACAAGTAATCAGTAACAATCTATTTTCTCAAGCAGATAAAGGTACGCAACTCTGAACAATTTTGAATATTTGTATAAACACACTTACGTACATACACTAACGATTCAACCTCAACACCGAACATTTTTGTACGTGATCAAACAGTTTAATTCTGTGAACAAATCTAATCAATACCTGCAAATGCACCCAAACATTCACAATAACACAATACACAATTAAATACACTAATCCTCATTTATCCCTCAAATCTTAAACCCACAGTATATTAAATTGTATATAAATTGATGTTATTGTTATGCATTCAACTTTTGTCTTGTTTTTAACTTTATTTGCATGATTTGTTCCAAGTATTTGTTCTAAATAATTGTTGTGGATGAATGTTGTCGAACAAGGCCTCGAAATTCCTTCTGATCAATTTAAACACAATCACCAGTCCGCAACACATCCATGCACAGAAGGCAATGTGACAAAACTAAAAATATGTAATAGCAAAAGATATTTTTTGACTTATCCTTGTGCATTCTACTATTTGCAAGTCAATATGTTTAAACTTACCATTTATACTCGAGTATAGAATGAGTTTTTATTAGTTTTTTAATGCAAAAAAATAGGATGTCATACTATACACAGGTAATTTTTTTGTTTTGAAGAGGTTAGAAATCAGGCATTTTAGGTGAGTGGTTGCACTATACCCAGGTAAATTTTTTCTGAAGGGGTTAAAATACAAGTAAAAAATTCCAGGGGCCACACTATATATGAAGTTGGCTTGTATACAAGTTTATTTCTACAAATATACGACTGTTTACTATGGAATGACACATCCACAAAAATCAATTCATCCTTAAACGCAAAACTTTGTTCGAAGAATTCAAATAAACTGCAGTTATAAATTTTACTACAATTATAGGAAGTTTATTGAATATATTAATCATTACCCTGATTAATTACTAACACCATTTTTATCTGTCAAACCATGACAAATTAGGTGTTTTTTTTCCTATTTTTGTTTCCTGATTGTAAGGAAATTGCAATAAAATCTTCTGATGTTTTACAAAGAATAAAATGAACATTTTCATTGATTGTTGCTCTTGAAAGTGAAAAGTGCTAAATATTTTCACTAGTTACTGATTCACTGAAGACGAAAAACAAATAAATATTTTCATTGGTTACAGCTGGATGAAATAAATTCTTTTATACACTTGATACATCCAAATATCGAACACAATAAACATTTTTATTGGATTGAGCTCCTGAAAACAGAATCTAATAAATGTTATCATTGGTTCCTGGTATTGAAAGCAAAAGCAATAAACTACCATTGGTTGTTGTATGTTGAAATGAACTATTTCAAGCGCTTTTGTTTAGTGAAATAAGGATGCAATAAATTTTGTAACCAGCAGACGACAATAAATATAGTAGACTGCACAATGCAATGTTGTTTTTTTGGTTATCTTCTGTTGAGGTTTATTGGAATTCTCACTAAAAATGACATATAAAAACATTTTTAATAGACTGTGCATTATTCTAACAGGATTATAACTTTCTTCCGGCAAAATCAAACCTTTTATTATTTGCTTAATGATATTCTATCAGAAATACCGAACTTACAGATTTTTCCCATTTTTTTTATTTATTTTGTTTCTTTTCATTTTTAACAAGATGAGATTATATGGAAAAATGCTTTAAAAAAGGAATTAAAATAGGAAAAATATATTTGATAAAATAAATAACTTTTTTTAGCATATATTCTTTTTTCTTCGGACATAAATGTAATTCTGTTTACTTCTTTACAAAAATTTTGAAAAATTAGTCAAATTTCGATTATGACAGAAACAAAGCTGTAACGAAATTCAGCAAAAGAAAACTTCAATTCATTTAAAAAATATAGAATAAAAAATTGAAATACAAAACAAGCCAGAATATTAATCTTTATATATATATATATATATATATATATATATATATAATCATTTTTATACTAGGTATCCAAATGTTTGGCAAAATCATTTTTACCAAATTAGCTTATACAACAATAAAGCAATTTCTGCTTGAGCTCTCTTACCAAATCTGGATTAACAATTAAGTAAAATAAGCCATGCTTAGGACATCAAAAGAAGCGGGTACTACAGAGATTATTGCGGTATGACGTCTAAAGAAATAAGTCAAAGACTATTAACATTTGAATGTGCCAGATATTATGAACAGGGAGATGACTTACCTGCAGTGAAACTTTATTGTAATTCTGATTGGTTGATAAGGGAATGAGCTAAGGGAGATAATTTACTCAATACATCACATCTTCCCTCTTGAATAAGTTTGTATTTCTAATTAGCTTTAATGGATTTTATTCTTGGGAACAATTACAGAGAGAGACGACTCCTATGTACTTTTGGCATTATTCTTGCCATATGCTTATGCGATTCTCTAATGTCCTGGTTTTTTGATTACAAGACCACTTCTTGTCTCAGTTCTGTTAGAATCTGGGCATGGCTCATTTGGCGGTGACTGCTCGGCGGCCTTTAGTTCTTTCTGGTTGTGTTCTTTAGGCATTGGAGTTGTTCTGGGTTCGACCTGTTTCAATAGTCGTATATGACTTCAGTTGATTCTATATTTATTTCCAGTTGGCATTTCCATTTCTGGCTGAGGTTCTATTTTTTTGTTTTGCACTACTCCCGAGTTTCCATGTTACCATACTTAACTCACAGATGTATGGGGCACCAAAATCTTCTAAGTACTTAGCCACCCCATGAGTCTTAATTCAATCATGTCTATTTCATTACGAATGTTCATCTTTTCAATATTCTAAATAAAATCTAAATAGTGAAAGATGCCTTTCAGTTATGAAGCAAAGTATTAAGAAATGGGAAAATTTTGGTAAAAACAATGAAAAGAATGCTGAACTGGCATGTTATATTTATTCACCTGTATGGCAGTAAATTCTGGATAATTTCTGACTGAATTTCTGAGATGTGGTGTTATCATTATTTACAATATTTACATGCATACTATTGTCCTCATCTTTCGGCTGTCTTCTGGCCTTCATCTACAATAATTTGAAAGGGAGCTAACCCTTTGCCATTCAAAGATCAACCTTGAACTTGAGACCCTTACTAATCCAGGTCTCTGATTGGATAACTACTGTCCAATCAGGATCCCCTCTTGGGACCACCCAGTAAATTTGATTCTGAAATCTTCCTCTTTTGCAACTAACAGCTGTAGTGACCACGTTTATTGGGGTCGTTCTTTCCAATGTTAATGGAGTAAAACACCACAAGGCTGCAAATCCCACTTGCTCATTAAACAACTTATAGGATACAAATCCTATATCATTCCAACAAGTGACTAAAAAACACAAAGTAGATTTGCACACCCGCAAAATCGGATCAAAACGATTAAAAACAGATTTCGCAAATAAGGTGTGAAATTAATTTTCTGACCAATGAAAGGAGGCGATTTGCTAAACCAAAAAAAAGATAACGAGCCAGTGTGAAAAAAAAGTCAACAATAAATACAGAGTTTCAAGTCAGTCGCCGAGTCAGAAGGGCGCAGAGATCATAGAAGACTGACATTGACTCAACCCGACACTAAGAGCCGAACGTGGAGTAGGAAAGAACAACAACAACAAGAACAACAAATTTACAACTGACTCCAAAACAATTCATAAGTACATTTTCTTTTTATCTTTTATTCCTCATCCACACGCTCTCTTTTTTCAACTTAAATTGATCGGCCCCTTTTTCCTTTACACCTATACGAAAATAAAAGAAACAGACATTATTCTGCTTCTCTGTTAAAAGACAGCGAACACAGACATTTTTATCAAAATCACATTTTCGCTTAAACGAACTAAAGCATTAATCTTTTTTACCCTATTCACAAGATAATAAATATACAATGTTCTATTTTTTATAAACGTTCCTTATCGTGTTGTTCATTCTTGAAATTTGCGTTGTATTTTGTGGGCAGGGTACCCCGTATTAAATTTTCCTTTAATCCGGGTACGCTGTACCCCACAAACTCTTCTTACAGTTATATTTAAAAACCTTCTTTTTACCTTTGTACATTAAACCTGTTGAATTAATACTGTTCTTGAGTTGCTTCTTCAAATGTGTCCGTCTTTGTCTTTGACTGTGTGGAATTTACCTGTACCTGAGAAAAAATATTTATACATCAGCTATATGTTGATCCAGATAATCTATAGGAATTGACATACATTTGATGATGTAAGGCTAGACGGTACAACAGCTGAGACATTGTGATAATAAAGATGACAATAGTCCACATGTAAATCGTGTTGGATAAATGTTGGATAATTTATTACAGATTAAGATGTTCTAGAATACCATAGATGGAATATGCAGTCATTTAGTAAGTTCTACATAAAACAGGGACAAGAACAAAAAAATTATCCGAAAGAGAAAGTTGAAAGACAAGGGAGAAAGACGGCTTGTAAAATCTATAACTCACAGAAAGAAAAAGGGGAGAGAGGGAAAACAGCAAGCAATTTACTTAATGAGTTTGTGCAAAAGTATGGACAATGACTTATGATAAAGAATCAAATATTATTATTGCTACAAAAGAAATGAAATTGTAGAGATCCATAATCGTCGATTTCCTGAAGTTTTAACATCTCTATCTATAAAAGGCAGGATGTGTGTGTGTGTGTGTGTGTGTGTGTGTGTGTGTGTGTGTGTGTGTGTGTGTGTGTGTGTGTGTGTAACGAATGCACGGCCGCAATTTTCGACGGATTTGTACCAAAATTTACATGCACATGCTCCAAGTTAGCGGGAAGGCCAAAACCAACGTTGCATTTCCTAACTCCCATCGATAGTGGAAATAATCGATTTTTTCATGCTTCTACGGCAGTTTTCATGTAGTTTGCAGTCATTTTCTACTGGCCAGAGTAAGAGCCTATAGCTGGCTGCCATAAATAGGCAGGAAGATTCTATTGGCCAGCGTGAGAGCCAACAGTTGATTGACACGAATGTTAACTAGCATGCTAGCATGCAAAAAAAATCGATAGCTGCATTCATCACAAGTGGGAAAAATTTAAATCTGCACGTCACTTTACTCCAATTGGCTCATTAGCTTGCTTAAACTCAACGTTGATTCTGATTCCGCTGAACTGGGTTGGGTGTGAAAAAGTATTGTTGTTGACATTCTTTTTCCATTCGGTTTTTCCAGTTACGAGTCCTTTTTTAAAGCTGATCTTTTTGTGTTCATTTTGTTTAGTTCTTTTTTCGTAACAGATTTAATGTTTAGTTTAGAAAAAATTCGCAGTGTAAGATAGGCAATAAGTAAGGCATGTAGCAACATCAGCACGGCAAAGTGCACTCTTTTAAAGGCAAGGAAGGGCAAAAATATTTTAAGTCAAGTGATAGCGATTGCTGTATGTGTTGTACGATTTTTGAATCAAGCACGGGTAACGCCGGGCCATGCTGCTAGTAATTTATATTTTTTATCATTTTTATTCAGTCATTTATGTGCCATGCATGATACACACTTAGGCGATCTTGTATCATGACTGACGAGGCAGATTTTTTTCCCACAATAGGTTGCCATTTCTTTCTGCAGTAGGCCAGTTGTTATCCAACGTTATAGATCCCTGTCTGTCCTGCTATTTATCCATAGCTGGTGGGAGAAGAGGATTCATACCTTTCCCAAGTGAATGTAATGAATTTGACTGGAACTCAAACTTAGCTCTCCGATTCCTCAATCCGAATCACTATCCATTACTCCACTGTGCCTCCCACATTTTTATTAGCTGTGCATAATTCAAATACAAGTCACATGATAACAATATATGAAAACGTATTTAGTTTATTTATTCTTATAAAGACACTTTTCCAATTCTAACTGCGATGGCTTCTTCTCAAAATCAAATTGTTTCCTCTTTATAGAATTTATATGCAATAACAATCCGACTTCTTTAATGCATCCCCCTACGACAAGGCCACTGCTGGACCACAGAAAATTCTGTATGGCAGAAATCACCTCTAACCCCTAGCTCATTACACATATTTATTGCTCTGTTATCAAAGGTAGGACAAGGCTTAAAACAGGAAATAAAACAATCATTAATGCTTCCAAACAAGGTTTTATTGTTTCCGGCAATACAAAAGCTAAAAATAGTCTAAAACCAAAAAATAATATATACTTATTATCCTGAATGGGTAAATATTGCAGCAGTATTATTTTTTTAATCGATTTCACCCATGCAAGGGAGTAAAGCCACTAAGACACAAAGGGGTTACTGAGTGTGGAAGAGAAAAGAGTAATCAGGAAGACAGTAGATAGCAACTGGCATTCATTTAAATTTTTGTAGATTAAATTCGGCTGGAAAGAATGAAGGCAGAAGAGAGTTTGACAGGCAAAAAGTACAAAAAAATAAATCAGCATAAGACAGAAAACAGCAACCTTGCGGCGGTGGGAAAGTGACTGAAGCTGAGCTACCAGATCAGGACTGATATCATTACTGATTCTTCTTTGGATTTTATCAAGGAACTCATGGTATATATCAGGATCACTGGACAATATGTGGCAGCAATATTCTAAGAAATGATGAGTGGTAGAATTATAGATATGTATGATAGATTCTGGAGAGAAAAATTGTTTTGCACAACACAGTGAACCAAATTTCTTAGCAGCTGACCTAGCAATAGATTCAATACAGTCTTTCCACTTCATGTCAGCTAAAAATGTTAGCCCAAGCAGGTGCAATGAGTCATTTTTCTTGAAGTTAATATCAGCCATGCTGATGGAAGGCAGAGCAGAATTTCTTAGATGATTAATGGCAAAAAGTTTAGTTTTGGAGGTGTTAAAATTAACAATCCATCTTTTATATAAGAAATAAGCAAGACAGTATCACCAAAACATTCTGCAGCTGTTGGCTTCTGTGGAAAGTTGTAAACAATGTACGATAGCACCCTCAATGAACTAATTGCATCTGATTCAAAAGAAGTTATGGACGATGGAATTTAACAGACCACTGAGTACTGGATTAAAGATGCTGGTGTGTACTCTGTTTTTACTGAAATTGTTTGAAAATGTGCTTTTGTCAAAGATATTACAAATTGGTAAAAAGGACATCACCAGAAGTACGCAGTTATCAATGATATAAGCACAGTTTCAAACTTGATATTTGTAATCAAAAACAAAGTACAGATAACTCACTAAGAAGTCAGGGATCAATTTGAAACTGTGTTTCTATTATGAACAGAACCCCCACTTTTAAATGCTAATTGATAACAAAATTTATTATTATTACAGACAGTTAATATTTTTCCATAACACCTTGAAAATATTTTTACTTTTCATGACATTTCTTCATTGGATAGAAGAAAATTAAATCTATTTCACTTTTTTTTTATCTGTCTATATTTCTGAGATGAGGTATTATGTACATTATTTACATTATTCGGACTATTGTCCTCATCTTTGTTGCCATATTTATTACAACGTTTCGGCTGTTGTACGCTCCAGCCTTCTTCAGGTGGTTGGAATGTCGAACTTAACCCTTTATTTCGCTCACTGGGGTAGACTGTTCTAGTTCCACATGCCATGTTTAATGGATGTCAGTTACCAGTTATCTCCTGTTACTTTCCCTAACTGGGTATTGAACTCACACTCTTTGAATCCATTCACTGGATCTAACCAACGCCTTTATCCACCGTGCCATGTGTCCTTATGGCGACAAAGATGAGGACAATAATCCGAATAATGTAAATAATGTACTTGTTTTTTTCTTTCTATTTTTCACCCCCAAGAAAGGTGACAGATCCAGTAACAGGTAGGCGGTTACTGAGTGTGAAATAATATAAAAAACACATTATTAAGAAGCAAGAACAATAAAAAACAGAAGTTAAGACGAAGATAATAATTGAAATTGCATTTAAATTTTTGAGGATCAAATTTGACTGGAAAGCCATTTTAGCTGTTGAAAGTCCTCAAGTTATATGGTTTCTGTTATTTGGTACAGTTCTTTGTTTATGTTACTGTAGTGCCAGTCCCACATAGCTACCCTGTGCCTTTTCCATAAATAGTCTCATTGTAATTATTCAGTAACACCTTGTGTCTTAGTGTGTAGAGACCCGTTAGTTGATATGACGTCTCAATTTATATTTAACACAAAATACCACAAAACATGAAACAACAAGAAGGAACACAAACGGTTATGTAACAACAAGAAGATTTATATTTATATTTTTATAATGATGTACAAGCAAAGAGATTACTATTTCTTGTACGTGTTATATCCCTTTGACTGAATTAAGTTTTTACTAATAAAATTGAAATATTTTTATTCAAGCTCACAAAAGTTGAACTTGTCACTCAAAATGTTCACTGTTAGAGAGTTGAAATAATTATAAAGCTGAGAAATGCTGAATAAACTTTTAGCTTTAGAAGAGTATTTTAAAGAGAAAAGTTCTTGTTGCTGGTTTGGAAATGTTTTGTATGTTTGTAATATAGTTTGGAAAATTTTGTACGTACGTGCATGTGTGAATATGTTTTCATGGCATCTGACCACACATGGTCAAGACGTGAATCCATTCTACAACTACATCTTGTAATGAGAGAAATCAAGGAAAAAGAGAGAAAGAACAAACCCATGTCTTGTATTTATAATTAATGTAACCACGTGACAGGCTCCTAGAAAAAGAGCGGGAAAACTCAACTTGGTCACACACTGGAAAAAGACTTGTATGTGAGTGGATTGCAATGCCCACTTGTGTGTTTATTGACCAACTGGAAGCTGATATTCCCTGAAAATATGTATGAAGCTGGGTAAGCTCTTTGATCCACTTTTTGCACAGATTTGTACAAAATTCAACATTGGTAAGAAAGTGGTAGCAGGATGCTAAAAGTGCTTTATTGTCTTGCTTGCAGTGAAATAGTTAAATATAACATAAAAAGAATGATATGAGTTCTTGCTTTTGTATATTCTAAAAAATTACTACATTAGATAGTTAATAATAAACTGTGTAGTGGGTGTGAGCTATAAGTTTGAAATGGACAATGCTAATCCTCAATGGATCAATTGCATTTCCAATAAGGTAATCATCCTGTTAGTCTGAATATTGACAACTGAACAAATGAAAAATTTTCAACATGGTTGCCAGCATTTTATAGAAGTCACCACCTGGTGGCACTAAAAAACAACCATAAGTCAAGGGAGATAACTACAACATTAAAAGAAAAGGGTTTTATTGGTCACTGATTTGTGGAGGTGATTGTTTAAAATATTGACAAAGAGATTGAGAAGTTTAAAAAAAAAACAACAAATTCAACATTTTCAAAAGAAATGAATCTTAACACAAGTGGAAATTCACATGTATATTTATATAAAGTAAAACATGGCTCCCCTGACAAAATTATATTTATGTGTGTATAGATAGTTCAGAAAGGAAACGAAAACTTTCATGTACTTAGAGAAGCATTTCTGAACCTTTTTCCCCTTGCATAACCCTTAAAATAAATTGCATATCTCAAGGAATCTCTGCGCAAAACTAAAATTATATACCATACCTTTCTCATTTCATTTTCATTGTAATTCACGTGGTAAATATCATAGTACATATTTTTGAATAACTTGTTTAAGGAAAAATTAATACTTCTTCTGTCAGATTTTTCAGTAATGCTAAATAAAATTCATACTGTTCGTTTATAATACTTCATCGGGAAGTTTTTCATAATTGTTATGTTTTCTTATAACATAATAGGTTAGGACAATGTCTATATTACAATATTACAATAACCAAGAATATATTGTGTGTGTTTAGTAATATTACATATACGAAATTAAATAAAATGTCAAAAGTTCATTAGCTTATCTCACCTGTTCTCACAGAATCCTTGGGAACCTTTTGCAAAACCTTAGGCTTCTGGGGAACCCAAATTGAGAAACGCTGCCTTAGATAGTGAGTGAGTGAGTGTGTGTGTCTGTGTGTGTGTGTGAGAGAGAGAGATATCCATATGGTTTGTTTGAAATTAACTAGTCAGTTTGCCTGGGTGACTAAGAATAGAAGAATGCACTTGTCTGCAACCTAATGGATCCTCTTTCTGAGAGAGTTTTATATCTTTTCTTTTTCTTTCTTGAAGCAGTGACGGCTAGTGGCATCCTGGCAGACAAGATGAGAGTTCTTTCTTTTCTATATTCTATGGATTTAGTAATTAGTAATTCATATTCTATAGATTACTAACATTCTATTCTTAAAATATAAACTGTAAATGAGTTGTCTTTTTCATATCCTATGAATTCTTCTTCTATATGCTGCGTTCCTTCAAGATATTAATAAATTCTGTCTTTTTGCTATCTCTCCCAAATTCCGCTTTGCCATCCATTCACTCAAATTTACCATTTCTGTTATTTACCTTTTTCGCTCTTGCTTTCAATAATCCTGTGAGTATCAAATTTTCCAAGAATTTTTCCCTCATTATGTGTCTTAGAAATTTCAACTGCCTCTTTCTGATGTTAAGTATAAGTGTCCTTTTTAATTGTCTCTAGAACTTTATTATTGCTCACATGTTCAGTCTAAGGTATTCTTTCTGTAGAAAAACATTTCTGTTGCTTTATCTCTTCTTTGTCTGTGAGGAAATTTTCCAAAATTCACTGCCCGATAAGAAGACTGATATTATGTAACACTTCAGTAATGTTTTTATTAATTTTTTTTAATGAAATTTTCCTGTTTTTTAATACTTTGTTTATTTTTGAAGTGATGTTTCACTATCTCAATGTGCCTTCGGATTTCAGTATCACACTTTCCATCCTCTGTTAAAACACTTTACAGATATTTAAATTATTATGCTTGTTTGATTTCGGTATTTCAAATATGAAATTTGCATGTTAGGCTGTTCCTTTTGCTAACGATCATGCATTTCATCTTCTCACATTTAGTCTTTTCTTCTGGCTTTCCTTTTTCTAATAACCATGTATTCTATGAATTATTATTCTTAAAATCTAAATTGTCATCCATCATGAGAAACATTTAGGATAAACTCATAATACATATGCTGCGGAGGCAACTGAAAAAAAAAAGTTGTCTGTATAAGAACATAAGTAGGCAAATCTTCATTTCTCTTTGATTGTCAGAGTTAGCTCCTCCTTAATTGCCTAACTGTTCATTGGGGGGGCACTCTCCCTACACTATAAATACTGGGCGACTCCTTGCCTCTTTCTTTTTTTCGCTTTGCATTTCAGCGGACACATCTAAAAATGTGATCTCTCGTAAAGATCCGCATTTTCACCCACTTGCGGGAAAACACCTTGAAACACACATACACATATGTACGAACATTCACCAATATACAAACTCTTTATGTTCACACACAAACACAAATGTTAATGTCTATGTCCATTGTAAATCTTGTTGTTTAATAAATATATTTGTTGATATATATATATATATGTGTGTGTGAAAAGTGTGTATATAAATATAAATAAATATATATATATAATTATTTATATATTATATACGTGGTACTTATTAGAAAGCGCTCAATATCAGAGATAGAGCTAATTGGTTGGATAGATGTGAGTTTGTGACCCTGGGTTTCACGCTTTTAGCGATCGTCAGCATGAAACCCAGGGTCACAAACTCACATCTATCCAACCAAAAATATATATATATATATATATATATATATATATATATATATTATGGCAAGGAATAAGCGGAATGTAAAGGACATTATTATGAAAACTAAGAACTAAAACAAACAACCGGTTTCGTCCCAGTACTCCTCAAGTTTGATACACTGGGAATATTTAATATTAACTTAAAAACAAAAAACCATTCAATGAGGGAAAAAAAATGTTTATATATGATAGAAAGAACTAGAGCCCAATCACATTCAAGCCCAACAAGCAATCTCCCTGTTTACAGAGAAACGGCCTGCGGGACTTGATGTAAATGGACTCCAGAACTTTCAAATGATATGCAGAGTGTGACTTCGCCAGAATGGAAAAATAGTCAACACTCAAACCAGCAACACATTCCCTGCTAGTTATAGCGTGTTCCGCTATAGATGACCCGGATGTATTCGCTAGTTGGCTTTTGCTAGCGACCGGATTTAAAATTCTGGGGGGTAAATGTTGTTTAATTCTAAAATCCAGACGCTGAGACGTTCTGCCTATGTAGTCACATCCGCAACCACATTTAAATTTATATATAACTGAATTAATATGAAAGGGAGGCAGAAAATCCTTGCGCCTGGAAGAAAGAATTGGTTGAGTAGAAAATATTACTCTCACATTAGCAGCATAAAAACACTTACTAACGGAATGTAAAATTCGCCTTGCTAGTTTTTTGCCTTCTCTGCCAATGTAAGGAAGTCGTAAATAAATTGGACATTTCTTAACAACATATGGTCTATCCTTACTAAATTTATCAATGACATCATGCATAATGGAATCCAAAATGTCCAACGGATACCCATTTTTAGAAAGAGTCATTTTTATAAAATCCAATTCACCGTAGAGGAAGGAATTTGAGCAAATTTTAAGAGCTCGAAAAGTCAACGTTCTAATTAAATTAATTTTTCGTTGACGTGGACAAAAAAGAGTCCCAACGGACATATAAACCTGAAAAGGTAGCCTTCCTAAATACTGAAGTCCAATAGCCATCATCACCCCTACGGACCAAAACATCCAAAAAGGGAAGACAACAATTAGACTCCTTTTCTACGGTAAATTCTAAGGACGAATGAACAGAATTTAACACAGAGAAAAAGGTCTTGGCTTCACCCTCATTATCAAAGAGGCAGAAAATATCATCAACATACCGATGATACATCAGAGGTCGATTAATTTGTGAAAACAGTAAAACCTCATGAAAACCAATAAAAATATTAGCAAGCGTAGGACCCAAAGGCGATCCCATCGCTACACCGTCTATTTGACGATACATAATATCACCAAAGCTAAACTCTACAGACGTAGTGGCGAACTTTATAAGTTCTCTAAATATACCCTCAGAAAAATCCGGAGGACGTAGAGAAGAGCGATATAACATATCACAACAAATCTCAACTATCTCTAACAAAGGGACACAGGTAAATAAAGACACAATAGCAAAAGAGCACATGAAACCACCGCTAGAGGGAACACTGTGCATAGATTCCACAAATGTAAATGAATCCTTAACACAGTATGTGCTAAAATGCAACAAAACAGGTTGCAATAGTACTAAGAGCCAACCAGCAACCTTATGCTGGGCCGACCCAGTCATAGATAAAATGGACCGTAATGGGACACCATCTTTGTGTATTTTCGGCAACCCATATAAACGGGGACGAATTGACCCAGTGGGCCTAATATCTTCAGAAATAACAGAAGATAATAAACCACATCTAACCCACTTTAATAATTGTCGTTGGAATTTGACTTCTATTGAAGAAGTACAATCATGGGTCTTAACTGGACCTAATTTTAGAAATTTCGATAGATCACCAAGAATATTCTCCATCTTAGAAATATAATCACAAAGGTCCAGAAGAACAACACCGACACCTTTGTCGGGTTTAGTAATAACAAGATTGTGGTTGTTTTTTAAACCCTTTATTACACGACGGTGCTGTTCACCCCATTTAGAATCAGAAAAAGAAACAGAAGATCCAGCATAAGAATGGGCAAAATAATTAAGTTCCGCCTTAAAATCCCTCAGAGACTGAGGAGAGCAAAATTTAAGTCTATTAGCATGAGCAAACAGAACTTCAAACTCAGAAAATATTTTCTCACGATCCGGCATAGAAAAAGGAATACAAAAGTCCAGACCGTGAGCCAATATAGTAGTCTCAATCTGGGTTGGCTCATAAGAAGAAAAATTAAACACAATTCCCTCCGCAGTAGGTTCATGACTGCATCCAAAACGTTTGCGAACCAAAAATTCTAACTTTGTCTGGTTAGAAAAAGACAATTTATTCACATTATGTTCGCAAATATAGCCAACTAGTCGGGAAAAACGAATCCTGTCAAAAAAGGAAAGTGTTAACATACACTTCTTCCAATAATTCCCAAAATTACAATTGGGAAATAGGATTCTATTAGAAAGTGTTTTTATATAATCCTCAATGAAAATTTTCTCAATTTTTAAGCTTGAATGTAATTTAGATTTTTTTAAATACGGAATTGAATATGGGAGGGACAAACATGGCTTATTAGACACGTTTTTAGAAACTTAATGTGAAAGTTTAGCCTTTGTATTCGTGTCTTTAACTGTAACAGTTTATCTAAACTACAGATAAACTCAGGTTCGTACCTCCGCTTTAAATATTTGAAAAGATTCTTACAGGTACAAAATTTTATTATGGCAAGGAATAAGAGGAATGTAAAGGACATAATTATGAAAACTAAGAACTAAAACAAACAACCGGTTTCGTCCCAGTACTCCTCAAGTTTGATACAATGGGAATATTTAATATTAACTTAAAAACAAAAAAATATTCAATGAGGGGGAAAAAAAAAATTCCATTAGTAAGTGTTTTAATGCTGCTAATGTGAGAGTAATATTTTCTACTCAACCAATTCTTTCTTCCAGGCGCAAGGATTTTCTGCCTCCCTTTCATATCAATTCAGTTATATATAAATTTAAATGTGGTTGCGGATGTGACTACATAGGCAGAACGTCTCAGCGTCTGGATTTTAGAATTAAACAACATTTACCCCCCAGAATTTTAAATCCGGCCGCTAACAAAAGCCAACTAGTGAATACATCCGGGTCATCTATAGCAGAACACACTATAACTAGCAGGGAATGTGTTGCTGGTTTGAGTGTTGACTGTTTTTCCATTCTGGCGAAGTCACACTCTGCATATCATTTGAAAGTTCTGGAGTCCATTTACATCAAGTCCCGCAGGCCGTTTCTTTGTAAGTAGAGAGATTGCTTGTTGGGCTTGAATGTGATTGGGCTCTAGTTCTTTCTATCATATATAAACATTTTTTTCCCTCATTGAATGTTTTTTTTTGTTTTTAAGTTAATATTAAATATTCCCAGTGTATCAAACTTGAGGAGTACTGGGACGAAACCGGTTGTTTGTTTTAGTTCTGAGTTTTCATAATTATGTCCTTTACATTCCTTGCCATAATAAAATTTTGTACCTGCAAGAATCTTTTCAAAAATATATATATATATATATATATATATAACGTCATCCACAGACAGACTGTTTCGCTGTTTACAGCTCATCAGTGTGGCTAGACATCCAGTTGCCTCTAGCTAGGATCGAAACCCAACTGAATTGGTGTCATTCGGAGCTTCTAACCAGTAAGCCGTCGGCGCACGGTAGGAATGAAGGTGGATTTTTAGCATATTTATTTTTAGAAACATGCCCAGTGATTGACAGTGACTCAATTCGCTTTCGTGAAGAGTCTCGCTATATAGCTATAATAGTAACTGTTTACCGACCCACACCTCACCCCCAGAGTGCTCAACTGAAATTAATTTCAGGAGCGAATATAACGTCAAGACCGATATATATATATATATATATATATATATATATATATATATATATATATATATATATATATATATATCGGTCTTGTTTGTTTTCTTTACATCTTTGGTTGGACTCAACTTGAGTCTGCCTTGTTCTTGTAGTTGGACCTTCTGGCAGGAATAAACAGCACGTGTTCCTAAAACAACAACACTCAAACCCACATGGTCCTCTACATGATCATCATATGCATGGCTAAACTAGACTGTAAACAATTATTACCCGACAATAAAATAATCCCATGTGAACTGGGGATAATAGCTCTACGAAAAACTTTCAAAACCAAAAAGAAGCAAAGCTAAGAAAAAAAAAACTTTTTATTTTTTATTTTTTAGTCGCATTGACACTATTTCCAGATTTTATTAGTATTTTATTTTATTTTACATTTCGAATATAAAGAAAAAAAAAAGAATGAATGAATTATTTAATTCTCAAAACAGAGGTTTTATTGAATTGAAATTCAATGGCTTTTTAAGGAGGAGCTGAAAAGTTTCCAGCCAGTCAACTTTTCAAAATCTGATTAGATGAGTGTCCTGGGTATGATGATAAACTATATCTGGCAGCAAGGAATCTGATCGGGAAGTTTTGAAAAGCATAGAACCACCTCTTAATTGCTGTTGTTCCCAGGTCCACCCTGACCCAGGGATGGTAGCACCAGTTAGGGTATCAACTATGGGCAAATAGTGACCGCCAACTTGTGGACAAAATACTATGAAAGTATCAAAATATATTTTTATAGTAAAAATACCAGCAATACATTTTCATAGTAAAAAAAAATACAAGCAATTTAAAAAAAAAATTATTACCAACAATACATTCAAAAAAAGAAATATTAATACATATTAGGAGGAGGCAGAGTGGCGTAATGCATAGTGGCTTGAATTTAGGAATCAGAGAGCCGAGTTCGAATTCCACTCGGATCCATTACATTCACTTATGTGCTAATGCCCTTAGGAAAGGTATGAATCCTCTTCTTCTAATCCTAGTTATGGGTAAATAGCAAGACAGACCAGGTTCTCTATAGACTTGGATGGAATCTAGTCTACTGCAGAAAGAAAGGGCAACCAACTGCAGGATTAAATGACCAAACATCAGGTTTCTTTTTTTTGAAAGGCTTTTTGATTGGCCTGATAACTTGTCATATATATTTATTAAAATTTACTGTTTCTCTAGGGGAAGATTTCTCAATATTGGTGAATATTGCTGATATGTCCCGGAAAGGGATATATTTGAACGAAGTAGTTAAGTGGTTTTGGCTACTATAATACGGTAGCAGTAATCGACTGGTACACGTCGTAGTCACAGGTAAGAAGTGTAGATCAATGGCGTAGTCCAATGGGCGTCATTATAGACTTAGCTCTCAGACTAAGGCTCTTGACTCTCCAACACGTCCGTCGATATTTATGACGGACACCATCCAATCACACTTCAGTGAGGGGGAACACAGGTGTACGCATATTCCATTATATCAATTACGGAAAAAACCATCATTTGATCCAACGTGCTTTGAACGCTTGACCTTGAAGAACTTCATAATTAAGCAAGATTCTATTTGCCCTTAAAGCACACTAGTAAGGAGGATTTTTTTGCAGTCACTATAATCTTGACCACTTCAAGTCTAGGGTTAACTGTTATTTTTCCTTTTATTTCTTACCTTTTCTCATGCTCATGCAATATTATACAATAACCTTCTACCTTGAGTAGGTCTTGGGCCTAAAACTTCACTAAAGAGACGCTACGAGAAGCAATATTTGCCTAAACAGTAAATCTGCTGTTCTGTCATTGTTTACCACTTCCTGATTTTGATATTTTCTCAAAAGCATAATTTTGGGATTGGCACCTGGGAGAAAACTCTGTGGTCAATTCCTGGTGAATGAATAGATGAATGTCGTGACATGTTTTACTGACCACAGCGCCTGTCTTTAGGCATACTTTAGTGTCTTGACCTCAAGGACATCATTTAGAGTGCTTTTGTCCCCTATTCAGGCTGGCCACTTAATTCAACTATTGTTTTCTTTCTTGTCGTTTTTTCCGAGTGACAGAGAGAAACAGAAGAAAAGATAAGAAGACAAACTTGAATGAAGGAGAGGATAACGAAAAAGAAGAAAAAGAAGAAAAAAGAAAATGAGAAGTGAGATAAAAAGAGAGAATTGAATAAAGGAGAGGAGAGGAAAAAAGAAAGATAAGAAAATGAGAAGAATGATAAAAAGAGAGAATTGAATAAAGGGGAGGAGAGGAAAAAAGAAAAAAAGAAAAAAATGAGGAGAAAGATAAAAAGAGAGAATTTAATAAAGGAGAGGAGAGGAAAAAAGAAAAAAGAAGAAAATGAGGAGAAAGATAAAAAGAGAGAATTTAATAAGGGAGAGGAGAGGAAAAAAGAAAAAGAAGAAAATGAGGAGAAAGATAAAAAGAGAGAATTGAGTAAAGGAGAGGAGAGGAAAAATGAATTAAAATTTGAAAAAGAGAATAATAAGAAGAGAGAATTGAATGAAGACGACAATAGAAAAAACAATAAAAATAGAATGAAAATAAAAAAGAAAGTTAGTTAAGATGAAGAAACAAAGAGGGGGATGAATGAAACAGGAAAAAGAGAATGAAGAGAATATAAGAAATAGCGGGAAGAAGAAGAAACACAGGGTGTGCTGAGTGATAAGAAACAAAAAGAAAAGTAATATAAGAAAAAGATATTGAAAACAATATGAGAAAGAGGGAGAAGAGAAAAAACAAAGTGAGTGATGAGTGGGAAGAAGAAAAAAGAAAAGGAAAAGAAGAAAATAGAATGAAAATAATATGTGAAAAAGAAAGAAAAGAGAAAGAGACAAGGTTATGAGTGGCAAAATAAAGAAGGAGGAAAAAAAGAAACAAGAAAAAGATAATGAAAAGGATATGAGAAAAAGAAAGAGGCAGAAGAAAAAGAGACAAAGTGAGAAAGAAGAAAAAGAAAAGAAACATGAGAAAGGTAATGAAAAGAATATATGAAAGAGAAAGAGGGAAAAATGTGAAGAGGATAAAGGGTGAGAAGAGAAAAAGAAGAGAGATTGAGAGAAAATGTAAACTAACACGACAAAAGACGGAGTAAAGATCCAGATGACAAAAGACGGAGCAAAGATCCAGATGACAAAAGACGGAGTAAAGATCCAGATGACAAAAGATCCAAAGATCCAGATGACAAAAGACGGAGCAAAGATCCAGATGACAAAAGACGCAGCAAAGATCCAGATGACAAAAGACGCACAAAAGATCCAGATGACAAAAGACGCAGCAAAGATCCAGATGACAAAAAAGACGCAGTAAAGATCCAGATGACAAAAGACGGAGCAAAGATCCAGATGACAAAAGACGCAGCAAAGATCCAGATGACAAAAGACGCAGCAAAGATCCAGATGACAAAAGACGGAGCAAAGATCCAGATGACAAAAGACGCAGCAAAGATCCAGATGACAAAAGACGGAGCAAAGATCCAGATGACAAAAGACGGAGCAAAGATCCAGATGACAAAAGATGACAAAGATCCAGATGACAAAAGACGCAGCAAAGATCCAGATGACAAAAAGACGGAGCAAAGATCCAGATGACAAAAGACGCAGCAAAGATCCAGATGACAAAAGACAAAGATCCAGATGACAAAAGACGGAACAATGATCCAGATGACAAAAGACGGACAAAGATCCAGATGACAAAAAGACGCAGCAAAGATCCAGATGACAAAAGACGGAGCAAAGATCCAGATGACAAAGACGAGCAAAGATCCAGATGACAAAAGACGGAGCAAAGATCCAGATGACAAAAATGACAAAAGACGGAGCAAAGATCCAGATGACAAAAGACGGAGCAATGATCCAGATGACAAAAGACGGAGCAAAGATCCAGATGACAAAAGACGGAGCAAAGATCCAGATGACAAAAGACGGAGCAAAGATCCAGATGACAAAAGACGGAGTAAAGATCCAGATGACAAAAGACGCAGCAAAGATCCAGATGACAAAAGTGAAAGAAAAAATGAAAACAGAAAAAAAGCTAATTGTGAGAAAAAGGGAAAAACATGAATATTTAGAATTTGAGGAAGCAGAAAAATAAGAAGCAGCTATAAAGGTAAATGAAAAAGAATGTACAAGATGATAAAGAAGAGAAAAAGACTGTAGACAAATTGAATCATTATATAAATTGCATGAATACAGACTGAAACAATAACCTTTATCACTTTTCTTAGTTTCTTGCTTGTTTTTTTCTCTTTCTTCTTTTTCTTCTCTTTTTCTTTCTTCTTTTCTTCCTTCTCTTTCACTTTATTCTTCTTTTCCTTCTCTTGCTCTTCTTTCTTCTATTTCTCTCCTTTTTCTTTTTCTTCTTTTTCTTTCTCTTCTTTTTTTCTTCCTCTTTCTTTTTTTTCTTCTTCTGTCCTTTCTCTTTTTTCTTCTTTTCTTTATCTTTCTTCTCTTCTGTCTCTCCCTCTTTCTTCTTCTTTTCCTTCTATTTCTCTTTCTTATTCTCTCTTTTCTCTTTCTTCTTTTTCTCTTTCTCTTCCTTTTTTCCTTCCTCTTCTTTTTCTTCTTCTCTCCTTGCTCTTTCTTTCTTCTTCTCTTTCTCTTCCTTTTTTCCTTCCTCTTCTTTTTCTTCTTCTCTCCTTACTCTTTCTTCTTTTTCTCTTTCTCTTCCTTTTTTCCTTCCTCTTCTTTTTCTTCTTCTCTCCTTTCTCTTTTTCTTCTTCTCTTTATCTTTCTTCTCTTCTGTCTCTATCTCTATTTCTTCTTCTCTTCCTTCTATTTCTCTTTCTTCTTCTCTCTTTTTTCTTTCTTCTTTTTATCTTTCCCTTCCTTTTTTCCTTCCTCGTTCTTCTTTTTCTTCTTCCCTCCTTTCTCTTTTTTCTTCTTCTCTTTATCTTTCTTCTCTCCTTTCTCTTTTTTCTTCTTCTCTTTATCTTTCTTCTCTCCTTTCTCTTTTTTCTTCTTCTCTTTATCTTTCTTTTTTCCTTCCTCTTCTTTTTCTTCTTCTCTCCTTTCTCTTTCTTCTTTTTCTCCTTCTCTTCCTTTTTCTTTCCTCTTTCTTCTTTTTCTTCTTCTCTCCTTTCTCTTTTTTCTTCTTCCCTTTATCTTTCTTCTCTTCTCTCTCTCTCTTTTTTCTTCTCTTCCTTCTATTTCTCTTTCTTCTTCTCTCCTTTTTCTTTTTTCTTTTTATCTATCCCTTCCTTTTTTCCTTCCTCTTTCTTCTTTTTCTTCTTCCCTCCTTTCTCTTTTTTCTTCTTCTCTTTATCTTTCTTCTCTCCTTTCTCTTTTTTCTTCTTCTCTTTATCTTTCTTTTCTTCTGTCTCTCCCTCTTTCTTCTTCTCTTCCTTCTATTTCTCTCCTTTCTCTTTCTTCTTCTTCTCTTTCTCTTGCTTTTTTCCTTCCTCTTCTTTTTCTTCTTCTCTCCTTTCTCTTTCTTCTTTTTCTCTTTCTCTTCCTTTTTCCCTTCCTCTTTCTTCTTTTCTTCTTCTCTCCTTTCTCTTTCTTTCTTCTTCTCTTTATCTTTCTACTCTTCTGTCTCTCCCTCTTTCTTCTTCTCTTCCTTCTATTTCTCTTCCTTCTTCTCTCTTTTCTCTTTCTTCTTTTTCTCTTTCTCTTCCTTTTTTCCTTCCTCTTCTTTTTCTTCTTCTCTCCTTTCTCTTTTTTTCTTCCTCTCTTTATCTTTCTTCTCTTCTGTCTCTCTCTCTTTGTTCTTTTCTTCCTTCTCATTCTTTTTTCTTCTTTCTCTTTTTCCTTTTCTTCTTTCTCTTTTTGGTAGTTTTGGACCTTCATGCTAACAAAAAATATCAGTATGTCAAAAGTATTTAAACTATCATTAGTCCTCAGCAGTGTTCATCCATTTAAAAGGTGATGTTTAGAATTTTAGCAAAAACCTAAATATCTGAAATTGAATTTATACATTTTCTTTGTTCTTGAGAATTGACAACAAAAATAATAAACACTATTTTATATATCAGATTGTTTATTTACAGTCTTTATTTATTATATTCTTTATTGGAATGGTCGATAAACAATTGCCAATCAATTAGAACTTTATAAAATGGTAAATAATAAGGATTTGCTTATAGTCAGTTCACATATTTAAAAAATTTGGTAAATGTTTATAAATTTTTAAATAAAATATTGTTTTCATATTTGTGGTGGACTCTCCTATCATGAACGATAAATGAGGGTCAGAAATGGATGGCGCCTTTTGTTTTACACTTATGCATCCTAGCAGGGGCTATTGTGAAGAAAATCACATAAGGGAAAGACAAATTTCATTTGTGCTTTCTTAAGTGTGATACTAGCTCAGCCTTGCGGTGGGCGACAAAGCCACACTGACAGATGAAATTTGTTAAAGCAGGATTTTGATGGTGTCTCTGTTTCAGAGCTTGATGAAGCTGATCACAGTGCTTCAGTCTACTGTCTTCAAAACCCTTTAACTTAATGAAATATGTCTTACGCCACTCCTTTCAGTTTGATGCTTGGGCTTCCCAGGTTTTCATATTTCTTTATAAATTGGTAAGTTGCATTGCATTAGTTTTAATATAAATGTGTTAGTTTTTTATAATCTTGTATATATAAAATTATTCTTGTAAGGCTTCAAGAACACCAGAAAGCTGTAACATGAGGGGAAGTAGAAAAATCAGGCGTGGCTGACCACATATGGAGAGAGAAGGGAGATCACCGCCCTCTGTAGGATCATGTTGAGATCATAGACAAGGAACACCATTGGAAAATTCGTAAACTTAAGCACATATGCTAGGCCACAAAAATCTCATGAGCCGACCAAGCATAGAAATAAATACAATATGTGAACCAGTAATAAAGAGTGCCAGAGAAAAGCAATAACAGCAAAAATTGCAATATGAGCACTGGTATAAATGGTTGCTGAAGACATTAGGTTTATAATACCCAGAAATTCATACCCATATGTCCTCAATGACACATGTCACTGTGGATAAAGGCATTGGTTAGATCCAGTGACAGGACCCAAAGAGTGTGAGTTCAATACCTGGTTAAGGCAGTGGAGAACTTTCAGAGGGAAAATTAACAGGAGATAACTGATAACTGACATCCATCAAACATGGAACTAGAATAGTCTACGCCAGTGAGTGAAATAAAGGGTTCAGTTCGAAATTCCAACCACCTGAAGAAGGCTGGAGTGTACAACAGCTGAAACGTTGTGATAAATATGGTGACAAAGATGAGGACAATAGTCCGAATAATGTAAAATATTTTTGTTTTTTTTTTTCTCAAGAAAAAAATATATAAAGTCACTTTCATCATATGTTTAGGTTTCATCACAATCCTAATCATCACTTTTTAAAACAATAAACATGGCTGAGGGGTGAAGGTAGTTAAAATAATAGTGGTGTCAAGGGAAAAACTGTCCTTTTGAAAGTTCCAAGACTGTCCTCATTCTCTCTCTTCTCTTTCTTATATCTTCTGTTCTTCTATTGTAGGGTTGTGAGCAAAAAGGGCAGCGCAATATGGAAAATACAAATTGGAGATGCCAAAATTAAAAAAGTAAAAACAATTTAAATATCTGGAAAGTGTTTTAACAGAGGACAGAAAGTGCAACATTGAAATCCAAAGGTGCATTGGGGATAACAAAAGATGCCTTCCAAAGACTAAGCAAAGTATTAAGAAACAGGAAAATCTTGTTAGAAACAAAGGAAAGAATACTGAACTGTAATGTATTATCAGTCCTCCTATATGCCAGTGAATGCTGGGCAATATCCTCACAGATGAAGAAGAAACTTAAGGCAAGAGAAATGTGGATCTACAGAAGGATGCTGAGAATTTTATGGACATAACATGTGAGCAGCCCCAAAGTTTTAGAGAAAATAGAAACCAAAAGGACTCTTATACTTAACATCAGGAAGAGAGATTTGAAATTTCTAGGGTACATAATGAGGAAATTGGGCTTGGTAAATTTGATACTCACAAGGCAGATTAAAGGCAAGGGGGACAGAGGGAAAAACCACATATCCTATGTAAAATAACAAGAAATCCTACACAATCTTAACAGCATAAGATATGCAGATGACAGAGTGTTGACAGCATGCAAAGAAAAGAAATTGTAACATCTCCTAGAGGAAGTAGTAAAGGAAAGTGTGAAGAAAAGACTAAACATCAACTGCAAGAAGACAAAATGCACGGTTGACAGCAAAAGGGACACTCCAAAATGCAAATTACAAATTGGAGATACCAACATCAAATGGGTTCAACAATTCAAATATCTGTGAAGTGTTTTAACGGAGGATGGAAAGTGCAACATTGAAATCCAAAGGTGCATTCGGGATAACAAAAGATGCCTTCCAAAGACTAAGCAAAGTATTAAGAAACAGGAAAATCTCATTAGAAACAAAGGAAAGAATACTGAACTGTAATGTATTATCAGTCCTCCTATATGCCAGTGAATACTGGACAATCAACTCACATATAAAGAAGAGACTTAAGGCAACAGAAATGTCGCTCTACAGAAGGATGCTGAGAATATCATGAACATAACATGTGAGTAAACACAAAGTTTTAGAGAAAATAGAAACAAAAGGGACACTTATACTTAAGATCAGGAAGAGAGAGTTGAGATTTCTAGGCACATGAGAAAATCAGGCTTGGTAAATTTGATACTCGCAAGGGAGACAGAGGAAAAAAGCACATATCCTACCTAAGAGAACTAGAAATTCTACACAGTATTAACAGCATAAGATATGCAGATGACATAGTGCTGATAGCAGACAAAGACAAAGGAAAGAAATTGTAAGATCTCCTAGAGGAGGTCGTAAAGGAAAGTGAGAAGAAAGGACTAACCTTCAATTGCAAGAAGACAGAATGCATGGTTGTTATCAAAAAGAACAGCCCAACATGCAAATTACAAATAATGAGGAAAAGAAGGCTTTGAAAATTTGATACTCACAGGACATTGAAGACAAGAGAGAAAGAGGAAAAAATGCTTAGCCTACCTTGCAAGCTTGTTAAAATTGATGGTGGAAGGTTTAATTAGGTTAAGATACCAAAAAGACAAAATTTATTAAGAGCTACAAAGGGCAGGAAATTGTGGAGAGAAATGCTCACCAATGTTCTGAAGTGACACAGCACGTAGAAGAAAAAGATATTAATTTTTTTTCTTTTAGTATATCAGGTTTTTTTTTTGGCATTTTTTTTTAGTCACATGTCTTTCTTCTCTTTCATCATCATCTTGTTTTCATCTTCTTTTCTTTCTTCATCTTCTTTTCTTCATCTTTTTCTCTTTCATCATCATCTTTTCTTCATCTTTTTCTCTTTCATCATCTACTTCTCTTCATCTTCTTTTCTTTCTTCATCATGTTTTCTTCATCTCTTTCATCATCATCTTCTCTTTCTTCATCTTTTTTCTTCATCTTCTCTTTCATCATAATCTTTTCTGCATCTTTTTCTCTTTCATCATCTTCTCTTCATCTTCTTCTCTTTCTTTATCAACTTTTCTTCATCTTCTTTTCTTCATCTTCTCTTTCTTCATCTTCTTTTCTTCATCATCTTCTCTTTCTTCATCTTCATTTTTTCATCTTCTCTTTCTTCATCTTCTCTTTCCTCATCTTCTTTTCTTCATCTTCTTCTCTTTCATCATCAACTTTTCTTCATCTTCTCTTTCTTTATCAACTTTTCTTCATCTTCTTTTCTTCATCTTCTCTTTCTTCATCTTCTTTTCTTCATCATCTTCTCTTTCTTCATCTTCATTTTTTCATCTTCTCTTTCTTCATCTTCTCTTTCCTCATCTTCTTTTCTTCATCTTCTTCTCTTTCATCATCAACTTTTCTTCATCTTCTCTTTCTTTATCAACTTTTCTTCATCTTCTTTTCTTCATCTTCTCTTTCTTCATCTTCTTTTCTTCATCATCTTCTCTTTCTTTATCAACTTTTCTTCATCTTCTTTTCTTCATCTTCTCTTTCTTCATCTTCTTTTCTTCATCATCTTCTCTTTCTTCATCTTCTTTTCTTCATCTTCGCTTTCTTCATCTTCTCTTTCTTCATCTTCTTCTCTTTCTTCTTCATCTTTTCTTCATCATCTTCTCTTTCTTCATCTTTTCTTCATCATCTTCTCTTTCTTCATCTTCTTTTCTTCATCATCTTTTCTTCATCTTCTCTTTCTTCATCTTCTTTTCTTCATCTTCTTTTCTTCATCTTCTTTTTCTTCATCTTCTCTTTCTTTTCTTCATCTTCTTTTCTTCATCTTCTCTTTCTTCATCTTCTTTTCTTCATCATCTTCTCTTTCTTTATCAACTTTTCTTCATCTTCTTTTCTTCATCTTCTCTTTCTTCATCTTCTTTTCTTCATCATCTTCTCTTTCTTCATCTTCTTTTCTTCATCTTCGCTTTCTTCATCTTCTCTTTCTTCATCTTCTTCTCTTTCTTCTTCATCTTTTCTTCATCATCTTCTCTTTCTTCATCTTTTCTTCATCATCTTCTCTTTCTTCATCTTCTTTTCTTCATCATCTTTTCTTCATCTTCTCTTTCTTCATCTTCTTTTCTTCATCTTCTTTTCTTCATCTTCTTTTTCTTCATCTTCTCTTTCTTTTCTTCATCTTCTTTTCTTCATCTTCTCTTTCTTCATCTTCTTTTCTTCACCTTCTTCTCTTTCTTCATCTTCCTTTTCCCAACATTATTTGCTTCATCGTCATTTTTCTTTTCTTTCTTTATCTCAATGTTTTCTTACCCCTCTTCTTTTTCTTCTTTTTCCTACATGACATCCTCCCTCATCCTTCTCTATCTCAATAATCCATCCAATTAATTTCTCCTCCTCTTGCTTCATTCTTTATCTTAACATTATTCTAAGACACTTCCTCTTATTTTTATTATTATTTTCCTTTCTGTTTTCTTCTTAAAATTTTCTCTTTATAGCTTCTACCCAAAGGGGCTAATGTCACTGCCCCAGGAGATTAAAACCTGGTGTAACTTAGCATGAGTCAGGTGCAGGGCAGAGGTTTTTCCTTGACCAGTGGTCAGCCAAGCCATTAGACATAATGGACAGCATGCCGAGACAGCATAAAATATGACACAAAATGAGTGTTAAGAAGATCTTATATGATCAAGGTGTACATAAGAAAGGTATGGATACCTTGTTTATCGCCATTCATGGCCGACTGATATGAATCCCTAATGAGATGGAAGTTTTCAGATGGATAAGTGGTGTTGAGCTGCTAGTCAGGACATGAATTATTAACCCCTGCAATGGTCAGCATAGACCTGGAGCCAGAAGATCACCAGTGTTCACCAATGACCGTCATGTGGAGAGGTCACTATCAATGCCTGGGGTAAAGGTTGCCCTTCCATTATAATGGCCGACAATGTTTGGTGATCAGTCAGCATTAATGTACACCGCTAATAACATTCATGTTTTAAATAATAAATTTTCTTTTATAAAAGCAATGTAATTACAAAAGCATAAATATATTTTTTTTTCTTAGTTACAAAGATTGTAAGAAAAAAAATATGGTTATAAGCAAGAGGGAGAACCCAAGATTTGATCCACAAATTCTTCTTCTTCTATGTGCCATATCCCTCCAGGATGTAGGTGATCATAGCTCTCCACAACTTCCTGTCCTTTATAACTCTGAGTAAATTTAATCTTTTGTTATCCCTCCTAAATCTTATTCTGCCATCTATTTACATAAGCTTTTTAGGATGGTTATGCACGTTTCCCTGTCTCTCCAGCTTGCCTTCAGTCGGCTCTGTGAGTATCAAATTTACCAAGCCCTCTTTTCTCATTATGTGCTCTGAAAATTTCAAACATCTCTTTTTGATGTTAACTATCAGTATTTTTTTTGTCTCTATTTTCTTTAAAACCTTGCTTACAGGTTCAGTCCATAGTATTCTCAGCATCCTTCTGTAGAACCACATTTCTGTTGCCACGAGTTCTTCATCTCGGAGGAGATTGTCCAGCATTCAATTCCCTATAGGAGGGCTGATATTATGTTCAGAAATCATTTATTTATTTCTGGGGAGATTTTCCTTTTTCTTAATACTTCACTTAACTTTCGGAAGGCATGTTTCACTATCCTTATGTGGATTGCGGTGTACCACATTGCATTTTCTATTCAAAGACAGATATTTAGATTTTTGTACTTTTCGTATCTCCAATTTGTAATTTGCATGTTGCACTGTTACTTTTGCTAACAACCATGCATTCTGTCTTCTTGCAGTTGATGTTTAGTCCTTTCTTCTCTCTTTCCCTCACTACATTCTGTAAGAGTTCTTATAGTTTCCTTTCTATTTTTGTTATCAGCACTCTCTCATTGACATATTTTATGTTGTTAACATTGTGGTTGCCAATATTGAATCCTGGTAGGACTTCTAATTCTCTCAGAATCACCTCACTGTTTAGATTAAATAAGTCTGGTGAGAAGACAACTCTTTGTCTTATACTCCTTTCTATTTTTGTATATTTACTGAATTCATTTCCTATCTGCATGCAGGCAGTTTGCTGCTAGTATAGGTTCTGGATTATTCTGATATACTTCCCAAATCAAAATCACTCAAGAGCAGAAGTTTAGATAGACAAATATCGCTTAGAGCTACAAAGGATCAGAAGTTTGGGAGAGCCATGATTATACAAATCCTGAAGAGAGGGAGAAGGTATAAACATAAATTACTAGAATCATATACTTCTTAGAAATATAGGATTCTAGTAATTTTGTGTACAATGAAACAGTTAATACTGTACAAATAATACAAGGCAAGATGGCTGCCTGCCTGTACTGAAATCGGCATTCTAAATCTTAGCTTTCCATACACTTAATAAAAGTATTAACTGTTTCAAGTGGACAATTCACATTATCACGATCAACAAAGAACTCCAGAGATAATATCAGAATGTAATAATTAGGTTCAGTCATATGTGACAAATTATATAAATAATATACATTTTTTATCATTGGTACATTGATAGGTGTGTGGATTGATTAAGGTAGGTTTCAATTAGGAAGATTAAGCAGTGTATGGTGATAACAGCACTTAATAAATATACAACTACTCACCACTTATATATATATATATATATATATATATATATATATATATGTAAAATGAGAACAAATAGAGTACAATTACAATGCTCATAAAATTCAATTTAAAAGAGGGCTCAATACAAAGTAGAGCAATATTCTTTATTTTAAGATAATACATCAAAAAATATGTCACAAATGCTACACAAATGCAGTTTCATTTCCATGCAAAATACAACTAGAATTGTGTAGCATTTTTGGACATGTTTTCAATACAGTACCCTAAAATAAATATATATATATATATATATATATATATATATATATATATATTTAAGCGTTTCACCCCAAACAAGGCGGGAAGCCACTAGGACACAAGGGGTCACAGAAGATTTGGAGCAAGATCAGATAGGAGTGATAGAGGAAAGGATGAGGAGAAGGGTAGTGGATAGATCAAGGCAACTGGAGATGTCGACTGACATTACATTTGAATAGTTGGAGATTATAGCTCTCAGGGAAACTGGAATAGAGAAAGGAGTTCCACAGGCGAGAGGTGCGAGATATGAAGCTATTGGAGTAGAAGAGACGGCTACATTTAAGAGTTTCAGCAGTGCAA
>CAHIKZ030000069.1:2392500-2452500 GCA_903632075.3 Acanthosepion pharaonis
CCAAAACATAAAAACAATAACCAACGCCTTTATGAGGACACATGGCACAGTGGTTAGATCCAGTGACAGAACCCAAAGAGTGTAATTTCAATACCCGGTTAAGGCAGTGGAGAACTTTCAGAGGGAAATTAACAGGTGATAACTGATAACTGACATCCATTATACATGGCAAGCGGAACTAGAAGAGTCTACCCCAGTGAGTGAAATAAAGGGTTCATTTCGACATTCCAAGCAGCTGAAGAAGGCCGGAACGTACAATGTTGTGATAAATATAGCTACAAAGATGAGGACAATAGTCCTAATAAAGTAAATAGTGTACATCATCTCAGAAATATAGACAGATACTGAAGGGCCAAAACGTTGTAATAAATATGGCAACAAAGATGAGGACAATAGTCCGAATAATGTAAATAGTGCACAAAATACCTCATCTCAGAAATATAGACAGATACTGAAAGGCCAATACGTTGTAATAAATATGGCGACAAAGATGAGGACAATTGTCCGAATAATGTAAATAGTGTACAAAATACTTCATCTCAGAAATATAGACAGATACTGAAGGGCCGAAACATTGTAATAAATATGGCGACAAAGATGAGGACAATAGTCCAAATAATGTAAATAATGTACATAGTACTTCATCTCAGAAATATAGACAGATTAGCCTGGAAGTTCTTAATTGTCCTTAAATAGCCTCATCAGATTGAGACTTTCATCTTGACTTCAGGAATCAAAACAAATTTGTTCAGAAATATCTAAAGTGTCAGCTATATATAACGGCTTTCTAAGATCAATGGTTAAAAATTTTACAAAGATCCACAGGCTTAATTTGCTCAAAGCCTGTGGATCTTCATAAATACGGTCCTTATACAATTATTGTAGATTGGTACTACAGAATCACATACAAAGAACTTTGCAAAATAACAGTAACTACATCACTTGAGGACTTTCAACAGCAGCAACAACTAAAATGGATAGCACATGTTGCTTAAAGAGAAAATAATGACATAAGATGTTGACATTCCACACCACTTCAGCTAAAAGGTTAGGAAAGAAATCTCCATCAATACTGGAAAGAGTGATAACAGATATTGTACTTGAGAAACCTATTTTGCTGAAAAATCCAAAGCAATGATAATTTCTAGATTTATCTATAGCACAGATGATGTATATATATATATATATATATATATATATATATATATATATATATATGTGTGTGTGTGTGTGTGTGTGTGCAAGGTGGATTCTGATGAGAAAAATTGTATGGCACAACGCAGTGAAACGACCTTATCAGCTGACCTAGTGATTGATTCAATATAATTGCTCCACTTCCTGTCAGCAGAACTTTCTTGGCCTCACGTTTTCTACTGACAAAAAAATGGAGTGATTATATTGAATAAATCATGCAGTTGCATAACTGGAAGGATTCATGATTATTATGCAATCTGGAAAAATAATGTGTTTCGCTTGAAAAGGGATAGTAAAAAGACAAACATTGCTTAGGGCTACAAAGAACAAGAAGCTTTGGAGAGCCATGATCGCCTCATCTTGAAGAGAGACAGCATACAGAAGAAGTCAAAAGGATGTGAGTTACAAAAATTTGAAAAGTTAATGTTTTTAATTTCCACTCTGACATGTATAAGCATTAGTAATATATGAAAAAAAATTCAATATTATGAATTTCAATTTTTTTATTATTTTTATTTTAGATTTTAAGAAATCATGTCGTATTAGCTTTGGCTTCCGTAGGTGTGTGTGTGGCGGGGGCAATTTACAACTCCTTCACTAAAATAAAAACAGCCAACTAAAAATATGACATTGTTTTTTATATAAATGGATTGACACTACACAGTAAACCAAAATTAGAATTAGAAGTCCTGCCATGATTGACAACCACAATCTTAACAAATTAAGATATGCAGATGACACAGTGTTGATAGCAGATACAGAAAGGAAACTGCAAGAACTATAAAAGGTAGTGAAGGAAAGCATGAAGAAAGGACTAAATATCAATTGCAACAAGGCAGAATGCATGGCTGTCAGCAAAAAGAACAGCTCAACATGCAAATTACAAATTGAAGATACCAAAATCAAACAAGTGTGAAAATTTAAATATGCGAGAAGTGTGTTAACAGGGGATGGAAAGTGCAACAGCGAATTCAATACGTGCATTGAGATAGAGATAGATGCTTTCCAAAACCTAAGCAAAGTATTAAGAAACAGAAAAAATTTGTTAGAAGCAAAGAAAAGACTACTGAACTGTGAAATAATATCATTCCTCCTATATGACAGTGAATGGTGCACGATCACATTAACACTATTTACATTATTTGGATTATTGTCCTCATCTTTGTCACCATGTTGATCACAACATTTCGGCTGTTGTACGCTCCGGCCTTCTTCAAGTGGTTGGAATGCCAAACAATAGTCTGAATAATGTAAATAGTGTACATAATACCTCATCTCAGAAATATAGACAAAGTCGACTTTAATGTAAAGATTGATTGCTTCCTTCACTTCCTTGTTAAGGAGTTTGGAAAATCCATCTGCTCATGTCATCCCTTTGCCTGGGCGATAGACAATGGTCATATCATATCCTTGCAGTCATAATAACAATCGCTACAGAAGAGCCAGAGCTACAAAATCAGATTTTTGAGTTTGACCATCTCTAGTGGCTTGTGATGGCTTTCCATTTAGAAAGCACACCTGTAGATGTACGTTTGAAAATGTTCACATCCAAAAAAAAGCTGCTAGGAGTTCCTGTTTGATATTAGCATACCATTGCTCTGTTTCCATCAGGGATTTTTATGCAAATGCTATTTGCCTTCCATCCTGCATAAGAGTTGTGCCCAGGCCTCTCTCTTTTGCTTACTTGCTTCCCTGATACCTACAATCTTCAAAAATTTAAATGCAATGTCAGTTGCCATCTTCTGTTGTCTGGAACCTTTCTCATCTTTTATCCTTTTCTTCAGGTCCCCCTATATCCAGTGTTTTCACTCACTTTCACACTCTGTAAACCTCTGCATACTTGTGACACTCCTATATTTCCTGGAAAGCACACCCGTAGATGTACGTTTCAAAATGCTCACATCCAAAAAAAAACAGCTGCTAGGAGTTCCTGTTTGATATTAGCATACCATTGCTCTGTTTCCATCAATGAATGCTGCATGATCACCTCACAGATGAAGAAGAGACTTGAAGCAATAGAAACATGGTTCTACAGAATAATGTGAGCAAGGACAAAGATTTAGAGAAAAAGGGAGAAACCAAAAGAAAAATTAGAGGCAGTTGATATTTCTAGGGCACATAATGGGGAAAGAAGGCTTGGAAAATATAATACTCACTTGAGATTTTGAAGTCAAGAGGGACAGAGATAAACAACATGAAACCTACTTAGTGACTATGCATAAATGGATGGCAGAGCAAGATTTAAGAGATAACCAAAAAACAGAATCTATTAAACACTACAAAATACAGGAAATTGTGGATAGCCCTGATCACCCACGTCCTGAACATAAAATTAAATCCTTTGAAGTGGAACAAGTCAGTGGCCACTATTTATCCTTTTCTTCAGGTCACCCTATATCCAGTCTTTTCACTCACTTTCACTCTCTGTAACTCTGCATACTTATGGCACTCCTACATTGCCTGAGATAAAATGATTAAAAAAAAATATTTAAAAAAAAATGGTGTCAAAGAAATGTATTTCCTTCTGGTCAGCTGTGCATTTGTCACTGTTGAACCATATCTTCATTAAGTTTTGCAGATTTCTTGTCCTTCTTTGGTTTTTCCATTTACTACGACATCATCATTTAAACGTAGTGTCCCAGGGTATTTCTCTAGTATCATGTCCATTTTTTGCTGGAATATATCTTGGGACATTACCAGGCCAAAAGGCATGCTCTGGAAGCAATACCTTCCAAAGAGAGAGCTGAAAGTGGGCAGAAGCTTTGATTCAGAATCAAGTGTGACTGGCCAGTATCCGTTTTTGATGTCCAGTTTGAATAAGTATTTGGCACCAGAGAGTTTGTCTGCAAGCTTCTCCATTGTGGACATCTTATTGTGATACTGCATGATAACTCTGTTTAGATCTTTTGGATTTAAGCAAAGATGAAGTTTGTCATTGCCTTTGCATACATACACTCGATTGTTAACTCATCCCATAGGCTCACTTGTTTGCCATGACCTTTGTGGACTTAAACTAGGCTGTTGACCTATTCTGTAGGTTCACTTACTCTGAGAATGATACCATGTTTCACCATTTCATCTAACAATACCAGGGCCATACTTGCAGAAGACTGGGGGTGCAGAGTTGGCTTAGGGAACTAAGCCTCCTTCCCCAATATTTTTTTAAAAGTATTTTAATAGGAGTAGGTAGTCTCTTCTATCACCCAATCAACACTCCTCCCCCTTCTATTGGACATGAGTAGAGGCTTACACCTTGTTTCTTGTCTAGGAAGGGGTTGCCGGTACTGTTTCTCTCTCTGGCCTCTGTATTAGTGCAGCTCTGTTTCTCCCGTGATGTGTGCAGTCTGTGGCAACATCTCTTCATTCTGAGGGTACACAGCTGACAGTTCTCTGGTTGCTGTTTCCGACTGTTAGTTAGGAGCCCTAACTCTTGCATAGTTGTTCCGAGGAGCTGCATTCGCTGGTTCCCAGACGTCATGAGTTCCAGCGCCCTACGCTCTCACCTCTTCACTGTCGAAACTCCTAAATGTAGCCGTCTCTTCTACTCTAATAGCTTCATGTCTCGCACCTCTCACCTGTGGAACTCCCTTCCTTTCTCCTGTTTCCCTGTGAGCTATAATCTCCAGCTATTCAAGTGTAATGTCAATCGACATCTCCAGTTGCCTTGATCTATCCACTACCCTCATCCTTTCTTCTATCACTCCTATCTGATCTTGCTCTAAATTTTCTGTAAGCCCTTGCGTCCTAGTGGCTTCCCGCCTTGCTTGGGGTGAAATGCTTAAAAAAAAAAAAAAAATATTAACTATGGGGATCTACATAAACCCCCACTACAGCAATGGAAAGGAAATTGTGGGGCTAAGCTGCCCACCTCCAATATTTTTAAGTAAATATTTTTTAAACAAGTACTTATTTGATTACTATACTCTACTGTTTACAAGCAAATAAAATTGATTTATGCAAGTACAGCCCTGTTATTTTTGCAATGGGGTTTTATCTGAACCCTGTGATTTTCAGTTATTTAAAAAATATAGAGCAGGGGGTGCTTAGCCCCCAAATTCCTACTCCAGAACATCCCTAAAATCAATTTTCAACCAACTTTTATTAGTTACTGAAATTTTCTATGTAGTGAAAATTACTGAATTTCCCATTACCGAATCTTCCGTGACCAAATTTTCCATAATTCATTTCAAATACATATTTCTAAAAACATGAGATAGACTTAAATATGTCTTTTCTATTCTTGTAGCAACTATAGTCTGTTCAAATATATATTTCTAAAAACCTTCCCCAATATTTTTTTTAAAGTTTTATTAACTATGGGGGTCTAGATAAATCCCAACTGCAACAATACCAGGGCTGTACTTTCTGGAAAGGGAGTTTAGGGGGCTAAGCCACCCACCTGCAATATTTTTAAATAAATATTTTTGAAATAAGTATTTATTTGATTATTATACTCTCAAGCAAATAAAATCGATTTATCTAAGTACAGCTCTGTTATTTTTGTAGTGGGGTTTTATCTGAACCCCCACAATCGTCAGTTATTTAAAAATATAGGGGAGAGGGCTTAGACCTCAAATCCTCAACCCAGAACGTCCTTAAAATCAATTTTCAATCAACTTTTATTTCTTAGTTACTGAATTTTCCTACATAGTCAAAATTACTAAATTTTCTGTTACCGAATCTTCCATGACCAAATTTTCTGTGACTAAATTTTCCAAAATTAAGTTCAAATACATATTTCTAAAATCATGAGATAAACTTAAATATGTCTTTTCTTTCTTCATAGTGACTGTAGTCTGTTTAAATATATATTTGTAAAAACATGAGATAAACTTAAATATGTCTTTTCTTTCTTCATAGTGACTGTAGTCTGTTTAAATATATATTTCTAAAAACATGAGATAAACTTAAATATGTCTTTTCTTTCTTCATAGTGAATGTAGTCTGTTCAAATATATATTTCTAAAAACATGCAGTAACTTAAATAGATCTTTTTAGCAACTTTACTCACTTCAAATACATATTTCTACAATCCATAGCAGTTAAGTTTGTAAGTGCTTATACTTATATAAAGGATGGTAGAGAGAAAAAGGATTAAAATAGTAATAATATTTCTACAAAATGGCTGATTCCTGGGAGAGACCAATATTGAAATGAGATTCTGCTTACTTTCCTTGTTGCTTCCTACAACTTCCAGATCCCAAATGCCAACACATTGAGAATAATGACATTAACACCGACAACATAATCTGCTGAAGGAAAGAGAAAGACAAAAAAAGAGAAGCTTTGTTTGAAGGCGTCTCATTCAGAGAGATTTCAATAATTCCCCCAGAGATTTTAATCTGGCACAAGCTCAAACAATTTTCAGTAGAAATTACCAGCAACATGACTGCAGATTCTGCCAAAAATGACAAGTGGGCAGTTATGTACACAAGCAGGTCCCTTGAGCTTTTACTCTGGTTAGACTCATCTCAACTTTAACACCTTGAGACCAGAATCAAATCAATTCTCAACTCAATTAGTAACTTACCAAGTTTGAGCCAATGCTCAAGTTGATATCTTTGCAAAGGTATTTGAAAATCATAGCTCAGTTAATGCTTAATGAGGTGAAGAATTGAAACCTGCATATTGCTAAGATTTGCAGTTACACAGAGTATAAAAAAATGATCATGCACTATCAAATGCCTAACATATATTTCTAGATTAATCAGTAAAGGGCTTATTAGTCATAACAGATACTGATTTCATCACTGCTTTCCATCTGATTCCAAATCATATTTTCTGTTCTGGAAAGGTTTATCTTGAGTCGTATTTCTTGAAACACTTGCTAGAGGATGTTGATTTTCTATTCAAGATCATTCTTATCCCAATTATGAATTCATATGTCATCATTAATACATTGGTCACATGTAGCACAAAACTGAATTTAACGTGGGGTATCCGAGCCTGTAGCCCCATCCAAAAACTTAATGAAGATTTTTCTGTACACTGGCCTCTTAAGGAAAAATAGGGTATTTTATCAGGGTTGATTAGAATTGGTACTTAAGTAAAAGGAACAGCAACACAGACATGAATGACAGAAAGAGATGTTTATTGTTAAAGAGAATACTATACTGAAAGACAGAGAATCGGTTAGCAGGCTAGTAATTCCTGAAGTAAGGATATCTACCAACCATTCCATGTGGTCACATGTAGCCCAAGGCTGAATTTAACATGGGGTATCCAACCCTGTAGCTTCATCCAAAAATTCCCCATAGACCCTGTATAAAATGGGGTCAGGTAGCTGTTTCCCAAGAAAAGACTCTGCCCTTCAACATAGCCCCATGTGGGGATCCTCTCTGACTGAAGGCAGAGAGTTTGACCAGCATAGCTGGAGATGAATCTCCAAGTAATTCCCGAAGCAAGGTTATTTACCTTACCTCCCTGCAAAGCAGGATGTGGCACAAGGCCTTTTTTTAAATGCAAGGCAAAACCAAGCCCATAGGCTTGGGCAAAAAGCTGTCTACCATCCCAGACAAGACTCTGCCTGAAGGCATAGCCTCATCTGAGTTCTTCTCTGCCCGAAGGCACAGAGTTTGACCAGCACAGCTGGAGACGAATCTCCAACTAACTGCTGAAGCAAGGTTATTTACCTTACCTCCCTGTGAGGCAGGATGTGGCACAAGGCCATTTTTTAATGCGGGGCAAAACCGAACCTGTAGGCTTGGGCAAAAATTCCCCGTATATCCTGTATACATGGGGTTGGGTAGCTGTCTACCAACTCAGACAAGACTATGCCCTTCATCATAGCCTTGTCTGGGTTCCTCTCTGCCCAAAGGCAGAGAGTTCGACTAACAGAGATGGAAACAAATCTCCAACTAATTGCCGAAACAAGACTCAGGTATATCCTGTGCACACTATATATATATTTACTGATATAGTCAGTCCACAATAGGCAATAGGGAGAGGGGAATATTCCATTACAACACCTAGCTGTAGGTATTTGTATGTAAATGAATACAATGAACCTAACTGGAATTAAAACTTGGCTCTTCAATTTCCAATTCTGAGCTCTTATCCATTACACCAACTGCACATCCAAATTTACAGCACCTGGTTATTCCCAAGTGGTCATCTATCCATGTACTGACCAGGCTTGATGTTGCTTAACTTCAGTAGAAATTACCAGCAACATGACTGCAGATTCTGCCAAAAAAATGACAAGTGGGCAGTTATGTACACAAGCAGGTCCCTTGAGGCTTTTTACTGGTTAGACTCATCTCAACTTTAACACCTTGAGACCAGAATCAAATCAATTCTCAACTCAATTAGTAACTTACCAAGTTTGAGCCAATGCTCAAGTTTGATATCTTTACAAAGGTATTTGAAAAATCATAGCTCAGTTAATGCTTAATGAGGTGAAGAATTGAAACCTGCATATTTAAACAGAGTATAAAAAATGATCATGCACTATCAAAAAATTGAAACACACTACCCTGTTATCTCTAGTTGATTTTCTTTACAGCTTATCAACCTTTTGTAAGTTATTTAAAAGCCAAAAAATACTTTTAGATTGTAAGAATTTTTAGGACATAATAATGATTTATTGATACAAATCATACTAATTAGCCCATAGTTGGAGGGAGAATCAGTGGATTCATAAATTCCTAAAGGTATTTGCACATAAGCAAATATAATGAATCCAACGTGAACTGGAACTCTGCACTCTAATTAACAATCGCAAGACATTATCCATTACGCCACCTGCATATCCAAGCAGACATCACTGTGTATTCCTAAGCAGTCACCCATCTAGGTACTGTCCAGGCTCAACATTGCTTAACTTTGGTAAAGGTACAGGAAATTGTGTGTTTAGTGTGATGTTGCTGTAATCACCTAAAAGAAGGAAATCTCTGCAATACAAACTGGTGTTTTATTGTGATATAGCAGTAAGGTTGTTCCTAGTGAAATTTTCCTTTCTCTTAATACTTTGCTTAGCTTTTTTAAGGCACCTTTTTATTTGCCTTCAGATTTTGGTGTCACATTTTTCTGTACTCTGTTAAAACACTTCCCAGATATTTAAATTTGCATTTATTTAAATAATTCAAGTACAGACATAAAAAAAAAAAATAAATAAAAACAAATAAATAAGAGAGGAATAAATTTGAAACTTTGATTCTGGGACAGGAATTTTAACAGAATGACTGAAGTGCCATATTTTAATTTATTTTAGCTTTTTTTTTCTGTTGCTGCTGGCTCATAGGAGAGAAAACTTCTGCTTCAGGGATCTTTGCATTAGGGAAACATTTTAAAATGCACCAGTCAGAATTTTTAGCAGAAAGATTAATTCATTTTTTGGAATCAATTTCTGAAAAAAAGATTAACAAATAAATAAATAAAAATAAAAAATCAAATTTAAAAATCTGTTTGTAATTGAACCAAATTATGCATACAATAGATTTTATTTAAATTTTTGGATGCAGTCATACATGGCAGCCAATTGATATTTGATTATCATTTTAACATTTACAAGGAGCTGATTGATGCAGGCAGTAGAAAAACATTGGTCGTTTGGCAATAGAAGTTTAATCTTTCACCACACTATCATCTTCCTTGGGCCCAATGCCCATTGGTGTCAGTGATATTCTGGATAACAAAGGGATTATCTGTAGTTGTTGAAATGAGTCATGTTTTTGTTTTATGCACATCATATCTGCATTCCATGTTTAAACATCTTTCTACAGCTTCTGTTGGCTGGACTTAGAATTCATCATTGACTGGTTACCAACTTCAGTTATAGAACCCAATTGGCTATGCTATTAACCAATGTATAAAGGGAGAAGGTAAGGATTCATACTTTTCCTAATTACACTAGAGGCAAAAAGTGTAAGGTTTATATGTCATGTGCCCTCAGGACATAGGTGATTATGGCTCTCCACAATTTCTTGTCCATTGTAGGTCATAATAAATTCTGTCTTTTCATTATTTCTACTAAACTCTAATCCACCATCCAAGCTCATTAAATATGTTATGCATTGTTTTCCTCTCTCCCGCTTGCCCTCAATCTGTCCTGTGAGTATCAAATTTTGCAAGCCTTCCTTCCTCAATATGTGTCTCAGAAATTTCAACTCTCTCTTCCTCATGTTAACTATTCTTCTTTCTTTTTATATGCTGTGTCCTTTCAGGACATAGGCAATCATGGCTCTCCACTTCTTCCTATCCCTTGTAGCTTCTCAATAAGTTTTGTCCCTCTGTCACTTCCCTCAGACCATGTTCTGTCATCCACTTGTTCAAACCCGCCAGGTATATCTTGCATTGCTTTCCTTTGTCTGTCTTTCCCTTTCTTTGACCTGTGATCATCATATTCTCCAGGCCTTCCTTTCTCATTATGCATCCTAGAAAGTTTTGTTTCCTCTAAAACCTTGTTATTGCTCACATGCTCAGTCCATGGCATCCTTCTGTAGAACCACATTTCTGTTGCTTCAAGTCTCTCCTTCATCTTTGAGGAGATTGTCCAGCATTCACTGTCATAAGAAGACAGATATCATGTAACAGTTCAGTACTCTTATCCTTGTTTCTAATGAAGTTTTCCTATTTCTTAATACTTTGCTTAGCTTTTGGAATACATCTTTGGCTATTCTTCAGATTTCAGTGTCACACTTTCTGTCCTCTGTTAGAACATTTCCAAGATATTCAAATTTTTCTACTTGTTTGTTTTTGTTATCTCCAATTTGTAAATTGCATTTGGGGGTCATCCTTTTGATAAAAACCATACCTTCTATCATCTTGCAGTTGAGGTTTAGTCCTTTTTTCTCACTTTCCTTCACTACCTTCTGTTGGAAATTTTTTAGTTTTCTTTCTGTGTCTGCTGTCAACACTGTGTCATCTGCATATTGTATATTGTTAATAATGTAGCTGCCAATAATAAATCATCGTAGGATATCTAATTCTCTCAGAATTATCTTGCTATATAGGTTGTATAAGTCTGGTGAGAAGACACATCCTTGTCTTAAATTTGGATTCATCTATCCACAATACATTTTGCCAAATTATGAATAGTTTGTATGAGAAACATTATATTTTGTTTTCACCATTCGCCTCTCAGTAGACTTTCTGAGATTACAAAAAGGGCTGGAGATTTAATTCAAATCAAGGGAATATATCGGAATAATACAAACAAAATTGATGTTATATTTAGTACTTCGATAAAATTGTTTAGTCCACTCTTCAGGAGTATATATAGATATAAAGCAATGTTTTTCCAGTCCAAAGTTCCAAGCGACTGCTTCTCTTAGTTTTATTTCCATCTTTGCTGCAATCAGTAACACAATTTCTTTACTTTGCAGACATTGCAGGAACATTTTTAAACAGGTGATAGAGAAAAAAAAATTATTGAAAAAGGTAAGTTGAAATGTGAGTTAAAAAAAAAGGTCAAAGAGGATTTTTCATGTACTGATATTTTTCCTCCAATGTGCATTGTATATAACAGAATCGTGCGTATGAACAAATTTTTTTAGAAATAACCATTAGAAATTGATTTTATGAGTCAGAAATTGCAAAACTATTGCAAGAAACGAAATATTATACAGAGATTTTTTATAAAATTTTTCTCATGAGTTCTTTTATATATAAAATATTTATTTATTCATGTGTTTCATGTGAAGCTCATATATATATATATATATATATATATTGTATTTAGGAAGAAATCCTTCTTTCATGCAAGTTTCATTAAATATATTGTATGTATGTATTTATATACTGTTTCATTTTCAAACATGGTCAAAATATTGTATCCATATTCATATTTGATATTATTGAGTGTTGTTTTTGGGTTTTTATTAATATGGCTTCCTTTATTTGTAGCCTTCTTTTACATGTAGATGATGCTTTTATATTTGTGTTATTAACAAGTTGTTACAAATAAGAGTCCAGTAGGGCTCCATGAGTATTTAAATGAGACCTAATTGAGCTATGGTCAGAAAGATGTGATGTGAGTCTTCTTGTCAAACATGCTGTAGTGTGGTCTATATAATTGTTTATGAATTTTGATTGACTATATAAATAAATACATACAATAATCTATTTCTAGTTAACAGTTAATATATTTCAACCCTGAAAATGGTTCAATGTATAGCTGAAAGCACTTGGAAAAAAACAACATTTGGTCAGTTTTTATATAATTTATCTACTGAAAAGAGAAAAATTATAAGATCATATGCGAAATTATATATAAAACTTAATCAAAACACCTTGTCTGTCATATTTAATAAAACTTGTGCATATATATATATTTTTTCCGTATATTTTCTTCATATATATATATATATATATATATATATATATATATATATATATGTTTTTTTTCCATATATTTTTCTTCATATATATATATATATATATATAATATATATATATATGTTTTTTTTCATATTTTTCTTCATATATATATATATATATATATATGAAGAAAAATATACGGAAAAAAAATATATATATATATATATAAATATAAATGATAAAAATATACGGAAAAAACAAACAAAAATCCTTATATACAATTATGCTGTTTTAATGTTAATATGTCAACGTCGGACGTTTCGGTCTAATAAACCACCTTCAGGACATATTCATAAAATATAATTAACATTATCAATTCAACATGACAAAGATGATGTACATAAGAACAAGACTTATCCAAACAGATAGCTGAAAGTTTTATAAGATCAGTGCTCCGTTTAAAACATGGTCACGTTGTCGTCACGTGGTTGACGCTGTGAAATATATATATATATGGGCATGTCAACGAGTGGTTAGAATATTCGTATTCTGACCAAGAGATCTGGGTTCAAATCTCGCCATGGTCAATTTGTCAGGAAGTATGTTATTAGACTTGAGTGGTCAATCCCAGCATGGGGTACCTTTGGAAAGCATATCATGGGTTGATCCAAGCCTTGTAAGTGAAATTGAGTAGACAGAACCCTTAGTGCCCGTCGTTAGTTGTGCTAGTACAAAGTCATATGAGCATGCTGGCCTTGTTCAATTTGTTGATCACACCAGATAACACTCTCTTTCCCAGAAACTGTAACTAAGGTCTGCTCAGCATAGTTGCAGTATAAACCACAGGTGGACCCTGTGGGTGTTGAATAAACACAAATGCACCTGAGCATTAGTCTGCAATAGGAATTGGCTATCTGCCCGAGTAGACGTGGTCCTTGAATATGAGGACTATATATATATATATATATATATATATACATATATATATATATATATATATATATATATATATATATATATAATATTAGGAAAATCAATGACAAAGTGGAAAAACTTTTTTCATGTGATACTTTTCAGATTAAAGTGATGTTTACATTGATGCAAATACATGTGTGCATGAAGAAGTGGGGACAATGAAATCTTGCTCTTTTAAATTAAATTTTGTTCTCTTAATTATCTATTTGTGTTGATAGTCTAGCCAATTTCATTTAGTCTCTTTTTCTTTTAGCTTCTATTTTGTTTTTATTTACCAGTTTTTAAGTATCTGACATTGTGAAAATTTATATACCATTTCCTCCAGTATATGTTATGCTATATACATATATATATATATATATATAATTTATATACCATTATATATATATAATTTATATACCATTTCTCCAGTATAATGCATATATATATATATATATATATATATATATATATATATATATATATAGATAGATAAATATAGATATATGTATAATTGTACATGTGTGTTATATATATATATATATGTCACCACAGAACTCAGAGATATTTTAAATAGACAAAACTACATATTTTTCCTCCAAAATGTAACCTTTTTAGGCTTTTTTTTCAGGCAAAACCTCATCAAAGAATCATTGGTGACCAGTATAATGTTAACAAGAATTTCAGGATAATAGATAAGGTAGAAAGAAACGAGGGGCTACGACGAAAATACAGTTTATTATTAAAAGGGGGAGGAAGAAAAAGGAGAGCGATGAAAAAAAAACAAAAACAGAATAAAAAGTTCCAGTGAGTTTAAAAAATATAAATTCACATGCTAACCAGTAAAGAAAGAGAACAAATACATTTCTCTTTCTGTCAGCACAAAGACAATTGGTGCAATTTAATGTAGCCTGCCACGAAGGTGTGCAGATGAGATGTTGGGCAAAAAAAAAGTAAAAATATTACTTTTCTAAACAAAAATATTTGTTTTTGTCTGTTTAAAATTATATATATATTTGGTTGGATAGATGTGAGTTTGTGACGCTAAAGCGTGAAACCCAGGGTCACAAACTCACATTTGTCTGATGATCGCTAAAGCGTGAAACCCAGGGTCACAAACTCATGTCTATCCAACCAAATATGTTAGCTCTATCTCTGATATTGAGCGCTTATAAGTATTGTGTATATAATATATAAATAATTATACATATATATATTTATTTATATTTATATACACTTTTCACATATATATATATATATATATATATATATATAAAAAAGATTATTTTTATGTTTACACATTATTTTTATAGATACAAATATTTAAGTAAATGCTCTGTTTATAATAAACATTATTAAACAACATTTACCAACCAGAATGTCGGAGAAATTTTCACAGAAAATATTCGTCCTCCAACAGGATTCGAACCTGTATCTGATACAGAACCATCATTTAGCTTGATGTGCCTTAACCAATTTGGCTACAGAAGAGCATTCAGTTAGCAAGGTCGAATTTACTGTATTTGCTAACCAAATATAAAATGTAATAGATCAAAACTTATAAAAATTTTACAAATTACTAAGACTAAATACAGAATCAACTATTTATGGTAAATTCAATAAGTACTTGCAAATATTCGCATTTCCCGAGAAAATATGCAAAAATTCAGTGGGAGTGAATAATTCGGGTGTAATAGCAAAATTGTACAAATCATGTAACAGCAAAATTGTCCAATTGTTAGATTAAGCTTTGAACCATTGTATCTTGGAAATGATTAAAGATATATTACTGGAATTCTCCTAGGTTTTTATAACACTATTGGGCAATAAGAATGTATAATTACTCTACAAGCTTAACAGAAGAATCCTGATGAAATTGATCATAAACAAAAATTTACCTCATTAATTAATCATAGCTAAGGATCAGAAGCTCATGAAGGATTGAATTAAAAGTTCATATATATATATATATATATATATATATATATATATATATATATATATATATAATATATATATATATATATATATATATGAACTTTATTTCAATCCTATATATATATATATATTATTCCAGGATCATTTTCCAACTTATTCAAGATGATCTTCACCCTCCCTAACCTTCTTACTTACTATCCCACAGTACCAAGACGCCTCACAGATTTCACATACAATTTCATTTTCAAGTCTTTTTTGACAGCACTTTGGACTGTCATAGCTGAAACTTCTCTTTCATGTGCCAAACGTCTTAGGGATTGAGTTGGATCTTTTCTAATTGATCTCTTTAGTTCTAAGTTGAAATGATGATCCTTCTTCTTGTTATGACCTCCTGGTCCAGTTTTCCTCTCTACTGTTCCCTCTTCTTTTAAATTTATTCACCATTCTCTTGATGGTTCTTGAAAGAACTTTGGAGATGAAAGTCAGAGTATGAATGTTGGTACAATTACTGTAGGCCTGAATTATCTTTTTCCTCTCACCATTGCTCAGTTGAGTGGGTCTGACACAAAAAGATTTTAACCTGTTCTCTTTCTAGCTGAATAACTCTTTAAAGGGTTTTTAAGTGATTCTTCCAATAAATGGTATCAAAATGGTTAAATGCCTTTTATGAAAACCTGGAAAAAAGAAACTCAATTATTTTAGTAGGTTTTTAGATATTAAACGATTTGTGGAATGGACAATTATGGTGTTACACCCAGTATATATATATATATATATATATGTGTGTGTGTGTGTGTGTGTGTGTGTGTGTGTACACATACATGGTGCGATGGTTAAATTGACGCTATTTTATATTTTTAATTTCGTGCATGCTCATTGTTTGTTTTTGATTTTGTCAACTGCACAGTATTGTAGGGTCAGTTGGGCACCATCTGTGAGGAAAAATGGCACAATGATGCAATTCACTCTGCCAGAAATCTGGAAGAAGCATGCTGTACTGCTAGATATTTGTGCTGAAAGCCTCAATACAAACATTTCAGTGTTTGGGTGCCAATTTGAGGAGAGTGCAGAGAATTTGAAAAGAGCTGGATGGATGAGTCTGATGGTGATTACAAAGGTATGGCAGCTTGTAAAAATCACTCTGGTAGTTCTGTTAAAAAAAAAAAGAACTCCCAAATTTTTTGGTGAGGACCTCAGGCTCAACAAGAAATCCTACATCATGTGCCTATTGGCTCAAGTATAAATCTGACCAATGTCTACCTTTTGACTCAAGTATAAAACTGATCTATGCCAACCTTTTGACACATGTATAAAATTTACCCATATCTATCTTTTGATTCAGGTATAAATGAGACCCATTTTAATCATTTAATTCTTGTAATTAGGGTGGCACAGTGTAGTTGTGGAATCTACCATGTCAAGCCAATTAACCCCTGCTAGGAAATGCTCTATTTCTGTTGTAATTTTCATCCTCACAATCTTGCAAATATTAACAAGCATTCATTGGTTAATCACCTTCAATCTAGCTTACTGATTAGTCAGTTCCAACCAATCAAACCACCTGCATGTGACAAATCTGTTTTCCCGCTTAATATGCTCAGAGCCTCCCACGTGATACACTATCTTATAAAAACAAAACACGTGTAAACTCTCTCTCTCTCTCTCTCTCTCTCTCTCGCATCTCATTCCTCATTTGCCAAGATGTAGTCTTCAAGAACTCCCATCTTAACCTTTGCAGTCAGACGTTAAAGACCATTATCAACATTCATGCAAGTACAAACTCTGAAATCTCTTCTGAACTTTTACCAACTTGTACAATACACAATTCCAAACATGCTATAGAAACTTTATTCTTCTAAACTACAGTTTAATAATTACTTTCACTTTATGAACTTAGGTACAAATATTACCTAATCTAAGAGACACAACTCTGTCAAACCTTTTCACTCAGTATTCATGCATGTATATCAAATTCTAATAAATTCAATTGGTACACTTTGAAACAAGATGTATATTAATCTTTATTTCTCTATCTTGTATTAATTGTTGTGGATGGAAGATTATTGAACACACACAATTTTAAGCCTTCTGATAATTCAAACTTTCTATTCCTCTCCAACACACACACATCACACATTCCACAATAAATTGGTGATCCTGACGTTCGACGTTCCACAACAAATCGGTCACCCTGATGTTCAGATTAATTGTCGCAACAAAATTGATGACCCCAATGCTCAACGTTCGATGTTACCAACAAAGTAATGGATTGCAGTTTGAATTCCAGTCAAGTTCATTACATTCACTTAATGCTAACGCTGTTGGGAAAGGTATGAATGCAACTCTTTCCACCCCCAGCTAAATAGTAGGACAAACTGGGTTCTATATACTTAAGTGGTAACTGATCTAGGAGAAGGAAAACTCTGAATTCAAAACTGTATGTAGCCCTTGTGAAGCACATATTATGCAGCTAAGGAAAGGATTATTCATATTGACTCACTGACCTAAACTACTGTTGACTCCTTTATTAATTCTTGTATAAATTGAATCTATGCCTACCTTTTTGACTCAGTTGTAAAATGAACAGATCTACCTTTTGACTCACCTTATTTTATTACCTTTGTCCATATTTCACATCTATAACCAACTGAATGTAACATTTCATTATACGTTGGCTTCAAAAGGTTAAAACTGTACTGGTTAGCCCCTTGTCCTTCATTTGGCCCCTTTTTTTTGCTCCCTTATGAGTTTAAGCATTGCTTCTTTGGGGATTATTTCTTTTTTCTTATTTTTCTTTCATCTCCTGTTGTGCTTAAAAAGACAGGTAATGAGATCGAAGTGAGGAAGAAGGGAAGTGATGCATTATGGGAAACATGGCTGTGATTAATTGAATTTATCTTGTAGGAATGTTATCAACATTATACAGGTAAAAAAAAAATAAGGATAATTATACGATGGCATTAAAACGCGAAAAAGATCAATGAAGAACCAAATAAGGAAGAAAGAAATGAAAAGGATAAGGAAAAGAAAAGAACAAAGCTGTGTAATGAAAAAGGAAAGAAATGAATGAAAGAAAGAAAGAAAAAGAAAAAATAAAGAATGGAAAAAGAAAAAACATTCTGTTTTTAAATTGGTGATCATAAAGAGAAATGCAAAAAGAAGATTAAAGATTTGTGAAGAATGAAGAAAGTTATTACAAGAGGAAAGGTATGAAAAATATGATATAAAGTAAATTATAGAAAAGAAAAAGAATGAAAAAAACAAATAAAGAAAGAAAATAAGGAACAAAAAGATAAATGAATGAAAAAAACAATAAAGGAAAGAAAAAAAATGAAAACAGCAAAGGAAGAAGAAAGAAAAAAAAGAAAAGAAGAAAGAAAAAGTGAAAAAGGAAGAAAGAAAAAAAAGAATGAAAACAGCAAAGGAAGAAAGAAAAGAATGAAACAGCAAAGGAAGAAAGAAAAGAATGAAAAAGCAAAGGAAGAAAGAAAAGAATGAAAAAAGCAAAGGAAGAAAGAAAAAGAATGAAAAAAAGCAAAGGAAGAAAGGAAAAGAATGAAAAAGCAAAGGAAGAAAGAAAAAGAATGAAAAAGCAAAGGAAGAAAGAAAAAGAATGAAACAGCAAAGGAAGAAAGAAAAGAATGAAAACAGCAAAGGAAGAAAGAAAAAGAATGAAAAAAGCAAAGGAAGAAAGAAAAAGAATAAAAAAAGTACAGGAAGAAAGAAAAAGAATGAAAACAGCAAAGGAAGAAAGAAAAAGTATGAAAAAAGTAAAGGAAGAAAGAAAAAGAATGAAAACAGCAAAGGAAGAAAGAAAAAGAATGAAAAATGCAAAGGAAGAAAGAAAAGAATGAAAACAGCAAAGGAAGAAAGAAAAAGAATGAAAACAGCAAAGGAAGAAAGAAAAAGTATGAAAAAAGTAAAGGAAGAAAGAAAAAGAATGAAAACAGCAAAGGAATAAAGAAAAAGAATGAAAACAGCAAAGGAAGAAAGAAAAGAATGAAAACAGCAAAGGAAGAAAAAAAAAAGAATGAAAAAAGCAAAGTAAGAAAGAAAAAGAATGAAAAAAGTAAAGGAAGAAAGGAAAAGAATGAAACAGCAAAGGAAGAAAGAAAAAGAATGAAAACAGCAAAGGAAGAAAGAAAAAGAGTGAAAAAAGCAAAGGAAGAAAGAAAAAGAATGAAAACAGCAAATGAAGAAAGAAAAAGAATGAAAACAGCAAAGGAAGAAAGAAAAGAATGAAAACAGCAAAGGAAGAAAGAAAAAGAATGAAAACAGCAAAGGAAGAAAGAAAAGTAAGAAAATGAAAAAGGAAGAAAGGAAAAGAATGAAAACAGCAAAGGAAGAAAGAAAAAAAGAATGAAAACAGCAAAGGAAGAAAGAAAAAAAAAATGAAAAAGCAAAGGAAGAAAGAAAAAAGAATGAAAAAGTACAGGAAGAAAGAAAAGAATGAAAACAGCAAAGGAAGAAAGAAAAAGTATGAAAAAAGCAAAGGAAGAAAGAAAAAGAATGAAAACAGCAAAGGAAGAAAGAAAAAGAATGAAAAAAGCAAAGGAAGAAAGAAAAAGAATAAAAACACAAAAAGGTAGAAAGAAAAAAGCAAAGGAAGAAAGAAAAAGAATGAAAACAGCAAAGGAAGAAAGAAAAAGAATGAAAACAGCAAAGGAAGAAAGAAAAAGAGAAAAAAAATTAAAGGAAGAAAGAAAAAGAATGAAAAACAGAAAAGGAAGAAAGAAAAGAATGAAAACAGCAAAGGAAGAAAGAAAAAGTATGAAAAAAAAGTAAAGGAAGAAAGGAAAAGAATGAAAAATGCAAAGGAAGAAAGAAAAAGAGGAAAAAGTAAAGGAAGAAAGAAAAGAATGAAAAAAGCAAAGGAAGAAAGAAATAGAATGAAAAAAGCAAAGGAAGAAAGGAAAAGAAAAAAAGCAAAGGAAGAAAGAAAAGAATGAAAACAGCAAAGGAAGAAAGAAAAAAATGAAAAAAAAAGGAAGAAAAAAAAAAGAATGAAAACAGCAAAGGAAGAAGAAAAAGAATGAAAAAAGCAAAGGAAGAAAGAAAAGAATAAAAAACACAAAAAGGTAGAAAGAAAAAAGCAAAGGAAGAAAAAAAAGAATGAAAACAGCAAAGGAAGAAAAAAAGAATGAAAACAGCAAAGGAAGAAAGAAAAAGAGTGAAAAAATTAAAGGAAGAAAGAAAAAGAATGAAAACAGAAAAGGAAGAAAGAAAAAGAATGAAAACAGCAAAGGAAGAAAGAAAAAGTATGAAAAAAGTAAAGGAAGAAAGGAAAAGAATGAAACAGCAAAGGAAGAAAAGAAAAAAGAATGAAAACGCAAAGGAAGAAAAAAAAGAAAAAAAAAAAGGAAGAAAGAAAAAGAATGAAAACAGCAAAGGAAGAAAGAAAAAGAATGAAAACAGCAAAGGAAGAAAGAAAAAGAATGAAAAAAGCAAAGGAAGAAAGAAAAAGAATGAAAACAGCAAAGGAAGAAAGAAAAAGAATGAAAAAAGCAAAGGAAGAAAGAAAAAGAATGAAACAGCAAAGGAAGAAAGAAAAAGAATGAAAACAGCAAAGGAAGAAAGAAAAAGAATGAAAACAGCAAAGGAAGAAAGAAAAAGTATGAAAAAAGCAAAGGAAGAAAGAAAAAGAATGAAAACAGCAAAGGAAGAAAAAAAGAAAAAAAAAAGCAAAGGAAGAAAAAGAAAAAGTATGAAAACAGCAAAGGAAGAAAGAAAAGAATGAAACAGCAAAGGAAGAAAGAAAAGAATGAAACAACAAAGGAAGAAAGAAAAAAGAATGAAAACAGCAAAGGAAGAAAGAAAAAGTATGAAAAAAGCAAAAAGGAAGAAAGAAAAAAGAATGAAAAACAGCAAAGGAAGAAAGAAAAAGAATGAAAAAAGCAAAGGAAGAAAGAAAAAGAATAAAAACACAAAAAGGTAGAAAGAAAAAAGCAAAGGAAGAAAGAAAAAGAATGAAAACAGCAAAGGAAGAAAGAAAAAGAATGAAAACAGCAAAGGAAGAAAGAAAAAGAGTGAAAAAATTAAAGGAAGAAAGAAAAAGAATGAAAACAGAAAAGGAAGAAAGAAAAAGAATGAAAACAGCAAAGGAAGAAAGAAAAAGAATGAAAACAGCAAAGGAAGAAAGAAAAAGTATGAAAAAAGTAAAGGAAGAAAGGAAAAGAATGAAACAGCAAAGGAAGAAAGAAAAAGAATGAAAAATGCAAAGGAAGAAAGAAAAAGAGTGAAAAAAGTAAAGGAAGAAAGAAAAAGAATGAAAAAAGCAAAGGAAGAAAGAAAAAGAATGAAAAAAGCAAAGGAAGAAAGGAAAAGAATGAAAAAAGCAAAGGAAGAAAGAAAAAGAATGAAAACAGCAAAGGAAGAAAGAAAAAGAATGAAAAAAGCAAAGGAAGAAAGAAAAAGAATGAAACAGCAAAGGAAGAAAGAAAAAGAATGAAAACAGCAAAGGAAGAAAGAAAAAGAGTGAAAAAAGTAAAGGAAGAAAGGAAAAAAATGAAAACAGCAAAGGAAGAAAGAAAAAGAATGAAAATAGCAAAGGAAGAAAGAAAAAGAATGAAAACACAAAAAGGAAGAAAGAAAAAAGCAAAGGAAAAGAGAACAAGAACGAAAATACAGAATGAAATAAAACAAGAATGAAGAAAAGAAAGAAGGCTTATGTATACACGATTAATAAAAAATATTCATTCTTGTACAATGTACACACATGCTGTCATGTGAGATTGCACATGTACATACATCCACATACACACATTTGCATACACACATACACAAATACATGTACAAATACATGCACAAACACACACACACACACGCACACACACACACACACACACACACATACATACAGTCCTGGGTATGATGATAAACTACATCCGGCAGCAACATCACTGATTGAAAGACTGAAGGGTTCAAGTAGCATGGAACTGCTGTTGTTTCCTAGTCCACTCTGACCCAAGGCAGTAGCACCTGTTAGGGACTCAGATATGGGCAAATAGTGACAAACAAAAAATCTACTATAAAATTATAAAAATACATTTTTATAGTAAAAATATCAGCAATACTTATATAAAAAAAATTATAACACCATCAGTAGGTAAAGGCATAAAATTGTGTTCAAAATATTTAGATGTCAGCATTAAATAACCTATAGATGTTGATATGCCACTAAACAAAATCAACTAACCAACATGCACATACACACACACAAATTTGCAAAAACGCATACTTGCACAGAGACACACATATGCATGCACAAACACATATACATGCACAGACACACACAAACATATACACCAGTAGTAACAGCAGCATTCAGCCTACTCAAGTTATTTCAAACTAACAAGCAATATCTCAGCCGAATAGAACATCCATTTTTAACTTGTAATAATTTATGACTCAAGCTGAAAATTCTCAATCCAAACTATTAAGAATAAAAACATTCTGAATGGTTTTAAATGTTTTGTTTTTCTGGTATATTATTGTTCCTCCCTTATAAAGCCCAAGAGCCACTCAAGGTAGAGAGTTACTGAATGAAGGGTGGAAATAAGAATTTTGCATAATATGAGGATATTTTTTAAATGTTATTTGGAAAATGCTATAAAAGGATATCACCAATGTTCTTGCATGAAAATTATTCCAGTCATTTCAGAGAATAAATACCACCGTTCACGGATTTGTATTGATAATGAGCAGGCAATAACCTCTCAAAGAAGTTGGTGTTTGTATATAGAGAAGGAAGGATGCAAGAGAAAATATCAGATGGAAAGAAAAAGTAAAAATAAATCAGTGACGACAAAAGTAATTTTCATTGCGGAACCTGTTCAAATGGATACACAGCAATACAAAAAATGCTGAAAATTCTACAGAAATGCCTTTATTAGAAAAGCAGAACTTATATTAAATTAGCTAGTACAAAAAAATGCTAATATCGTGGAAGTCTTTTAACAAAGGACAGAAAATGCGATGCTGAAATCCAAAGGCAATTCAAGATAGGTGCCTTCCAAAAACTAAGCAAAGTATTAAGAAACAGGCAAATCCCATTAGAAACAAAGAAAAGAGTACTTAACTTTTATCACTCTGCATATGACTTCATTTGTTGTACAAAATGTTTATCCTGCCACTGAAAGTGACTTTGATGCATGAATTTGAATTTCATACTTGTGTTGGCATATCCTGCTATGGCAACAGAAAACAACTTTGAATGAAATTAACAATAATGATATTGCAATTGAGAGGCCTTGAAAAAGAATACAGTGGAAATGGAAGTAATATTAATAATGCTGAGTGCTAAAGGTTAACTGTTATGTGATATCAGTCATCTTATATGGCAGTGAATTCTGGAGAATTTTCTCACAGAGATGAAGAGATTTGAAGCAACAGAAATGTGGTTTTACAGAAAGATGCTGAGAATACCATGGACTGAACATGTGAGCAGCAACAAAGTTTTAGAGAAAATGGAAACAGAAAGGACACTTACTGTAAATTGTGGCATACCAGTCAACCTGGCTTACAAGTCAACCTCTAGATTTTTAACTCAAAATTCTGAGTGAGGCCAATACTTACAATATAGGTTGACACCCAAACATATGGTAGGCTACCAGTAACTCAAAAATATTTTTTAAGCTTGAAAACCCAACCAAAAAATATATTCTAGGCTTGAAAACCCATATTTTATATTCTAGGCTTGAAAACCCATATTTTACACTGTAATTTATGGTATACATAACACCAGAAAGAATTAAAATTTTGATGGCACATAATGAGGAAAGAGGACTGGGGAAATTTAAGACTCACAGAACATACTGAAGGCAAGAGAGACAGAGGAAAGCATTTCTGAAAGCTTGTTAGGTAAGCTTACATAAATGGACGTAAGAACAGAGATTAGGAGAGATAACAAAAAGACAAAATTTACTAAGAATCACAAAACACAGGAAGTTTTTGGAGTGCTGTGATCACTCACGTCCTGAAGGGATCTGACATATAGAAAATGAAGAAGTATTTGTCACACCCTAGATCAGGCCAGAATAGACTCTGAACACAGTGTCCTTCAGAGTAGACAGGTGCATGGATGAATTGACCTACTGGCCAATGAGATATAGAGATATAGATATATAAACACCCACACCTGTGGTAAGAAGGACACTCTCTCTGACATTACATATGAAAATATAAGGTTCACATTTGGATGAAGGCCTGAGGACAAACACTGACATTATAATACTATGTATGAGAGATTCAATTTTGAGCTATCATTAGTCATAGCAATGATAATATTACAATTTAAAAGAGTCTTTACCCGTTGAATATCCCTATCCAAATTTATTAAAGAAGATAAGGAAATTGAACATAAAATAAACTGTGCTAGTAGTTTTGCCCAACACCACAAGTTGCTGCAAAACTAAAACATTAACCTAAAAACTATAGTCACATTCTCAGTTTTATCAGATGGAGACATATCAGATGATATTGATGTCATGCATGGCAGCAGACTCATTGAGAAAAGTTCAAACTGGCTTTGAGTAAGTGAATCCTGTAGGTCTTAGAGAGGATCATAATTCTTCGAACATTATAAACTGGCACTACAGAATCACAAACAAAGAACTTTACCAAATAACAGAAACTAGATCACATGAAGACTTTCAACAGTAGCAACAACTAAAATGAATATTGCAAGCAACACCCTCATATTATTTCATCTTCAAATAATGAAATAATCAAGACGTAGACAATCCACTCTACTTCAAATAAAAGGTTAGGAAGAAAACTCCTATCAACAGTGGAAAGAGCAATAACAGCTACTGGACTTGAGAAACTTATTTTTTAAAATCTATAGTATGTCAAACTTATTCAGAAATATCAAAATTGTCAGCTGTATACAACCACTTTCTAAGATCAATAGTTAAAAATGGCTTTGAGTGAGTGAAGTCTGTGAATCTTGGTGAAGACAGACTCTTTCAAACATTGTGGACTGACACTACACAATCACAAACAATGAACTGTATCAAATAACTGAAACTACGTCACTTGAGTACATTCTAAAGTGCAACAACTAAAATGAATAGCACATGTAACGCAAGGATAAAATAATGGCATAATCAAGATTATGACATTCCACACAACTTCAAACAAAAGTTAAGAAAGGAAATACCCCTCAATACTGGAAAAAGCAATAACAGCTACTGGACTTGAGAAACTTATTTTTCTGATAAATTATTTTGATAGAAGGATTTATTACATTTCATCTGAAAGTAACAGTGGCTGCTAAGTAAATGAATGTCAAATATTTCTTCATAAGGAAACAGCTAATATAACCATTACCATTTATTATCTAAGGTCTCCAGTGTGGGTTAAACTCATGTTTGTCATGAACAGGATATTCTGTATTTGAGTACACCTCATTATGATTAGAAAATCAGAAATATCTTAACTGTGAGCTGTCTACAACTGCTTTCACAGAAATTAAAATGTCTTTAAGCATGTGCATCCTGTGTGTCTTGGCAGGGAGACTAGCCTTCTTCAAATCTCTTGTGACTGGAACTACAGAATCACAAAGAACTTTACCAGATAACAGAAAAAAACATTACTTGAGGACATTCAGCAACAACAACTAAACTGGATATCACATGTAACCTGAAGAGAAAATATTGATATAATCAAGATGTTGACATTCCACAGTACTTCAAACAAAAAGTAAGGAAAGAACACTCAATCAATACTGGAAAGAGTGATAACAGGCACTGGACTTAAGAAACCTATTTTCCTAAAAATGTGTCTTAAGAGAAATATTTTTATAATTTTCAGCTGAAAACAGAATTGGATGCATGGTCAATGAATATTACTATTACCATACTCATTTTAGTCCTGGGTATGATGATAGACTACATCTGGCAGCTAGACCACTGATTGAGAGAATGAAGGTTTTGAGGAGAATAGAGCCACTTCTTAATTACTGTTGCTCCTCAGTCCACTCTGATCCAGGGTGGTAACACCTGGTAGGGTCCCAGCTATGGGCAAATAGTGAACCCTGAACAAAAGCAAAACACTATGAAAATATAAAAATACATGACCAGCAATACCTATTTATAGTAAAATTACCAACAATAGATTTTATAGCAAAATGACCAACAATAGATTTTATAGTAGATATAGTAGAATTAGCAACAATAGATTTTATAGCAAAATGACCAACAATACATTTTATAGCAGATATAGTAGAATTACCAATAATACATTTTATAGTAAAATGAACAACAATACATTTTATCTGTAGTTGAAGGCAGGCAACTCTGTTCAAAATATTTAGATTTTGGCATTAAATAACTCATACAGCTTGATAGAGAAAATAATGATATAATCAAGATGTTAACATTGCACACCTCGTCAAATAAATGGTTAAGAAGGAAACCTCTATCAATACTGGAAAGACTGATAACAGCTACTGGACTTGAGAAACCTATTTCCTGCAGATATACAAACACAGATATAACAAGATGGGCACTGACCATTTAAACATTCTATACCATATTCCAAATGAGTCGAGCAATAGAAGACAATGGTTCTGCTTTCCTTCCTTTGGACAATGTACTAACGATGAAGTTGGAGGGGGTGCTATACTGATAACATAGGTGTTTCAAGAAATGGGACTCAAGATAAATCTTTCCAAAAACAGAAACTATGATCTGGAATTGAAATTAAAGAAGTGATGGCACCTGCACTGTATCCATTATAAAAGTACAGTATGTGAAATTAGTAAATAATAAACACTTTGAATACCTCAATGTATGGACCAGTTATAAGAAACTTAGTATAGAAGAAAAGGAAACTGAACATAGAATAGGCTGCACTAGAGGTAGTTTCATCCAACAACACAAATTGCTATGAAACTAAAACATCAACCTGAAAACTCAAGATATCAATACATTCATATGGATGTCATGCATGGTGCCAAACCATTCAAAAATATCTAAACTATATACAACCACTTCCTAATATCAATGATGAAAAAAGGTTTTGAGCAGGTAAAGCCTGAGGGACTTGGCAAAGACTAACCTTATTTGAAAATTGTCGACTGGTGATACAGAATTGCAAAGAACAGAAACCAAATCACTTGATCAACAGCAGCAACAACTAAAATGGACAGCACATATAATTCGAAGAGAAAATAATAATATAATCAAGCTGTTAACATTGCACATCTCATCAAATAAAAGGTTAGGAAGGAAATCCCTATAAATACTGGAAAGACTTATAACAGCTACTGGACTTGAGAAACCTATTTTCCTGAAAAGATTGTTTCAGGAGAAAGATTACCTTAGAAAGATATACTGACAGTAGTACTGGCTTTTCGGTCAATGATTAAACTCATGTGCATAGTGAAGGAGATATTCAGTACAAGAGTACACGTCATTAAGATTCGAAAAGCATACCAAATCAGGAGGTAAAAGCAGGAACAGTAGCAGAAGCAGAATAATATAAACACAAGAGGAAGAAAAAAGGAATTCAAAACGTGTTAGAAATAATGAAAGAAAAAGCCAATTTGTAAACAAAGAAAATAGAAAGAACACAAAAAAAAAAACTGTGATGTGATGGAGTCAACTAGTGCAAATTAATTCTCAAAGGACTAGAAAACCATCTGCACTTGCATCTAACAATATTTAAACACCTTCGAAGGGAGGCAGAGTTTAACTTGTTGCACTGTGACCCACCCCCCATTACTTCCTCTTCATTTTCTTTTTCTCACCAACCCCAGAATTTTCAATCACTGACAATATTTCTAATCTATCATTTAATCTACATAAGGAGATTTTGCTAATTCCCACTAGATGTCAGCGGAACTCATTGGTCATGTGTTCTCTACACAGGTAACAAATTTAAAACAGCTTCGAGCATCTGGGGAGGGTGGGGCTTCCTTTATCACCATTTGAAGCACTTACTGGAGATTTTTTTTTTCTTGACTAATTATTGGTGGTGCAGCTTCATGATAGTGAGTTGGATTTAAAACAGTGAGGCTAACAGCACAATCATCTTTATAAAAATATGGAGAGCAGTGTTCAAGCCTAGTTAACATTAAGATTTTTGATTGCTGATTTTCTTGGCAACAGGCTATTTCTACTCATTCATTTAACTCAGTTTGGCTTTCAGCTGTACTAAGTTTAACTTAACTATAATGGGGAATAATACCTACCTACTGTCCTTCTCATCAACCAAATCATACCTTTAATATTTAAACTCTATTCTGCAATTATATGAATCAGATAACATTTATTGTTGCATATTAGAATCATCCAGTATGTGGAGAGACATCTAAGCTATAAATCACACACACATAAACATATATATAACTGAATGGGTAAATATAGGTTAGTATATAAGCAAGCAATCATATACAAATATATGTAAATACTCTATGGTGTAAGAAAAAACAGTCCTTAATGCTAAATAACAGAGCTATTTAATATATATATATATATATATATATATATATATATATCTTACATTAACTGCACAACTCTAGAAAATTTTAAAAAAACCGTTGTCAACCCCTAATAAAAATAACAATTCCAGCACTTAATGATTGCTTCGGCATGAAACTCAGAGTTGTGCACTTGCACAACTCTGAGTTTCTCTGATGCAAAGTATCATGTATATTTCTTATATATATATATATGAAATCCTGAGAGCTCAATGTTAAGTCAGAGCGAATAATTTAATTTAAAGAAAACAGACAACTTTAAGGCTCCATTTGTAATAATTTATTTCACCAGAGAATTTTATTTTTCTCTGGATCTTCAGAATTCTCTTTCAAAAGGTGAAACAAAAAATGAATTTAAAATTTAAACTTTTGACGGGCAGTATTAAGCTTATATAATTTGACATGTACACATGGCACAGTGGATAAAGGCGTTGGTTAGATCCAGTGACAGGACCCAAAGAGTGTGAGTTCAATAACCGTTTAAGGCAGTGGAGAACTTTCAGAGGGGAATTTACAGGGGATAACTGATAACTGACATCCATCAAACATGGCATGTGGAACTAGAACAGTCTACCCCAGTGAGCAAAATAAAGGGTTTAGTTCAACATTCCAACCACCTGAAGAAGGCTGGATTGTACAGCGTCTGAAATGTGATAAATATGGCGACAAAGACGAGGACAATAGTCCGAATAATGTAAATATATATATGTATGCATGTAATTCATAACTTTTAGGGTCAGTTGTGGAGATTTATCTACTGCCTTTTGCATTGAGCAATGTGTATAAGTATTTAAACCAATTTACATCAAATGTTGACATATCTAAATGCATTGATTCATTTTTTACTGCTTATCAACCCTTTGCAGGTTATTTAAAGCCAGAGAATATTTTTAGATTGTAACAATTTTTTTTAAGATAATAATGGTTTATTGATACAAGTTCTTCAACCCATAGCTGGGGAAAGAAGAAGTGATGTCATACTTTTCACAAGAGTATTTGCATGAAACTTATTATAACAAACCCAACTAGAATTGGATCTCTGATTACCAATTCCAAATCGTTATCCATTACACCATCCACACATCCAATCTTGCAGAACCTGGTATTCCCAAACAGTCACCCATCTGGGTACTGACCAGGCTTGATGTTGCTTAACTTTGGTGATCGTACAGGTGTTTCAATGTGATGGCTGTAAGCATATATTTAAGGAAAGGTTAGTTACGATGATATATTCGTCATTGCAATTGGTTCCCAGAAATGGAAATTATTTTGACTCAACCTAATTTTCTTACTTTATGTGCTGTGTCCCTTCAGGATATCGATGATCATGGATCTCCACAACCTCCTATTCCTTGTAGACTTTAGCAACATTTGTCCCTTTGTGCCCAATTCTGCCATTCATTCACACAAGCTCATCATTTAGCCTTCAATATGTCCCATGAGTCTCAAATTCTCCAAGACTTCTTTCCTCATTCAAATAAAATTTTGCTACCTCTTTCTGATTCTGAATACGAGTGTCCATTTTTTCTTAAAACTTCTTTGTTGTTTATGCATACCATCAATGGTATTTTGCGGGAAGATTGTCCAGCATCCACTGCTATGCAAGAGGATTGATATCACCCAGCAATTTAGTACTTTCCTTATTTCTTAGTATTTTCCTTTAGCTTTTAAAATCCATCTTTTGCTAATCCAATAAGAACATCAAAGATGACAAAAATAATCTTTGTTGCCTTATTTATCACAACGTTTCGGCCGTTGTACGCTCTGGCCTTCTTCAGGTGGTTGGAATGTCAGACTGAACCCTTTATTTCTCTCACTGGGGTAGAATGTTCTAGTTCTACATGCCAGTTATCAGGCATCTGTTAATTCTCCAAGTTCTTCACCGCCTTAACCCGATACTGAACTCACAACTGTCCTGTCACTGGATCTAACTAACGCCTTTATCCACTGTGCCATGCATCATTGAGGACATCTGTATATGAATTTTTGGGACTTATAAATATAATGTCTTCAGTAACCTTTTTTTACCAGTGCTCATACTGCAATTTTTGATGTTATCATTGCATGATTTTTACCAGAGCTCATATTGCTTATAATTGCTTTTCTCTGGCACTCCTTATTACTGGTTCCCATATTGTATTCATTTCTACACTTGGTTGGCTCAGGAGATTTTTGTGGCTTAGCATATGTGCTGATTCCTTAAGTTTACGAATTTTCCAATGATGTTCTTTGTCTATGATTTCAAACTGATGCCACAGAGGCCTGTGATCTCCCTTTTCTCTCCATATGTGGTCAGCCATGCCTGATTTTTCTACTTCCCCTCATGTTACAGCTTTTTGGTGTTCTTGAAGCCTTACCATAAGGGGGAAGCCTGTCACCCCTTTATATTTCTTTCCGCAGCTGCACAGGATGGCATACACACAGTCTTTAGTCATGTTCTCTACGGAGGGGGTCTTACTCGGGAGAGATATCTGCAAAGTGTCATCCAGCTTTTGAAGGTTGTCCTGATGTTATATGGACCACAATAACCCCTTCACATAAAGCAGGCAGACTGTTGTCTGAGTGTTGTTGTCCTCCTCTTGTAGCTGCCTATCCCAATTTATTGGGGCTGCTGCCATGTACCCAGGTAGTTGTTACATTTATACTGACCAATTCTTTATATAATGTCCCTGGGTCACCACTTATGACTTTTGCTTGGTGTTGTAAGAGCAGATGATCTTTTTCTTTATGCTGTATGGATGGCGGGAGTTGAAATTGAGGTACTGTCTGGTGAATGTTGGTTTGCGGTATACAGATGTCTTGAACCCATGCTCAGTTCTGGATAAATCCTTCAGGCATGAATTCAATGTAGTCAAGGCTCAATGATGGCAGTAGTCAGCATGTAAATACAAGGGTACTAGACTTACATTGGAGATCCGTTCCTATAGCGCAGCATAACCTGAATTTCGATATAAGTTGGAACTCACCTACATAAGCCTCCATAAGGATGCTTTATGCTTGGAAGCCATAATGAAGGGCAAAAAGTTCCCCTAAAACAACACAAATTAAAGATAACAAATGTAGCACAATTTAATATGGTGTACAAACAATGATGTCTTCTTCATGTAGTGCATTATATTATGAGAGATGGCGCCATAACCATGAAATACCATACGTCAGGTCTGACATAACCCTAAGACCTTCTGTGGTGTAAATAATGATAACTCCCTAATCCCAGAAATTCAGGCAGAAGGTGATAAGGTGATAATAACAACAAATATAATATAATAACAACAAAGATGAGGATAGTAGTCCACATGTAAATAATTTAAATAATGATAACTTCCTCATTCCAGAAATTCAGACAGATGGCGATCAGAGATAATTTATCAAAGACATTGTATCTTGTTTCTCAGAGAGTCAAGGAATGTAAAAATTCAAAACAATCAAGATAAGGCTATTAGTCAGAATAATTCATGAAACATTCTGTATTTCTTGAATAAAGATTTGAAATTTGGAAAGATATACCAGAATGTTTGCGAAATCTTACAGTTCTACATCTTAGTTTTTTTTTTTTTTTTAATCCCCATTGTAAGGGAATGACGCATTAGTTATCCCAAGAGTTGCACTCAAAAATCAGATACCTGAAACAGAAGACACCGAATGCTAAAATAGAACTGTTTTATTTGGTTCATTACACGTGTAATGCACTTGTACATTTACCTGTCTTATCGGCAATTTTCCACTTAACTGACTCAAGAAAAGAAAATGACAACATTCTACCTGGATTATCTTATCTGGCCTATCCCTAAAATTGAACAATGTACATTATACTTTTCTCCCTCCTACCAACCGTCAAAAGATGCTACCTGTTGGATCTTATCATAAGTTGTTACTTCAGGTGTTGAATAAAAAGGGTGGGATTAACTCACAAAGTTCAATTGGTATATTTGACAAGTGACAGACAACCACACACACATACGTATGAATAAAGACGAAAGGAAAACTTATCTTTATCGTTTCGTTCTCTGATGGACTTTAGCAAGGCAAATATAAGGATTTTATTTTACAAGAAGTATTTATAAACAAAAGCAAAACTGACTATAGTTTTTCAAATTTTTTTTATTTAACAACATTCATAAATATACATCAGGCTAACTGAATAGTATAAGTAAATTATGGAAGATGCTAAGTAATGTAATTTTAATATATATATATATATATATATATACATATATATAATGATAAATTAGGAAAACACCTTAAAAATTCATATCAGTTATAATTTATTTCATGAATATTGTTATATTGATCTCTTCAGAGTGAATATTTTTAAGAAATGGATGGAATCAATCCAGACAGACAGACATACTGAGATAAAAAGGAGAAAAGGAAAAAAAAGAGAGAAAAAAAAAGAAGAAAAAGAAAAAAGAAAAAAATAATATTAATAATAAAAAATAAAAACATTACCAATTACAAATTGACATCATTTTTATGCATATATATATATATATATATATATATATATATATATATATATAAATATATATATATATATATTACCTAATGGAAAGTTTGCCTGATGATTGCAAAAGCGTGAAATCCAGGGTTACAAACTCATATCCATACAAGTGAATATATATAAAGGATGTTACAATAACTTGGACAATTTTAAATGCAAATTAAGCATCTAATGATTTTTTTTTTTTTCAGATTTGTGGACATTTGGGCAATATTATTTTTCACACATAATCGCCATGACTTAAATAACATGATCAAATAGAGAAATAAATAAATTTTCACCAGTACAATAACACTGATTTATTTACTGCTGACTTTGACCTTTATTTTTATATATATATATATATATATATATATATATATATATATATATATATATATATATATATACACACTACCAATCAAAAGTATTTGGTATTTGGCCATCCTGAAAAATTTTTATTTCTCATCCTAAAAGTGTTATTTTCAATGAAACAAGTTAAGCACCACAATGTTTTTATTTGTTATATTAAATACATGTCTTCCTCAGCCACATTAAATACAAATTAAACCAAAAAAGAACAAAAAAATTCTTAAACTTTTCATTCCTCAAAATGGCCCTCTTTGGTCACTATCACTTCTTCACAGATTATCAGCATTTTTCCCCCAAAGACTGGAGATAGATGGAAGATAGTTCTGCCCAATTTGCCAGAGGTGAGCCTCACTTTTGGGTTGTTTAGCTCTGACGTTTCAGTCAAGTTCATCCCACACCAGTTCAATGGGACTTAAGTCTGCCGATTGCACCAGCCAAGATATCAGTTGAAAGATATGCTGTTCCTCTTTGCTTTTAATGTACCTCTGGCAGAATTTACTAGTATGCTTTTGCTCATTATCTTGTACAAACCCTTGACCCACAAGCTATGTTCTGGATGCTGCAGTATGGTGTGATAGCCAGTATGATTCAATTTGCCCTTACCTGATGCAAATCCCTGACTTTGCAATTGTCAAAAGGAGCCAATGCCAAACCACCCACCCTGACAAACCATAATAGAGCCTCCTCCATGCTTTATGGTTGGTGTGATACAGGGGGTTGCAACTCTTTCACCAACTCTTCACTGCATATAGACTCACGTATTTGACCCAAAGATTTCAAACTTTGATTCATCAGTCCAAAGGACTTTATTCCACTGTTCTATTGCGCAGTCTTTGAGCGCCTTGGCCCACTGGAGCATTTTCACATTCTGATTTCTCAATAGTTGTTTCTTGACAGCAATTCTACCATATTGGCCAGCTTCACAGAGACTTCTCTTCACAGTGGATGTTGTGACATTTTTTTCCCCAACATTGGTTCAGCTGTGCAGTCAGTCTTCTGTCATGCCAGCTGGTGACTCTAATGAAATTGTCCTCTGCTTTTGTTGTTGCTTTTGATCTACCAGCCCTATATTTGATCTACCAACCCTACATTTGATCTACCAACTCTACATTTGATCTACCAACCCTACATTTGATCTACCAACTCTACATTTGATCTACCAGCCCTACATTTGACCTACCAACTCTACATTTGATCTATCAACCCTACATTTGATCTACCAATCCTACATTTGATCTGCCAGCCCTACATTTGATCTACCAACTCTACATTTGATCTACCAACCCTACATTTGATCTACCAACTCTACATTTGATCTACCAGCCCCCTACCCTTTTGATCTTGATACATTTTTACCAACCCCATCTACCAACTACACATTTGACCAATCTTTTGGTCTTGATTTTTCCCATTCCTTGATATCTCCTAACAGAATAATCCACTGTAGTTTTGGGAATTTTTTTTTTTTTAATTTCTCTGTTCGAATTATTATTGCAACATTTCAGCTGCTGTGCTCTCCAGCCATCATCAGTTGTATATCAATCTGGCTAAGCTTTTCTGCTTTGCTTGGGGTGAAATGATTTAAAAAAAAAAAAATTATACTTAAATTCTAAAAGAGTTGTAATTTCTATGACATATAATGAGGAAAGAGGGCTTGGAAAATTTGACTTTTTACCTTTGATACATGATTACATAAAGACATTTGTTGTTTTCCATTCCCTTCCCCTACACATATATGATTTATTCAAAAAAAACATTATTCATTCTGAAAAAGGCCTTTCAAAGGAGAAAATATTGCATATGATGTTTTCCATTTTGTCATTCAATTACACACCAATTCTATTTTGTCATTTAATTACCCAATAATGTAAATTTTCACAATGCTTTTTTTTTTGTTTGTTTTGCAGTAGATTTCCTGACTTTCAGGAATAATTATGTATAACCCACACATTTTACAATCTATATCAAAATATTCCTATTTGAAATTATGTTTTAATTTTCATATAAGACAAAACAGAAAACTTCTCCTTGGTATGATGATAAACTACATCTGGCAGCAAAGTCTCTGATTAATAGGTTTTGAGGAGCATGTAATCACCTCTTAATTGCTGTTGTTCCTAGACTTGCCCTGACCTGGAATGGTAGCACCTGTTAGGGTCCTAGCTATGGGAAAATAGTTAACCCCTTAAACTGGAGTCAAAACACTATAAAAGTGTAAAAATAGGTTTTTATAGTAAAATTACCAGCAATACATTTTTTAAAAAAAAAAACCAGCAATACATTTTCACAAAAATAATAATTATTACCAACAATAGATTTGACTCGCAACAAAAACCTCTTTACAAAAATATGTCAATGAAATCTCATCTCCTACAAACTGATTTCTTACAAAAAATACATATTCTGTTCATCCTAAAATTTCTGTTGGCATTAAATAACCCATTGAGGTTGATTTGCCGTAAAACAAAATAAACCAAACCAATCTAAGCCATAAACTCCATATTCTATTCATACGAATCTATCCTAAAAATGTTGTCGGCATTAAATAACCCATTGAGGTTGATTTGCCATAAAACAAAATAAACCAAACCAATCTAAACTTAAGAATACATATTCTATTCATACGAATCTATCCTAAAAATGTTGTCGACATTAAATAACCCATTGAGGTTGATTTGCCGTAAAACAAAATAAACCAAACCAATCTAAGCCATAAACTCCATATTCTATTCATACGAATCTATCCTAAAAATGTTGTCGGCATTAAATAACCCATTGAGGTTGATTTGCCATAAAACAAAATAAACCAAACCAATCTAAACTTAAGAATACATATTCTATTCATAATGAATCTATCCTAAAAATGTTGTCGACATTAAATAACCCATTGAGGTTGATTTGCCGTAAAACAAAATAAACCAAACCAATCTAAGCCATAAACTCCATATTCTATTCATACGAATCTATCCTAAAAATGTTGTCGGCATTAAATAACCCATTGAGGTTGATTTGCCATAAAACAAAATAAACCAAACCAATCTAAGCCATAAACTCCATATTCTATTCATACGAATCTATCCTAAAAATGTTGTCGGCATTAAATAACCCATTGAGGTTGATATGCCATAAAACAAAATAAACCAAACCAATCTAAACTTAAGAATACATATTCTATTCATACGAATCTATCCTAAAAATGTTGTCGGCATTAAATAACCCATTGAGGTTGATATGTCAAAACAAAAATAAACCAAACCAATCTAAACTTAAGAATACATATTCTATTCATACAAATCTATCCTAAAAATGTTGTCGGCATTAAATAACCCATTGAGGTTGATATGCAATAAAACAAAATAAACCAAACCAATCTAAACCAAAGAATACATATTCTATTCATAGGAATCTATCCTAAAAATCTTGTCAGCATTAAATAACCCATTGAGGTTGATATGCTGTAAAACAAAATAAACCAAACCAAACCAAAATAGAAAATGATTTTGGTGTACTGCATTAAAATTCCAAGTAGCATTTCAAGAAAGCCACAATAAAATTAGATCTCATTAGGATTTGTTTAGAATCTCATCCCTTCAGGCTTTGAAGGTAATTTGCCAAATAAAATAAGTTTTATGAATAAAATCAGATAATAGAAATATCTACTGAATTCAAGTTTTTGTCCATCGTAAAAAGGCAATTATCTTTGCAAGCATCTCATCATAAAAGTTTATAAATAAAAGAAATGATTGCAAAAGGTGTATTCTTACCTTTCCATATGTGAAGTGGAAAGCTTCTATTTTAACATTTGCATCAATATAAACTTAAGTAAATTGCAGGCGATAAAGATTCACTCATATATGGAAATTAGATAATATATATTAGCTGTGATATATTGCCTGTCTGTCCACATAATATCTCCAAAGATTCTCATTGACACTTTGCACTTTCTTGGGTTCATGTTTTAAACTCTGTCAAGATTGGACAGTGAATGGGTTTGGCTGATTTTGTTTAGCAGCATATCAACCGCATTGGGTGATTGTTATATACCGTACCTATGAACAATATTGGGTATGTCCCTATTCTCATAAATATGTTGGACAATATTGTGAGTGGGGGTAATATGATGTCTAAGTAGTCCACCATTAGCCATGGTTTTTCGACTGGAAAGTGAGGACTGGGCAGCTCCTGCCTATATATCACAGCTGTACTCCATTTTCGGCCTGATCTGGCTCTTGTAAAGGCAAAGCATATCAGGAGGAGTCAGGTACTTACTAGAGTTCTACAGGGAATCAATCATTTTTATACCATCTTTAGTAATGGATCATATATATGAGCTACAATTTCGGATTTGGTGTGATCTTGTCCCATTAGGCATTCAATTTGGAATGGTTGTTACAACTGAGAATTGGAATTTCTACATTAATCTCTGACATATTAAAATACTAAAAATATAAAAACAATATTAAAACTAGCAGAAAATGAGATCAAGTGGTATGAGTTAGTTTACCGGATGTTTTGATTGTAAAAGTTGAATAAAAACTGAGAAGGATATATAAAAAGAATATATATTTATATATATATATATATATATATATATATATATATATATATATATATAAAAAGGCTCAAACACTATTATTCCATGGTTATAGTTTATTATATTGGAATCATAACCACAATCCAATTCATCAGACCTACAAATTTATAGGTCTGCTGAATTGGATCATGATTACGATTCCAATGTAATAAATTATAGCCATGGAATATTAGTGTTTGAGCCTTTATATTATATCTTACTCTGTCCTGGACATTGAGTGCTACCTGGATTCTATCCTCTTTGGAAATTATATATATATATATATATATATATATATATATATATATATATTTTGAACAGTAATATTATATATATATATATATATATATATATATATATATATATATATGTATAAAGGAAAATTATACAAATATTATAGTTTATTATATAAATAAATTTAATATATTAATAATAAATAATGATATTAAATTTAAATATTAATAAAATAAAATAAAAATATTAATCTAAATTAATTAATATAGTAATAGACTCAACATTGTGAAAAGATACGATCATCGATTATCATTGACATTGATGGAGCTGAATATAAAATAAAAACTCATAGAGCTGCATCAAACACAGGGATCTCATTGAATAAATCTGTAGTATTTTTTTAATTTATTAATTACTCACATATTTTAAAATGGTTTATATTATGAGTTATTTTAGTAGTTTACATAAATGTTCCATAGAATTTAGTTGTTAAATACAAGTTTATTTTAATTAAATTAGTTTTACTACAAAATAAAGTATATAAATTTACTATTTCAATAATAAAATTCCTAAACTTATTTATTAGTAAAAAATAAAATGAGCATTTTTTGATTCAATCGTTATTGTGGTCCACCAATAGAAATTAAGAGTAAAAGTGGTTTTATGGGTCAAAAAAGGTTGGAACTCACTGATGAGAAAGAAGAAAATTCAAGTTAGTCTACTATTTCAATATAGGAAGAAGAGACATGCATGGAGTATTGCTGCCATATATGGTCTGGAGCCCCTTCTGTTTGTCTCAGGGTTCTTGATAAGATCCAGAGATAGATATGCAATGTAATTGGCTTTGATCTGGCATCTCATCTGCAGCCGCTCTCTCACAGACATCCCATCGCCTCTTTCTATCTTTTTTTACAAATACTTTCATGATAATTGCTCCAATGAGCTGCTTTCGCTGGTTCCCAGACTTCATGAATTCAAGCGTCTTACGAAGCTGGCATGCCACTCTCACCCTTTCACTGTTGAAACTGTTAAATGTAGCTGGCTCTTCTACTCCAATAGCTTCATATCTCGCACTTCTCGCCTGTGGAACTCCCTTCCCTTTTCCTGTTTCCCTGAGAGCTATAATCTCCAACTTTTCAAATGTAATGTCAATCAACATCTCTAGTTGCCTTGATCTATCCATTATCCTTCTCCTCATCCTTCCTATATTACTCCTATCTGTTCTCGCTCCAAATCCTCTGTAACCCCTTGCATGCTAGTGGCTTCCTGCCTTGCTTGGGGTGAAATGCTTAAAAAAAAAAGAGTCATGAATGCGAAAGTGAATACAACTGACTAGCCTGGAACTTGAACTTTGCTTGCCACTTTCATTTTATGGAATACTAAATATAAAACTAAAGGCAACTGTTATTTGATTAAAAGTTAAAGGCAAAGAAAATGTCTGATGAGAGATAGCCTGGATGATCACTAATAACAAAAAATAGGATTTACAATGTTTTCATTTTGTCAAGACTTTGTCAAAATTAACTGATTGCAGATCCAAAGAAAATTAATTGCTTTTGATAAAACTAATTTTAATTTTCAGAACAATTATCAAACATTTTTTTGAATCTTCACAACAATTCTTTCAACAAGATAAAAATTTATTGAAAAGGAAAGCCGGAATCAAAATGGAGACTATAGAGGAAGAGGGGAGTGAAACATGATGAAGAAAAACTTTCTTTCTTCATTCTCAGTCACTTTCCCTCTCTTGCCTTGCCTACACTATTGCCTGTAAGTGTGTTGAATTTTCCAAACATTCATTTTTCATCTTTAAATTCCCTCTGTCATTTTATGATTATTTGAAGTTTCCTAGTTATTCATATTCTGCTGAAAACTTCCCTGTTACACATATGTTGTGTCCATGGTATTCTCAGATTTCATTAGAAGAACCACATTTCTGTTGCTTTAAGATACTTCTTCATCTGTAATGAGATTGGCCAACTTTCACTGCCATAATGGTGATGAGATATTACATAGTATTTCAGCATTCTTTTCTTAGTTTATAACAACATTGAAAAAATGAGGAAAAGGAAATCAGAAGGAAAATGAAAGAGAAAAAGGAAAATGAAAGCAAGTATCTTTTAGAAATTAAAGAAAAGAAAGATAAAAAGAAAAAATGGAGGAAGCAATACAAATGAAATTTAAGAAATGAGGGAAAAGAAATCAGGAAGAAAAATGACTGAGAAAAAGGAAAACAGAAGGAATATGAATAAATTTATATAGAATACTAGCAGGCTGTGCCCACTTGCTATCACTTCACAACGTAAGATATATTCACTAACTGAAATCTTTGAAACAAATTTTAAATGAAAATTTCATTCATAAATTGGCTTTTTATAGTTAAGGAAAGTTTTACAAATAGATGCCAACTTTTGAAGGCCAAGTAAAATGCAAATTTTAAGTACTTTTCTGCACTATATAAAACAATATTCCTAAACAGAACTATTTTTGATATCAAAACAATCTTCAAATAAAAGAACAGTAATGAAGGACAGTTAATTAATGAAATAATTTTTTTAAATCAATATACAAATTAGTTAAACCTGAAGCATGATATTGCCTAGAAGTAGATAATGTATAATACAGATATTGAGTTTTTAGTGTGTAAATTACTTTGAGTAGGTACAAATCTACTTATCATCTCTCAGTTGTGTCTCTGTCCTTGGACAGAGTGCACTCAGGGGCTTCTCTGTCAAAAGACAGAGGGGCAACTGAGGAAAATTATACTGAAGAGGTGCCCAGCCCTGGGGAACAGCTGCCCGAGGCCATGTTTTTCCATCGCACCGAGGCCCGCGCAACTGATGGTTGCAGGGACTGAGGGGAATTTATGTTCCTGTCCCCGATGTACGCGCTCAGGTCTCCACCTAAAAATAGACCTTGTGTCACATCTTGTCCTAGTGGGGGGACAGAGTAAATACCGTGTGTAAATTGCTCTCTCAAGTAATTTGTAACACATTATTTATCATCTCTCAGTTGTGTCTGTTTCTGGGCAGAGTGTGCTCAGGGTCAGCTTCATCAAAGGACAGAGGAAAGTTATACTGAGAGTTTACCAGCCCTGAGGAAAAGATACCTGAGGCAGTGCTCTCTCATTGCACCAGAGAGAGGAATTGGTGCTTGCACCGAGGTCAGAGCAACTGGCAATCAATTTTGACTTCTTCTATAGTTTATTGATGCCTATCGTATCTACTCATCCCTAGCTACTGTGATGATGGCCAAACCAAGAGTCCTCCATGAGAGCTAGCTTAAATACCACCCAATAGGGTGGCTTTTAAGCTAGCTTAAAATTTTAGCTAGCTTAAACTTTTAAGCTAGCTGAAATTTTGAATACAAAAGGAAAATAAGAGTTACACCCCTTGAACCATGAAAGCAACAATAATGGCTAGTATAATATATTAATATATATTTTAACCTTGCATAATCTTGTCAACCCTGAATCTGAGCTCAGCAAAAGTTGTTCCCTGTGCTTAACTTTTCTAGGGCTTTTGAAATTGCACCAGTGGGAGTGGAGGAGTTGCTTGGACACACACAAAAACATACACTGTACTTATATATAAGATTTGAAAAAGGAATATAGAATGTAAAAACAAAAGAGTATTGATAAAATGAAAACAAGTAGGAAAAGTTGTCAAAATATAAAATAAAATAGAAAAAAAGATTAACTAAAAACAATATGGCAAAACAAAAGTTGAGAAAAGAAGAAACAATCACAAAAACATGATGAAAAAAAACAGAAAAAGACTGAAAAAAATCAATCAGATAAACAAATCTGATTAATATATCTTTCTGGAGACAATCCCAATATGGAATTGATAATTATGGATTTCATAGAAAGGTCAATGGTGTAGGGTTAGTGGGCGTGACTTGACAGATCTGATTGACAGTTTTACCAGCCAATGAAAACTTAACAAAAACTGGCTTTCAATGATAACCAGTCATGCAACAATTCGAGCTTTCTACTTTTGTACTATTGTAAACTTTATGCATTACTACTTAGATTTAATATATACAGACACACCTCTCATATAAAAAATCTTGTATATGCATAGACATCCACAAAGACATTTGTGAGTGGGTGAAAACTCGTTTGCTTCAGCACCCTACTCACTTTATTTCTGAATTTAAATAGATCTAAACCAATGAATGGTATCTAAACAAGGGGTTCTTAATCTTTTTTGCCCAATGTACCCTTTTCACCCTAAGTCAGAATATCTTTCCTCAATTACAAAAATTGTCTGACTCCAAATAATAAATTCAAAATAATATGCATATAGAGGATGCGATGAGTAAATTGTCGCCATTTTATATTTTTAATTTGCGCATATGCATTGCTTGTTTTTGACTTTGTCAACTGCACAGTATAGTAGGGTCAGTTGGGCACCATCTGTGAGAAAAAGTGCACCAAGGAGCAATTCACTCTGCCAGAAATTTGGAAGTGGTATGCTTTACTGCTTGGCATTGACTCCAAGTTTGAGTGTTAATCTGAGGACAGTGCATTGAATTCAGAAAGAGTTGGATGAGTCTAATGGTGATTATGAAGGTGATCACTAGTGATGGCAACATTATATCTCCATTCATCTTCCCACAGAGCCTCACTCAATACAGAGGCCTACATCAAGTGCCTTGAGAAGGTAGTGCTGACCTGGGTCAAGAGGGTGGCTGCTGGAAGACCCAATGTCTGGCAACAGGACTCTGCACCATGCCACACAAGCAGGAGAACCCAGTCATGACTGTCAGACAATTTCTGCAACCACATCACCCCTTACATCTGGTCATCTATTTCTTCAGACTTCAAGCTCCTTAATTATTATGTCTGGGGTGAAGTTGAGTGAGAGACAAACAAAACTCTTTGTAACACCAAAGATGAACTGAAAGCAAGTATTATGGAAGCATTCACCAACTTAAACAAGGAGACCGTCCAGAAGAGATGCAGGAGATTTTGGAGTCATCTGGAGGCCGTGGTTAAAGCTAATGTCAATTTTATTGAATAAATTTACTCTTTAGTATTTCAAGATATTTTAGTGTAATTTTGGTAAATATATCTGTTAAAATGAGATGTTGGTGTTATTTTAATTTTTGTGTTTATCCATTGCACCCTGTGTGTGTGTGTATACATACATATCTATCTATCTATCTATCTATCTATCTATCTATATATATATATATATATATATATATCAGGTCATCCATAAGTTCGGTTCGAATTTTAACTTTTTGTTAAAATGAATGAAATTTAAAGAGTATTTTATAATGTCTAATGGAGCTGAACATTATTTTTATGTTTAGATGCATTTAAACTGATCAAATTTTATTTCAGAGAACAATAAAATTGAATTTTGTTTGATTAAAACCCTGCTAACATGGAAGTACCCAAGAATCATTTGAGGCACATAATGCTTTATGAGTTCAAGAAAGGAAACTCAGCAGCCGAAGTGGCTAGAAACATTCACTCGGTTTATTGAGAGGAATGTGTGAATGAAAGAACTTGCAGAAGATGGTTTGCAAAATTCAGAGGTGGAGATTTCACCCTTGAAGATGAAGATCGAACTGGATGTCCAGTTGAGTTTGATGAAAAGCTTCTTGAAGCAGCCCTTGAAGAAAATCCTGCTTTATCAGTTGAGGAATTGGCAGTGGTTCTCAGTTCAAACCATACAACTGTTTATCGTCATCTTCAACAACTTGGAAAAGTTCCTAAACTTGGAAAATGGGTGCCTCATGAATTGTCTGAAAACAACCTCAAATACCGAGTTGACATCTGCTCTTCTCTCCATTCTCGCCAACTTGTTTCACCTTTTTTGGATAAACTTGTGACTGGCAACAAAAAATGGATCTTTTATCAAAATGTTAAGCATTGTAGACAGTGGCTTGGTAAAAGAGAAGGATCCCAGCCACAGCCGAGAAGGGAACTACATGGGCAAAAAGTTTCTTCTTTCAATCCGTTGGGAATGCCAAGGAATAATCCACTTTGAATTCTTACCATCTAATGCAATAATTAATGCTCAAATATACTGTCAGCAATTAGAGTGTTTGAGCCAAGCTTTGAGGAAAAGAAGACCTGCTCTAGTGAATCAAAAAGAGGTGATGTTTCATCAGGACAATGCATGACCCCACACAGCAAGAATCACGTCACAAAAGATCAAAGAACTTGGTTGGGAGAAAATTCCTCATCCACCTTATTCTCCCAATCTTGCTCCTTCAGACTACCATTTGTTTCATAGTTTACAGAATCATTTGGAAGAAACAGCTTTTGTAACACAGGAAGAGGTTAAAACTGACATTTGTGAGTTCTTTGAATCAAAGCCAAAAGAATTTTACAGTAATGGAATTAGTAAGCTTGTTAATAGATGGAAGGAAGTCATAAATAATCAGGGAAAATACATTGTTGATTGAATCTGTAATTAAATGTGACATTTGGTCACTTGTTTTCTTTATTCAAAACAGAACTTATAGGATGACCTGATAGTAAGCTTGTTAATAGATGGAAGGAAGTCATAGATAATCAGGGAAAATACATTGTTGATTGAATCTGTAGTTAAATGTAACATTTGGTCACTTGTTTTTTTTATTCAAAATTCGGACAGAACTTGTGGGATGACCTGATATATATAAATGAGCATTAAAAAATTAAACATTTTGAAAAGCAATAGCATTTTTGCTCTTGTATATAAATACTTGTTACAAAATAAATCTTTACATTTGCCTTGATAAAGTCCCTCAGAGAAGTAAGGTAAGATAAAATTTCTTTTTGGCTTTATTCATAAAAAGCATATAAGAAACACTGGCCTTCTTATATAATTATGAATAGGTGTTGAGATGAAAAAACTACCTGTTGTTTGACAAAGCCATCTCAGCAGAAACTGTGGTTGCAACAAGGTCAGTGTTTCTGATATTTTACATATCAACTTGCCCCACATTTTTGTTCTATGAAAATAGCATTGAGCACTTTTTTAATTTGGCTGTTCTTTTGGTGAATATCATTTTTGCCAAAAATTAAATTCATAATTACTCACACACACACACACATATATATGTGGAGGACTTGTTATGTCGGGTCTTATAATTGAAAGAGTAAATTTGGGCTGCGTGTTCAAAGACATGTATCATCAACATGTTTATATTATACTTCAACGAAAATAAACAGAAAAGCTTAGAACAATACTGAAAAAAGATAAAAGGCATTTATATTGAATAACAATCAATTTTCATTTATATTGTATGAAGATTACAATATGTCTTGTAATAAGCATAGGTTTTTTTATTGAAATCTTGTATTGTTTGTTAGTTTTGATTAATGTTAAACTCTCTATATATGTGTGAGTGTGTGAATGATGCTTGTGAGTTTAACTGAGACGTTAAGTGTTGCAAAATTTGTTATGAAAGTTTCACAACGTAGGATGTAGTAATAAACTGTTGATAATAAAATTAAACAGCTGGTGTCAAATATTAAATTCACATTAAATTTGTGTAAATTTAGTTTGAATAAAGTTTTCTTCCTTTGACTGAACTTGATGAGGCTTGAAATTGGAATGTTCATGAAAGTTTGGAAGATGATTTCATTGTCGAAAAGTTCTTTGCTTTGTTTGAATGAAATTGCAATATCTATTCACTAGCAGGAATGATTATGAGCTGCTGGGTGAATGGATTGATGAGTGAGTGAAATTTCTGAATGTTTGTTATCTGTTCGAAAGTAACTTTGAAAACTTCAAATGAAGTGACATAGCAAATGTAGCAAATGATTTGAAGTCACAATGTTCACTGGCAAAGTGAGTTAGGGTTTTGTATTTATTTACTTGGGTAGGCTGCAGAGAAATTGACGCTAAAAATTTTAACTTGATCACATGATGAAAAAACACTTGTGTGTGGGTGGATAGCAACACCCATTTTTATGTTTATTGATCAATTAGAACTTGAATATTCAAAAAGAATATGTAAAATTGTATCTATACAAAAATATCACTGTGATCCACTTTTTGCACAGATACTGAACAAGCTATTTTTAGTCATTCATAAAGATGTAGAATTAGAATTCTAAATATATATATATATATATATATATATATATATATATATATATATATATATATTATACATTATACATATACATATATATATATATATATATATATATATAGCAAGATAGCAAGGGGGATATATTAGAAACCAAATTTTGATCCCAGAGAAGAAACAAGAAATCTCTAATCTCTCAGTTACCCTGTAAGTAATGAGAAAGAAATCAAATGAGATCTTGCATGTTTTTCATATATACTCTTTTTGGCAACACCATCTAGTGGTCATTAGCTGAAGTTCTTTGGCAGACAAGTGGGATAATCACACACAAGGCTGGTTGAGAAGTGGTTCAAGATAACTTTTCAGGGCATCCAATCAAGAACTAAATACAGGAAATTGTGGACAAAATTAGTGAACTCATCCATGACACATTTCACTAAATAATTAATTATTTTTCTCGCATGACTGGGACTGAGTCTGCATCTAAAAGTCAAATGGAATTGCAGGTGGTAGCAGGCAGGCTCCAGAAAGATGACTTCTGTGTTGCACTAATCGTTGTATACTTTTCCAAGGGGATTTTTTGAAAGGTTAAAATCCTAATTTGTATTTTCATTTTTCTATCTGCTCTCTTTGTTCCAAAATTAACAAACTTTTCGATTGTTATATTTGTTTATTTATGTAATATTTCTTAATTTGTCTTGCTTTCTTGTATTTTTTTTTTACATAAAGTTTGATATATTTAAAAAATATTAATCTTCGGGGAGCTTGTAAAACATACAATGTATATAATGTTTATCTATGTACATTATATATGTTCCAAAAGTTATCATAGCTGGGGGAGATAGTCAGGACAAGATTCTACTCTCTATAAAATGCTTCTGTGGCATGCGGCTCAAATAGCCTTTAACAACTGAATCCAGTTCCAAGCTGGAGAATGGGCAAAGGCAGACATGTGTTGCCTCATAACCAACTGCTTTGGGTAGACAGAGCTAGATATCCCAGGCAGGCAGTCCATCTAAGGAAAGGAAAACAATGATTTTAAACCTCCACTGCCTTGAGGTCATATTCAACCAAATATAGAAAATCTATGGACGTAAATTCCATATAGAAAACATGGAGTGGCAACCTGAAACCAGTTAATTTTCTGACAACTGCTGCTGCCAAGTTGGCCACAAATGTAATGCCCTGTATTCTTTTGGATCTTGTAGTTATGTTGGCTATATAGTTCTGGTGGCACAAAAACTACAAATTGCACCCTGGAGAGATCCTTCCAGTCACATTACCCTGGAGAGGTCACTCTTGTCTCATTACCAAAAGAATGAATTTTGATCAAATATGGTGCTATATTTATCTTGCAAGATTTCAAAAGGAATCTTGACCAAATTTGAATAATATATGAAATATATTTTTATAATGGAATACAGGAGGAATGAAGGCGGTTTCCATAGCATGGCAGGTTCTAGCCATTAAGATTAGAACTGGTTGAACTGGTTGAACTAAGGAATGTAGTCTGTCTGAAGACTTTCCATGGAAGTAGCAATAGAGAAGGGAGAGCTATACAACATTTTGTTTTTGAGAGAGGGGTTGCAGGGTGGTAAATAATTTGTTACCCACAAGGACACGGAATCCCACACCTTCTATGTGCCTTGTCCCTTCAGGATATGGGTTATCATGGCACCACATAATGTGCTATCCTTCTGCCAAATTTAAAAATGATATGTCCCGGAAAGGGATATATTTGAACAAAGTAGCTAAGTGGTTTTGGCTACTATAACCAAGTAGAATACGGTGGCAGCAATTGACTGGTACGCGTAGTAGTCGCAGGTAAGAAGTGAGGGGGAACACAGGTGTACGCATATTCCATTATATCAATATATATATATATATATATATATATATATATATATATATATATGATATGTCCCGGAAAGAGATATATTTGAACGAAGTAGCTTAGTGGTTTTGGCTACTATAACCAAGTAGAATATGGTAGCAGTAATCGACTGGTACGCGTCGTAGTCGCAGATAAGAAGTGAGAGGGAACACAGGTGTACGATATTCCATTATATCAATATATATATATATATATATATATATATATATATATATATATGATATATCCTGGAAAGGGATATATTTGAACGAAGTAGCTAAGTGGTTTTGGCTACTATAACCAAGTAGAATACAGTAGCAGTAATCGACTGGTACACGTCGTAGTCGCAGTTAAGAAGTGTAGATCAATGGCGTAGTCCAATGGGCGTCGTTATAGACTTAGATCTCAGACTAAGGCATTTGACTCTCCTACGTGTCCATCAGTATTTATGGTGGACACCAGCCAATCATATTCCTGTGAGGGGGGAACCCAGGTGTACGCATATTCCATTATATCAAAAATATATTTTAATAACTTTAATTTTAATTTTTCATATATGCAAACAGGATATAATGTCACATTCATGACATTTTGGCCATTGCATACACCGGTACTGTTACAATGTTCCATGGAATGCTTTAATGGTCAGTGCTCATCTATTCATATCTACGTAAATGTGTAGGGCATAGTTAAAAAGAAATGATTATAATATAGTATAACTTGAATAAAATATATAGATAAAAAGTAAATATTGATGAAAGGAGAATAAAATATATAATGGTATGGCATAACCTGAATAAAATATATAAGAGCATGGCATAAGCTGAATAAAATATATAATGGTGTGGTATAATCTGAATAAAATATATAAGGGCATGGCATAATCTGAATAAAATATATAATGGTATGGAATAATCTAAATAAAATATATAATGGTATGGCATAAGCTGAATAAAATATATAATGGTATGGTATAAACTGAATAAAATATATAATGGTATGGAATAATCTAAATAAAATATATAACGGCATGGCATAACCTGAATAAAATATATAATGGTATGGTATAATCTGAATAAAATATATAAGGGCATGGCATAATCTGAATAAGATATATAATGGTATGGAATAATTTAAATAAAATATATAATGGTATGGCATAATCTGAATTAGCTATATAATGGTATGGTATAATCTGAATAAAATATATAATGGTATGGCATAATCCGAATAAGATATATAATGTCATGGCATAACCTGAATAAAATATATAATGGTACTGCATAACCTAGATAAAATATATAATGGTATGGCATAACCTGAATAAAATATATAATGGTATAACATAATCTGAATAAGATATATAGATAAAAAAGTAAACAGTGATGGAAAGGTGATAATCCCACAAATTAGATCTGTCAAAAGTTACATTTGGCACCTCCTTTGTCAGCGAAGACTGACATGGAAGAAAGATGTTGATTGCCTATAGATTATTCTATAAAAAATCACTGCCATTGTAGAGTATCTTGTTACATTTTGAAATTTGTGCCAGTTTCAAGAATTTTTCAATTATAAGCAAGGCAGGATTGCCACTGGTACACAGTGATACAGTGAGTGAAGGTCAGAAAAAAGTCTGAATCTAGGGATGTCTGAGAAAAGGACAAAAGATGGATGAGATTCAAGAAGACAGGAAATGACAATTGACATTGCATTTAAAATTTTGAAGATTGTAATTATCAGGGAAGCAAGTGAGAGGAGGTGAGTTCCACAGGTTGGAAGTGCGTGAAAAGAAACTATTGGAGTAGAAATGGTGGCTTCAACAGTAAAAGGGTGGGACCTAGATGTCAATCTCGTAGCTTGCTTAAATACATATATTTGGGGCACCAGGGGAAAAAGCTCATCAGAGCAGTTGCCAAGAAATTATTTTTAGAAAAGACAGAGGGAAGCCACATTGCATCAGTAAGAAAGTGACTGAAGTCAAGATGCCAAGTCAAGATCGATTACATTAAAGATCGTTTTTTAGATTATCTCAAAAATTTCTAGATTTAGAGCAGGAGTACCAGATATGGCAACAGTATTCAATGGACAGTCGAATGGTAGATTTGTAAATGTGCAAGATGAAGTCTGATGAGAAAAAAAATGATGATGTTGTTGATTATGTGTGTTCAAAAGAAATTAGCAATTCTGTTTTGGGACGTAATTTCAGATTTGGCGATTCTTCCCTCTACACTGGTTTCTTGGTATTTATTGTTGTTCTCTTCCCTGTATCCACTTTCTCGTTCGTTCCTCCAGTCACAGCTGTATGTACAGAGTATGATGTACCTTGACAGAAGACCTCCCTCATCTCCCCGTTGGTCTACTTATAATGGGGAATCACCAAGCACTTGCCCAAATGATAGACATACTAGACATACGGGCACCTCAGAATGGAGGTGTTAACACACCCAGATGTCCATCCTTAATTTCGTCTAACTACACTAATATTATGTATAGTTGTTAATGACCCATTAACAGTGACCCAATTTCTTGTGGGACAACAAAGAAGGGTCTCTTTTGACAGAATGACACACTTGCCTTCTCTCAAATTGAAGTCCTACATGCCAGACAAAGATGAACTCTCTTTTGTCAAGAATAAGGCAAGTCCTGTTCACCATTTCTTCTATTTGACTCCAGTTCTGGTTCACTATGTCTGCCACATTATGATAATGTTTTTGTTGTTATGATGATGATGTAGATTATGATGATGATGATGATGTTCTTGTTGATGTTCTTGTTCTTTTTGTTGTCATTATTATTATTATTATTATTATTATTATTATTATTATTATTATCTACCAAATATTTCTTTGGATAGCCAAGTGTCCCAAAAGTTTTCCTTTATACCTAATGTGTTAATAAGATTTGTTAATCTTCTTTTAATATAATTTTGCTATAATTGTATTTTTTTTATTTAAAATGGGGCTGTTACTTAATTTACACCCAGTGTAAATTAAGGTTGGCAGACAAATAGTAAGAACAGAAAAATGACATTTTAATAACAATTTTTTCTTCATAAATAAGACAATAAGTAAAGTTTAGTAGTTCTCAAGAGATGAGCCAACATTGCGAATTCAAATTTGAAATCTTTTATAAAATCTCATCATTTTACACTTGAAATGGCTAAATGTAAACCTAAGTTCTATGCTAACAGTTTCAATCTATCGCACTTCTTACTTGTGTAACTCTCTTCTGCCGTCTATCTTCCCAGTCAAATTTGATCTTCGAAACATTAAATAAAATCCTCTTAAATTCTAATTTTTTTATTGTCATCTCCCCTTAGTAATGTTTTTTCTTATATTCTATCACCCCTTTCCATATTAATGAATCTCTGGTCTTAATTGGGGTGAAATAATTTAAAAAAAAGAAAAGCATTGAATAGAGTTTTAACACCTGAAGTATTTCAGGTTACCTGTTATAAACTGTGATTAGTAAATTATCGAAAAAATAATCTAAATTTATAATATCAGGAAATTTTGCAGTCCAAGTCAATGGTTCCACTTACCCAAGACACCAATTTGGAAATATCTTCTTGAATGAAATGATTCGATTCTGCAAGTATTTCAGGTTTTCTGTTATTTATTGCTGGACACTCATATTGGATTATGCCTTTCTACTCGGGTAGTTAGCCAATCCTTGTTGCAGACGCCTGATCAGGCACATTTGTGCTTATTCAACAACCACAGAGTCCACCTGTGTTTTATTTATACTGCATCTATGCTGAGTAGACCTTAGTTACAGTTTCTGGGAGAGAGCATATTCAACAGTGTGAATGATGACTCTCAAATAAATAACATCAAGAAGTTAACTGTCTGACAAATTAACCATAGTAAGATTCAAACTCTAGTCTCATGGTCAGAAAGCAAACATTCTAACCTCACACCCAAAAATAAACTAACATACTCAAGAGTGAGAGTCGGATGTGAACGGGACAAGGCCCTGTCACAAAATGACCATTATCGTCATTTGCGTATAGGCCCAATGCACGAGTTCCAGTTGAAAGATAAAATAATATTTTAAAGTGTTTCTGTTTTTCGACCAATAAAAATGCTTCCCTCCTAATTATACTCACGTCATTTTTCAAGCGTGTTAAGCCATAAAAAACACCATAAAAGGGGCCACACAGGGAAGTAAAACAGCAGTCAACAGGAGGCCAGGGAAGAGATCTGTCACGGTCAGTCTGGGCAGTCAGCAGCAGTCAGCAGGAGGAGCACCCACACCAACCAGTGAGAACTACTATGAGAGATCAACCCAGATTGGCAGCTGGTTTATGAACTATACCACATGGTAGCTGTCCCAAAACCACACGTTCCTATTGAAATAAATTATGTAAATCTATTTCTGCCATTGTCATATTTCTTTCTTGCAACCATACACTTGTCTATAACAGTATGAATGCATTTTATTAAAAATAAACAGACATAATGTCTCTAATTTATTTAATCAGACATGCCTAAAAAAGAATTTGTTTGATAAATACACAAAAATATATATATATATATATATATATATATATATATATTTAAAAATATATGATTCAACACGCTACATAAGAGTTCTCATGTTTCAAATTTAAGTCGAAAATTTCAATATAAATTTGAATTAAATTTTGTTCCATCTTTGCAAAATTTTTTTTTTGGAACCGAAATTTCTCTGAAGATCTTCAGAGCTTAATTTTTTTTTTTTAATTCAAATAATTATATTGAAGTTTTTGGAACTTGTTTTGAAACATGAGAACTCTTATGTAGTATGTTGGAATCATATTTTTAAATAAATAATTATAAGAACTTTGGATTATTTACCTAACGAGTTCTTTCGTATTTTCTATATATTTTTCACATATATATATATATATATATATATATATATATATACAAATTGTAAAATACCAACATGAAAAATATATATATACAGCAAAACAGTACTGTCTGCAAATCACATAATATATATACATATATATATATATAAAGTAGAGTAGATAAGTTTGTCAATAAAACAAAGTCAAACGAAAGGGTACCGATGAAATCAGTACAAAAACATTTATTAATATAAACCAGGTGACAAAAATGAAGCATGGAGATTTTGGTTCCAAGTTCAGAATTTTCCAACACGCCTGTGTTCTTCATCAGCAGATGTGAGAAATAAACAGAGTGATGGGGGAAAACTATTCAACATTATTTTTTTGAGGTGGGCAGAATCCGCCTGTAGGTGGAATTATTAGAAAAAAATTTGTACCCTGTTTGATTTCTCAAGTGCAAAACTTAATGTGAAAATAACCTCAGATTTAAAAATTGTGATTGGTAGTGGGTGGTAGGGGTTTGAAATGTTGAACATAGGGAAAAAGAAATTGTGTGGTAGTACCAAGGGTGGAGCGGGTATTAATGTTGAAAGATTTTTATTTTTGTAAGTAAGGATCAGTGTGGGAACACAGCTAGATTGTCACTAAAAGTAAAATGAATGAGAAAAAAAGAGAGAGAGAGGAAAGAAATAGCACAAATAAAGGATAAAAAATTCTTTTAGGAAAATCATTCTTAAAAAATGGTGGGTGTGGAAAAAAAATAAACTGAAAAAATGAAAAAATAAAAAAGATAAAATAAAGATAATGATAATATGAAAAGTAGAATTGAAAAAAAACTTATACAAGGCAATAAAAATAAAATAAAATAAAGGAGAAAAAACAGGGAAAAGAGAGACTCCAAAAAAAGGGTTAAAAAATCCTTTTGAAAAATCATTGTCAGAAAATGGGGGGAAGTAAAGAAAAAAATAGACTGGAATAAAAACTTAACAAAAACTACTAATAATAACAATAATGACAATACAAGAATAAAAACATACAAAAAAAGATGTGTTATGAACAGAAAAGGAATGTCTGATCTTATATGCATATATATATATATATATATAAATATATATATATATATATATATATATTTAAGTTACGAAGAACTTGGTAAACCGAATGGGTAATTCCAAAGAGGATGAAATCCTGAGAGCTCAATGTGAATGGTGAAATAAATTATTGTAATGGTACCTTAAAGTGGTCTGTTTTTCATTAAATTTATATATATATATATATATATATATATATATATATATATATATATATATATATATATATATATATATATTTAATATATATATTTTTTACATGGTGGTATTTTGCAATTTATATATATATATATATATATATATATATATATATATATATATATATTTAAGTTATATATATATATTTTACACAGTGATATTTTGCAATTTTATATATATATATTTAAGTTATATATATATTTTACATGGTGGTATGTTGCAATTCAAAATATATATATATATATATATATATATATATATATATATATATATATATATATATTTACATGGTATATATTTTTATGGTGAATTTTTATATATATATATATATATATATTTAAGTTATATATATTTTACATGGTGATATTTTGCAATTTATATATACATATATATATATATATATATATATATATATATATATATATATATATATATATATATTTAAGTTATATATATTTTACATGGTGATATTTTATATATATATATATATATATATATATATATATATATATATATATTTTGATTATAGGTGCAGTTCAATTTATAATTACATGAATCATTCATACAAAAACAAATATAGAGTTAATGATTTAAATGTCAAGAATACATCTTCGCAAACAATTTCAATAAGGTACACTAAACCCGAACCTGTATATGAATGATATGATCCCTGTTTATAAATTCCAGTTGCATAAGGTCTTTTTAGTTTTTACAAGCTTTTGTCTAAGAGGATAATGAAAATATAGATATAATCTGAAAAAATGCTATGAGAAATGTGTTATTGTTTTGGAACGTGCGGTCACAACGCTGAAATTGAATTTTAAATTTTAAGCTTATAAAAACTAAAAAGACCTTATGCAACTGGAATTTATACACAGGGATTATATCATTCATATACAGGTTCGGGTTAGTGTACCTTATTGAAATTGTTTGCAAAGATGTGTTCTCGCCATTTAAATCATTAACCTCTATATTTGTTTTTTTGTATGAATGATACATGTAATAAAAATATATATATATATATATATATATATATATATATTTAAGTTATATATATATATATATATATATATATATATATATATATATATATATATATATAAAAAAAAAAGAAAGAACAGCCAGATTTATAATCCAGAGTTCTTTTACATTTATTTTTTAAAACAGTGCTCAATATACAGTAGAGCATAAAATTATAATTATTTTCATAGACATTTTAAAACATTGTTGCTATACTCATAATTCATATTTAGTGTTGGTTGCATTTTTTTATATAGAGCACTTCAAAAATTTGAATTTTTGTTTTTTATTTTCATAATGGAGCATACTTGTAATGTCAATTACTATTTCTCTAAATGTGGGTAGGAATGTTCTTTTAAACGTTGTACAACAGAACTTGAATCTAACATGCTTAAAGTAAGCCTTCTTGATAATATCATCATTATGAAAGCAACCGATATATTTACTTTTTTGTCAGAGATATAATATCTGAAAGGACATTTAAATTGGTATACAATGTTGGTCTTTTGCAAAACATTAGTTGATGGAGAAGAGTTATTGCAGATGTTGCTTGTATTAAATTTACTATAGTATATAATTAGTTTTATTTTTTTACTGGGATCAGTGGGGAATATATAGTACTTTTGAGGGTTTTTTTAGGATTTTTTCATCTTGTTTGTATTAAGAATGTATTTGATTGCAGTATAGTAGGTTGATATGTTTAGGGTTATTTGAGGAAGTATTAAGTTCTTTTTGGTTTATGTTAATATTTCTAATAGCTTGTCTATTTTCTTCAGCTACAATGTAATTAAGAAATTCATTATTAATGAAAAGTTTGTTTAATGTTTTTTAATTCAGTGAAGAAAATTTTTTTGTGGAAGAGTTAACTTTTGCATGGAGAATTAAATTTTGTATAATCACTGTTTTGTAATAGTCAGGACATTCACTTTTATAGTTGAGAGTGCATGTGTTTATGCTAGTTAGTTTTTTATATGGGGAGGTAGTAAATGTATTATTATTGGAGCTTAATCAATATATCAAGAAAAGGAATTCTGTTGTTGTTGTTAAGTTCATATGTGAACTTCAGAGTTTTTTGGAAGTTTTTTGTAGTTCATGTATTTCATCTGTTTTTTTTTGTTTTTTTTTAACTAAGATGACAATATCATCTACATATCTTATGTAGATGTAGGGTTTTTTAGTGGTAGTAAATATCGTATTTTCAAGGTTAGCCATTTTTGAAGTTACTAAATGTTGGTCCCAGAACTGACCCATGGAAATGCTATCATATTGTTAGGTTGATTTGATGGTTAGAGAAGGGAACATAAGTGTTACAAGTCAAGGTAGTTTCTGTAATATGTTAGGTTTAATTTTTAATGGAAGGAGAGATGGATTGTTGTTAATATATCATTATATCAATTGTTTCTCTTACTGGTACATTGGTAAATAAACTGCCAAACATCAAGTGAAGCTAAGGTTTCATTATTAGATTTTTCTGTTCTTAAGATTTGGATTAATTCATGAATTGATTTAATGCTGTATTTACTGGGTATATATGGTGTAATAATTTTGGTTAATTTCTAAACCAGAGTGGAGATTTGGGATATGATAAGATGAAGAGAGAAGTTAGGTTTTTAGCATTTTTATGGTTCCATACATGTATCCTGGTTTGTAGTCACCAATTATTTTAGGAAGTTTTATGTTGTCTTGTTTTGTGTTGTTGGCTATGATTAGTTTGTTGATTTTCAATTTCAGTTGGTTAATAGGACTTTTGTTGACTTTTTAAATTTGGTGTGGTCATCAAGTACTTGTTATAATTTTGAATTGTAATCAGATTTCCTTAATACAACAAAGATATTGGTTTTATCTTCTACAATATCATCTACATATCTTAAGTAGATGAAAGATTTTTTATTAGTGTTATATATCTTATTTTCAAGGTTAGCCAAGTAGAAGTTACTAAATGTTAGTCACAAAACTGAAACGATGGAAATGCGATGTATATATTATTTTGATGGTCAGAGAAGAGAATCTCAGAGATACAAGTCAGAAGTAGTTTTTTTGTAATATACTAGGTTCAATTTTTAGTAGAGGGAAAGATGGATTTATTTATTCTAATTGTTATATTTAAAATAATTATTATAATTATATCAACATTAATTTTTTTTCTAAAACTGAGACATTGTTAAATAAACTTTCAATAACAATTGAGGCTATGGTTTCATTATTAGGTTTTTATGTTTTTAAGATTCGGATTAGTTGATTTAATGCTGTATTTATTGGGTATGTATGGTGTAACAAGTTGGTTAATAATTTTTGTTAATTGATAAACTGGAGTGAGGATTTGGGATATGACAGGATGAAGAGGGAAGTTAGGTTTTATGTATTTTTATAGTTCCATAAATATATTCTGGTTTGTAGTCACCATTTATTTTAGGAAATTTTATCTTGTTTTGTTTTGTGTTGTTGGCTATGATTAGTTTTCAATTTCAGTTGGTTAATAGGATTTTTGTCGACTTTTTAAATTTGATGTTGTTATCTAGTATTTGTTGTAATTTTGAACTATAATTTATTTAATACATTGAAGATATTTGGTTTATCAGCTTTTTTCAAAATTATATGAGTATGGCTAAATAGATCCTTGGTTATGTATGGTTATGTAGCTTCTTGTCAGTGATTTTTAAAAGACAGATATGACAAAAGAAATGTTTTGTCTAAGCTCCTAACAAAATAATTAAAAATCTCAGACATGAGAAGAGATTTACACAAGGATCCCTACTAAATCCAGTTTTCACAGGGAATAAAATCAACAGATTAGGAGACATGGCTTAACTTAAGCTTGACAAAAATGGTGGTCAATTCTTTATTATGTGCCATGTCCCTTCAGGATGTAGATGATCATGGCTCTCCACAATTTCCTGTACTTTGCAGCTCTTAAAAATTTTTGTTTCTTCATTACTTCTCTGAAACCATGTTCCATTAAGCTCATCAAATATGTTATGCACTGTTTTCTTCTATCCCACTTGCCCTCTAGATACCATTGATTCCGGTGGGGTAGTGCACTAGCCCTGATTATAAGAATTTTTTGATTGACTTTTTCATATTTAATATTTTATTTTATATTTCATATTTTAGGTTATTTTTGTTAAAACTTCATCATTGCTTACATGTTTGGGCTATAGTATCCTCAGCATACTTCTGTAGAAAACCATATTTCTGTTGCTTGAAGTCTCTTCTTCATCTTTCAGGAGATTGTCCAGCATTTGCTAACATACAGGAGGACAGATATCATGTAACAGTTCATTACTCTTTTCTTTGTTTCTAATGAAGTTTTTATGCCTCTTAATGCCCTGCTTAGCTTTTGGAAGGCATCTTTGGCTATACTAGGCATTATTTTAATTTAATTAAATTTCTATTGAAGTAGTAGGCATCCATTTATCCTGCAAGATAATGGTAGCACCCACTTTGGTCAAATATTCAGTCCTTTTGCAACCAGCATCTGGAGTGTCATAAATGAATCTTTGAATGGTATTCTCTTTTGCAGGTATGACAGATGAACCCGGAATGTGGAAAGAAGGTCTGACATTGCTCTCTTTCTCTGCTTCTTTCATATATGTTGAATATAACATCAGACAGCTAAGTGACAAATTTTATATTTGTACTAATCCCAGATATATATTCCAAATATATTATACTAGCAGCATGGCCCGGCGTTGCCCGTGCTTGATTCAAAAATCGTACAACTCATACAGCAATCGTTATCATTTGACTTAAAATATTTTTGCCCTTCCTTGCCTTTAAAGGAGTGCACGTTGGCATGCTGATGTTGCTACATGCCTTACTTCTTGCCTATCTCACATTGTGAATTTTTTCTAAGCTCTATACTAAACATTAAATCTGTTACAAAAAAAGAACTAAACAAAATGAACACAAAATGATCAGCTTTAAAAAAGGACTCGTAACTGGAAAAACTGAATGAAAAAAGAATGTTAACAACAAATACTTTTTCACACCCAACCCAGTTCTGCAGAATCAGAATCAACGTTGAGTTTAAGCAAGTGAATGAGCCAATTGGAGTAAAGTGCCATGCAGATTTAAATTTTTCCCACTTGTGATGAATGCAGCTATCGATTTTTTTTGCATGCAAGCTTGCTAGTTAACATTCATTTCAGTCAGCTGTTGGCTCTCATGCTGGCCTATAGAATCTTCCTGCCTCTTCGTGGCAGCCAGCTATAGGCTCTCACTCTGGCCAGTAGAAAATGGCTGCAAACTACATGAAAACTGCCGTAGAAGCAGAAAAAAATCAATTATTTCCACTATCAATGGGAGTTGGGAAATGCAAAGTCAGTCTTGGCCTTTCTGCTAACTTGGAGCATGTGCATATAAATTTTGGTGCAAATCCATTGAAAATTGCGGCCGTGCATTCATTACACACACACATCCTATCCTGCCTTTTATAGATAGAGATTTGACTATAT
>CAHIKZ030000069.1:2457500-2462500 GCA_903632075.3 Acanthosepion pharaonis
TTAAGTAATATAAATGGCTGAACTACAAAACTATCTAAGTCATTTCTCAGATTTAGTAAACTTTATGTATTAATTAATTAAATTATTTATTTTAAATATAAAAAAGTTTCATATGTATGTACAAAGAACAATGGGTCATACATTTACCTTCCATCATCTAGCTTTAGTTATAATTTCATTTTTCAGGAGGTGTTTTATCGGATTCATTCAAGTGTTTGTAGTACATTTTTATAGAGGTGTTTCGGTTAGGATATTTTATTTATACAATTTTTTAAGCGGTGTTTATGTTTTATACGTTTTATACAATTTTTAAATAAAGTTTAAAAACATTTTTTCCTGCCATTCAATTTTTTTTTTTTTTTTTTTTTTTTTTTTTATATATTATTTAAGGAAAATTTTTTTTTTTTGACAATGACGGCATATAATAAATTTCATTTCTCTGATTCAGTAAATTTTTATTTTTATAAACTTAGTAATATATATATATATATTTAATGATCTACAAATTTAGCTCTTCTTATTAACTTCCATTTTACTGTAGGTGTTTTATTCTTTTAGATGCCAGAAATATTTTTGAGAGAGATGTTTATTTTTATATTTATTTATAAATAGTTTATGTTGGTTGAATCTTTTTTTGAATTCATGGCTAGTGCAACCTATATAATGTTATCAGGATTTTCAATCGAAGAGATATTGCATTGGTATACTAATGATTCAGTGCAACATTTATTTTTGTAGTGGGCAATTTTGAGGGTTTCGACAATTACAGTTTTTATTTACATCAGTTTTTATCTTAATTTTTCTATTGTCTAAATTTTTTTTGGTTTTTGGTATAAGTGTTTATTTAAGATATTAGCATTATGGTTCTTAATGATTTTTTCTAAGTTCTTTATCCTATCAGGTGATTTTTATTGAAAATGACTTAGTTTATTTTCACAAGGGAAAAAATCTGTTTTTACCATTTTTTTTTTTATGCAAATAATTTTTCTACATCTGTTTTTTCTATGTTTTCCATTTTATTTTTTAAAATTATAAATAAATCAAAAATCTTATTTATATGATTTGTTGTTTACTTATGGATGTAATGTTTAATTATAGATGGGGGTGATTTGATTTAGGATGTATATATAAAGTTGGTGTTGGGAAGGTGTGTATGTATTTTTATTTAGATCTAAAGTTATATCTAGAAGTCTACTTTTTTATTTTAGGGGCCCATGCTTTTAAATTCTTTATATAATAACTTTCTAATTCTATCTAAAGTTCGTTGAAATGACCATTAGCCCATCGTCCCTGTACAAACCAAAATCTGTATTAATTTCATGTGTGGTGGAGGGGAGGAAGACTCAGCTGAAGTGATCCCATTGTGATTTTTTATTCTTAACCCATTCCTCAGGTTTATAAAATACATCCTCACCTTACCAAAATGTAGCTAATAAGATAAAAACTTCATAAGGAAAAAACACCCCGTGTTCAATTTGAGTAGAATATTCTGTAACCATGGAAACGTTTTTAGCTGTTTTTAAAACCTTTTGTTTTCTTGAAGATGAAATAGAACTAACACTTTTAATTTATTTGCAAAAATAAAATTAGGGGTTTTAGCTTCTATTTTTTAGTTGGAACTAGCGAAAATAACCATATTTTAAATCAATTAATTTATAATATTAATGCTCTGTAAATTTACATCACTATTTTGTAAAAATAAAATATCTGATTTTTATATCTTACTGTTCTTTCCATATATATATATATATATATATATACTTTAAAAATCATTTCTATATATATATATATACTTTAAAAATATTTTATATATATATATATATATATATATATATATAAAATCAATATATATATAATATATATATATATTTTATAAAACATTTTCAAACGGTAATTTTTTTTAAAATCTTTTTATTTTTTTTAAAAGTAATCTACATTATTATTTTAAAAAATAAATAAACAAACTTTGCATGTAATAAAATTGTATTAAATTGTAAATTCCTTTTTTTTATACAGTTTAAACAAGAAAATTTAAAATGTCATAAACTTTTGTTTTTTCACGTGTAAACTTTTTTTTGTTTTGTGATTCAACTGACCATTAATATACATGTATTATAAATATATATATATATATATATATATTTAATGAAAATATTTTTACATTTTAAAAAGCATTCTCTGCTTTCCTCTAAAATTATTAAAATTTAAAACATCGTTTTTATGTCTAAATGTTTCACTAAATTTTGTTTTGTGTAAAATTCTTTTTATATTTTTGCATTCTGAAAAATTAGTGTTTTAAGGAAACAAACATTTTAAGAACTAAATGACTCTAGCATTTTAAATATTTAAAGAAAGAAAATTAATTCATAAATAAATCATGTTTCCCTCAGGTTATCAGCAATATTTATTATAATAATGAAATTCCATTTGGTTTTCAAAAGACGAAGATGAACAAAAATATGAAAAGAAGGTTTGTTCACATTTATACTGAATGTAACATATGAGAAATGACAGGATGAAAAATGAAGCAAGAAGCGGCAATGACATATTTTTTTGTTAGCTTTACTTCTAGTTTAGGAATTATAAAATGAATATGGAGAACCTGTTTTCTTCGAGTCAAGAAACTGGTAAGATTCAGAAAAAATATGGAAAATTAAAGATTTTATCTTTTCTATCATCATGTATGTTGTATTGGAATTTACAAACATTTGTTCTATTTTCATGAAGGAGACAGTTTTGCTGAGACATATTTTAAACTATTTTATCTGTCAGAGGACCAGGATATATTATCTATCTATCTATCTATCTATCTATCTATCTATCTATCTATCTATCTATCTCTATTCATTATCTAACTATCATATATATTCATTATCAATCTATTTATCTATTCATCTATCTATCTAGCCAGCTAGCTAGCAAGCTAGCCATCTTCATTATCTATCTATCTATCTATCTATCTATCTATCTATCTATCTATCTGTTTCAGTCTGTTCATATCTATCTTTTTTATTTACTGATAGTACATCCGATATAAGGTCCAAGTGTCAGTCAAGGTAGATTGTTACTGAGTGTTATTGTTGTAAGGGAGGTGTAATGAAATTGTCCTCTCTCCATGTTAAAATTTTCTCAGATTCTTTTGCACTGAGTAACTCCTTGCATCTTAGTGGCTTTATCACCTTGCTTGGTGTGAAATAATGAAAAAAAAAAAAAACTTTGTAGTTTCCTAGTTAACAATCCTTTCAGAATCAGAGACTAATAAAAAAAATAAATTACTCACTTTTATTTCTTTTAAGCTTTTTAGTACTTACAGTCAAATCATTCTGAAGAGTGAAAAAATTAAGCAGTGTTGAGCTCGGTCAGTACTTAGATGGGTGACCACTTGGGAATGCTGGGTACTATAAGCAACTCCCTACAATCCAAAATATGTTTCAGTTTTAAATAAACCCCAAAGTCATAAATAACAAAATCTATCATTCAATAAATTTTAATGAATTATACAAACCAATATAAGCATTTTGCACCATCAGGGCTACCATATACTGAATGTATACCACTCAATTATTTTGCAAAGCAGTGACAAGAAACATAATAAAACATTAGGTAAATTGAATTTGATTCAAAAAATCATTACTGCACATGTGATTCCTAATGATAATGATAATATTACCTGTTTCCCTATAAGGAAACATTTGCCATTCATTGACAAAACAGCGAGTACTGCTTTCAATTGAAATTTATTGAAAATCTTTCTCTTAAAAAAAAATTTTTCAGGAAAATAAATTTCTCAAGTCCAGTAGCTGTTATTTCTCTTTCCATTATTTATAGGAGTTTCCTTCCTAACCTTTTATTTGAAGTAGTGTGGAATGTCCACATCTTGATTATTTCATTATTAGAAGAGAAAATAATGAAATGAGGGAGTTACTTGGGATATTCATTTTAGTTATTGCTGCTGTTGAAAGTCTTCAAGTGATTTGGTTTCTGTTATATGGTAAAGTTATTTATTTGTGATTGTCTAGCGTCAGTCCACAATGTTTGAAAGAGTCTGTCTTCATCAAGATTAACAGACTTCACTAACTCAAAGCCATTTTTAACTATTGATTAAAGTGGTTGTATACAGATGACAATTTTGATATTTCCAAATAAGTTTATAGATTTTAAAAAATAAGTTTCTCAAGTCCAGTAGCTGTTATTGCTCTTTCCACTATTGATGGGAGTTTTCTTCCTAACCTTTTATTTGACGTAGAGTGGATTGTCTACGTCTTGATTATTTCATTATTTGAAGATAAAATAATATGAGGGTGTTGCTTGCAATATTCATTTTATTTGTTGCTACTGTTGAAAGTCTTCAAGTGATCTGGTTTCTGTTATTTGGTAAAGTTCTTTGTTTGTGATTCTGTAGTGCCAGTCCATAATGTTCAAAGAATTATGATCCTCTCTAAGGCCTACAGGATTCACTTAAAGCCATTTTAACCATTAATCTTAGAAAGTGGTTTTATACAGCTGACAGTTTAAACTTTTCTCAATGAGTCTGCTGCCATGCATAGCATCAATATCATCTGATATGTCTCTATCTGATAAAACTGAGAATGTGACTATAGTTTTTAGGTTAATGTTTTAGTTTTGCCAGGTTGATTATATTCCACAGTTTACAGAAAATGGTTGACTACAGCTGACAGCTTAGATATTTCTGAACAGATTTGGTACCATGCATAACATCCATATGAAAGGCTTCATCTGACAAGGCTATTGAAGAAGATGACTCAAGTTTTCATGTTAATGTTTTGGGTTGCTTTCCACATTTGCAATGCATTTCTATAGTAAAACACTCCTATATAATAATAATTATATATGTAATGGCCGTAATATTTTAGTAATACTTACATTAATTTTGTTTGTTAATTAAGTTAGTTTTGTTTGGCAGCATTGAATGAAATGAAAGCAAATCAAATTCCCCAATTATAACAATCTCACAGGCCTTGTACAGAGTAAACATCATT
>CAHIKZ030000069.1:2467500-2487500 GCA_903632075.3 Acanthosepion pharaonis
ATGAATAAAAAGGCAATTTAAAATGAGTCGAATGTGTATGAAGGAAGATTAAAATGATGAGTAGAATGAGAAGGAAAATTAAAATTATGAGTAGAATGAATAAAAAGGCAATTTAAAATGAGTCAATGTGTATGAAGGAAGATTAAAATGATGAGTAAAATGAGAAGGAAAATTAAAATTATGAGTAGAATGAATAAAAAGGCAATTTAAAATGAGTCAAATGTGTATGAAGGAAGATTAAAATGATGAGTAAAATGAGAAGGAAAATTAAAATTATGAGTAGAATGAATAAAAAGGCAATTTAAAATGAGTCGAATGTGTATGAAGGAAGATTAAAATGATGAGTAAAATGAGAAGGAAAATTAAAATTATGAGTAGAATGAATAAAAAGGCAATTTAAAATGAGTCGAATGTGTATGAAGGAAGATTAAAATGATGAGTAGAATGAGAAGGAAAATTAAAATTATGAGTAGAATGAATAAAAGGCAATTTAAAATGAGTCGAATGTGTATGAAGGAAGATTAAAATGATGAGTAGAATGAGAAGGAAAATTAAAATTATGAGTAGAATGAATAAAAAGGCAATTTAAAATGAGAAGGAAGATTAAAATGTGAGTGAAGGAAGATTAAAATGATGAGTAGAAGAATGAGAAGAAAAATTAAAATTATGAGAAGAATGAATAAAAATGAGTAGAATGAATAAAAAGGCAATTTAAAATGAGTCGAATGTGTATGAAGGAAGATTAAAATGATGAGTAGAATGAGAAGGAAAATTAAAATTATGAGTAGAATGAATAAAAAGGCAATTTAAAATGAGTCGAATGTGTATGAAGGAAGATTAAAATGATGAGTAGAATGAGAAGGAAAATTAAAATTATGAGTAGAATGAATAAAAAGGCAATTTAAAATGAGTCAATGTGTATGAAGGAAGATTAAAATGATGAGTAAAATGAGAAGGAAAATTAAAATTATGAGTAGAATGAATAAAAAGGCAATTTAAAATGAGTCGAATGTGTATGAAGGAAGATTAAAATGATGAGCAGAATGAGTTACAAGGAAAATTAATATGATGAGTAGAATAAGTAAAAAGATTAAAATGAGTAAAATAATGAGTAGAATGATTAAAAATGTGGCCTTTTTTTATTAAAAACAATAACTCTTTTTCTTTTCTATGACATCGTCTCTTCAGGATGTCAGTGATCATGTCTCTCCATAGTTTTCTGTTCTTTGTAGATTTAATCAATGTTTGTCCCTTTATCACCCTTCACTGTCATCATGCTGTCATCCATATATGCAAATTGATTTATTAATTGATGTTTCCCTCTGTTGCTTTTTTTTAATATACTTGTGAGTGTCAAATTCTCCAAGTCCTCTTTCCGTGTTTTGTAATCCAAACATTTAAACAGTCTCTTTCTGATAAATTTCTATTTCATTCCCGTTTTCCTTATATCTTCTTTGTTGTTCACATGTTTAGTCCCTAGTATTCTCAGCATCCTTCTGTAGAACCATATCTCTGCCAGAAAAAAGTCCCCTCTTTATCTGTGAGAAAACTTTCCAGCATTAACTGCTATACAGGAGTATAGATTCAACTATCTGATTTTAAGTATGAGCGTCTTTCTAGTTGCCATTTTTTCTTAGAACCTCCTCATTGCTCTCATGTTCTGTCTATGATATTCACAACATCTATCTGGAGAAGCCATCACTGTTTCTTTGAGTCTCTTCATCTGTTAGGAAATTATTCTAAACTGCCATATGCAAAAATAGATATGACATGTCAGTTCAGCACTTTTTTCTTTGTTTCTAATGAAATATTCCAATGTCTTAATACTTTGCTTAGTTTCTGGAAGACATCTTTCTGATACACCTTTAGGTTTCTGTGTCACACTTTACATCATCAGCTTGAGAGTTAAATCTCTATACTTGATGCCTCCAAATTAAACCTCACACCTTTGGATTTCTTGCATTGTCTACTTATGATTATTTTGTTTGCTACCTTCTTGAGGTGATTTTGTAATTTTCCTCTTGAATCAGTGCACACAAACACAAACACATACACACACACACACACCACACACACACACACACACACACACATACATACATATATATATATATATATGCCACTTTGTAATTGATAGGGATTATTCTATGGATGACATTAATCCAATGAGAGCTCAATGTAAGTTACAGTGAAATATATGGATTGATTTAATTTCTTAAAAACATTCGGTCTGAAGAGATGAATATAACAATATTCCTGAAATAAATAAGAACTAATATTGACTTTTAAGGTGTTTACTTATTTTATCATTATATATATATATATATATATAAGTGAACATTGAAGTCAACACTTAGAGGCAACAGGCTGTTTCATGCTAGATGTAATCATCAGGCCTGACGATTGCATCTAGCATTAAACAACCTGTTGCCTTTAAATGACTTCAATGTTCACTTTATATTTACACACTCTATCTCTGATACTGATCACTTTATTCCATAAATATAGCACACCTTAAGTATAGTATATTTATATATATATATATATATATATATATATATATATATATATATATATATATATATATATATATATATATATATATATATATATATATATATATAAAAGTAGACATTGATGTCAAAGCCCAGTTGGTCAATTGAGGTCACAGGGGTGGGTCAGTTCATGGTAGGATGTGTTGGTTGTCAAGGTGATGAGGGATTGGCATAGCTAGTAAGCCTGTTCTATGAAACAGAGGGAGCACAAGTGTGTTGCATGCTTGTGGAGTCAAAGTTGCTGCTTGATGGTAGGCCTGTGTTTCTACAAAACAGTGGTAGCAGAAGTAGGTTGCATATTTGCAGAGTTGGAGTCACTGTTCGCAAAGTCAGTGACACTTTCTGTTTGCACTAGCTGGAATTGCTTTCTTGCGGATTCGGAGTTGCTGCTAGCAGAGTCGGATTTTCCGAGGTGATGGCATTGGTCATGATGAAGGCTTGTATCTTGGTATTGTTGACATTGATGGTTGGTGTCTGGGGCCGGGCGGTATTAAATCTGGATAGTCAGCTGCTGTAGTGAGTTGCGTTTACTGAGGTGACAGCATAAGTGACAAGGAAGGTTTGTCGCTAGGTGGTTTTAAGACTGGTCTCTGTTATTTTGGTGTGTAAAGATTTGGGTCATTAGTCAAGCCTTGGTATGGTAACAGTCATGTTGAGAGGAGCAGTCATGGCAGCAGCAGTGGCAGTTCCCTATATCTTAGCAGGTGGCCTATTGGCCCACAACTGCTATGGTCATTATGGGCAGCCTGCTTTTAAACAGATCTGGCAGTCCCCAGAGTCATCTCCTTTTCTGGCGGAAATGTCTGCAATGAGTCAGCATCGCTTTCATTGTGGAGGCAGGCTTTGTGAACCAGATGTGATGCTCAGAGCCTATGTGCAGAAAATAACTTTTTTTATTTTGTTCTCTGCCTTCATAGCATTTACTTCTGACCAGTATATAGAATGAATTGAAAAGAGATCTAATTGCAGCAGAGTATAGCATAGTTGCCATTTTCTTTAGAACCTCCTCATTGTTCACATATCCTGTCTATTATATTCTCAACATCTATCTGGGGAACTCATAACTGTTGCTTCAAGTCTTAGCTTCATCTATAAGGAAATTATCCTAAACTCACTGCCAAAAAAGAGAATAGATATGACATAGCAGTTCAGCAATCTTTTCTTTGTTTCTAATTACATTTTCTTATCCCTTAATATTTTGTTTAGATTACACTGTGTAACATGATTTTTGTCCTTGAGTAGCAACTGTTATTTCCTCTTTGCTTCCACCTGAAAAGTGTGTAAAATAGCTAATATTTCCTTCAAACTTTTCTTTTGAGACTAGGATAATGATATTTCTGAAAATTACCTATTTCCATTGGGAAATCTGGTGAATGTGAATATTCTCATTCATTTAAAGTAAGAAAAAAATTACATGTGATTCAAAAGAAGCATTTATTTTTCTAGAATTACATAAGAGAGACCCATAGAATTTTAGAAGTGAGTAGTTTTTTACTTATACTGTAAATTTCTTTTGTGAATCAGCCTCCAAATGTAGTCTCCCATCAAATATTCATTATACGATCCTTGCTAGCAGCATTCAAAGTCCAGTATATCCTAATAGAAATGGTCATCTTGCTCCAATGAGTATACCCCCATGTTCTTCTTGAATTTATTATGGTTAGCGTCAAGGATATGGACTCTGAGAGACATCCTGCAGCCCATTTTGCCATAGTTCTTCACCAGGGTCTCAACAAGCTCTACATAGTCTTCAGCCTTTTGATTCCCCAGGAAGCTATGAACCACTTTTGACAAAACTGTCCCACATTGCTTTCTCAATCCTAATGAACTTCTGGAGGAATTCTTCACTCTCAATGATCCCCTTTATTTGTGGTCAAATGAAGACACTAGCTTTGACTTTTTTCTGCAGATAGCTTCAGTAAAAATGTCTTGAAGGTACCAGAAGACTGCAAACTAGAGTGGTGATGAATTGTTTCATAAGGACCAATTTTAAGGGAAGTTTAGGAAACAATACTTTCTGGGGGTTCAACAGTAGCTCCTATTTAATGTTATTCCTCCCCACACTGAACTTGGTCAGCCTTGCCTGTGGTAATGGGCCACAGCATCTCTGCTGTCCCAAAAGCAAATAACATGGAAATTTGGTAAAGCCACCTTGGAGACCTATCAGGAAAGCCACCATTTTGAAACTCCCAACCATACTCTTTCTATTGCATAGCATCTAGAAATATCTTCACACTACTGTCTTCCTCTTTCAGCTGCATCGGGAAAGAGATCGATTCATGTTCCTCATATCAAGCAGCATGGCTTTGAGGCTCCTGGTTGAGCTGTCAACAAACAGGTCACAAAGGATAAGTTTATAAGGAATAATGGTCATTTTCTTCGCTTTCTAGACAGAAGCAATTTGGAAATAACACTGACTGACCAAAGACAAAAACACATCAAAATTTTATCACATAGTGTTATAGAAGGCACCCTTAACTATTCCAATGTTTCTTTGAATTTCTGTATCATATTTTCAGTCATCTGCTAAAGTATTTACCAGGTATTTAAATTTTCATACTTGCTTGATTTTGGGGTTTCCAATTTGGAGTTTAAATTTTCATCTATTCCAATTCCTGACAACCACACTGTTAAGTTAGTACCTAACAAAGAGTTTATTTGCCTGAAGAGATTTTAGTGCAGTGTAAGACTGATTTGCTTAAAGGATTATACACACAGACTCACTCTACACCTTTCTGACCATATCTCAATTAGATCTCATTTAAATATTCATGTAGACCTACCGGACATTATATACTTGTTGACAACACTAATATAATAGCATCGTCTAAATGCAAAAATAGGCTAAAAATAATGGAAGTCTTATTAATAAAAACAAACAAACCAACACTTAATAATATTAACTTTGAACATGGACATAATATCTTGACCGTGTTTTGAAAAATGAAAACATTTTATAAACATACATACAACAAACTATTTCTTATTTTAACAGTTAAAATATAATCCTTGAAAATGGCTAAATGTATAGTCGAAAGCACTCGGATAAAAAGAACATTCGGACAGTTTTTATATAATTTGTCATCCTAAAAGAAAAAAAATTATTAGATCGCATGAGAAATTGTATAAAAAACTAAATAAAAGCACCTTTTCTGTTGTTTTCAATGAAATGTGCATGAAAGAAGGATTGCTGCCCTAAATACACAAATATATATATATATATTTATATATATATATATATATATATATATATATATATATATATATATATATATATATTTATGAATAAAAATGACAATAGGAAAATTAGTAATTGCTGACGCATTTCGTCCAATGTAGACTTTATCAAAGCAAAATACGAAAAAGTCCACATTGGATGAAACGCATCAGCAATTACTAGTTTTCCTATTGTCATTTTTATTCACAAATATCTTCTCTACTGGTTAAATCAGAGAAATTTTCATATATATATATATATATATATATATATATATATATATATAAGCCTAGAATGGGGTCTCAAGCCTTGAATGACTTCCTAGAAATGATGTTATAATAAAAACACTCAATGTACTTGGACTATTGTAATTGTCTGAGTTGGGTGTCAAGTAGAGTGTCTGACTTTGTCTCAAATCATTATGACAAATCATTTGTCAAGCAGGACCCACCTTACAAGATTAACCCCATTTGCCTCAAAAAAAAACAAGGCTATGAATGATGAAAAATGAAATGAGTTTACATAAATGGATGAAAAAACAGAGTCAAATTTAACAAATCTCACAAATCTTGTTCATAGTAACATTTACAGCAGAATAATAGAAAGGATTACCAGTTCCTTTTGTGGATGTTAAGTGTTATGTAGTGTACGAAAGGTTTTTCTTCCTCTATATGAGTTCGAATCCCTTGTTGCCAAGTTGTTATGTAGTGTACAAAAGGTTTTTCTTCCTCTGTATGAATCCGAATACCTCATTGCCAAGTTGTTGTATATATGGCGAACAAATTTTTTTTTTCCTCAGTATGAGTTCGAATCCTCGTCGTCAAGTCGTTATGTAGTGGTTTCACAGTGGAGGCTTGTATTTGTACTAAGTCGATCCTAAAATAGGTTCGACGTACAAAACGTTAGGAACTTGATATAATAGGTAATGACGCAGTAATCTAGTTGTGGTAGCTGATACTTTAATATCCGACTATTGGTCGTCTGACATTGACTGACTGACCAACTCACTGCCGACTGACTTGTTACTCTTACTACTCCTACTTATTATAGGTGGGAAAGTCTATTAACTATAGAATAGGTGTGTTCCACTATAACATTAAGATTAGTGAATGGACAGTTGGCTACCAGACAATTGCATCCCTGGACATTTGTGTCTCTAGACAAATGCATCCCTGGATAATTGCATACGTCTGATAATTTTTTGAAGTTACCATTTTTATTTCAAAGAGCTGATTAATATAGAAATTTGCAGACTGATACCTCTAATTAATCTAAACACGCAGAAACGTATTTACCATAAATAAAAAAAGAGACAAGAATTTCTTTTTTAAAACAAGTGAAAATTAAGCTAATAGTTTCAGTTCACTCCAGCAGTGTGTACCACAAACATCTGACAGATTCTGAATTTTATTGATTATATTTTTATTTGGAATCCATGTCTAAATTCTGAAAATCAAACACTGCTTGAAGAATATTTATGGACAAGGAAAATTACAGCTACCACTGTCATAAGAAAAAATGCCAATGAAACAAAAAAATAATGGTGATGTGTAGAGCAATCTTACAAAACTGTTAATCTGTCATTGCATTTTAAACAAAAATAAACTTTAAATTATTTTTTATTTTGTTTCTTTTATTTCTTTATAAAAATATTATGATTATTACCTATGCTATTTTCAATATTATGATTATTACCTATGCTATTTTCAATATTATGATTATTACCTATGCTATTTTCAATATTATGATTACTACCTATGCTATTTTCAAAATTTATGGTAATTGCCTTTAAAAATTTCAAAGAATTTTCAGAGATAGGCAATTATCCAGGGATGCAAATGTCTGATATGCAATTGTCCACAATGAAAATGTCCAGTCAAGAACTACAGGTAGTTTGAATTCAAAGTTTTCTTTTTAGACTGCTGATGGTATATGGAGACTACACCCAGTTTATATATCCCCACTTCTTGGCCGTACCCACAAGATCCAAAGAAATACATGGAATTACATTTAAAGATGGCTTGGCTGCAGACGCTTCCAGAAAGTTGCCAGTATTAACAGCCAACTGCCTTTGGGACTCTGCTCCAGAGTTTCTGTCTGGATTTCTATAGCCTTTCCATGTTTTGGATATGACAGCAAGTCAGCAGAGATTTATGTTATATTCTGTGCTAATAGGAAACATGGTGGATAAAATTAAATATAGAATTATATTCCATGCTAATAGGAAACATGGTGGATAAAATAAGTAAAGGTTTATTGTAATAAGCAGTACAATAAGAATAATGGTAACAGTTATGCACAAGGTCATCGCAAGTCAATCCAGTAGTAAGTGCTACTATTGGAAGGTTGGTAGTTCTTGCGTAAGTCTGAGTCATACTCAACAGATCCCAGCTAGAGTATCTAGCAATTGCCCACGCAGTCACATGTGGCACAAGGCAGAATTTTATGTAGGTTTCCTGAGGCTGTAGGCTCAGCTAAATAATCCCCATATAAATGTATTTTTATGTGGATGTCCTTAGTATCACAACAGAGGAGAACAATTCTAGAAAGAAATTATTATGGTAAAGGTTAAAGACTGCAAAAATATACAATGCAGTTCTTGGCCAAGCTTTCCACCGACTGACCAATGATTACCCTGCATTACATTTCAATTCTCAATCTCATTGGTGTGCGCTAAAAGCCGAGCAAGGGTCCACTGCATGCTCACAAGGTAACAAGATCAAAGACACCATGTTGGATAATGATAACACAAACTGTTTCTCATATTATCAAATAGCTGTTTTATTCAGGGCTTTGCCTGCTTACCAAATAGGTGACATTGGATAATTTCTGCTCTGTGAATCTCTTCCGTCTGCCAACTCTTTGTCTATCTACACATCTTGGCATGGTGGTTGGTGATACAAATGGATGGCATCGTAACCATGCAACGGACAAGTCCATTTCTTGCTAAGAGCAAACCAGAAATGCTACTGATTCCAAGCATGACTGTTCATATAGACCAGCACCTGGATACATCCTATTTCTGATTTTGTTATCACTTGATCTCCAAAAAGAATCCCATCCACAATTTTACTAAGTTCCTCTTCAGTCAAAGTGCATGCTGCTTAGAAGACCGAATTTCAAAAGGAAACATCCACTGGTCTATCAGACAGAAACACATGAGATTGAGATAAAACAAGTTCTTGCTTTTTCTATGTGGATGTTCATATTATCACATATTTCGCTCCCAACAACAATAAAAGAAAACATTTCTTTAAATAAAATAAAACATAAAGAAATTGTTTAAACTTTTATTTTCATTGATTTTCTCAGAAAGACTGGCAGACATGTTCATAAAACTGTCAAAATTTCAAACTTCTTTGAGGTTAGCATATAAAATACCCTGAGCATGTAACAAATTTCTAAATAGTAACACACAGAAAAGAATATTGTCCTCGGGAGACCACAGACTAGAGGCAATAAATTCTTGTATGAGAATCATGTGTCTCAAGAATTTATGCTTGCAGCAGAAGGAAGAATTCATGTTTTTATTCCCTGTTAATGGAAGCTGAAATGAATGCGTCTACTTATCCCCCAAGATTTTCATAAATTAATTTTGGTCAAAGTCTAAGGTGTATAACTCTATTTAACAGTGACATTGTTTCCTTCTGGACACAATAACTTAATCATTGATATAATAACTAATATCACCATCTTTGTCTATAGCTTTGAAAAGAGGCATTAACATAATATAATATAATTAGGACAACAGAACCTATTCTTTGTATATTTTCTGTTGTTAACACATTTCCGACTGTCATACAGAATACAAAAGTTGAAGAATGGATTGACAAAAATTCTGTTTTAATGATAGTATGAGTAACCTTGACATATTTGGGAAGGATATTAAAATAATCTGTAACTTGGATAATATTGGGTGTTGATGTATTATTTTCTCCATTGTTATTATTTGTTGCCTGTAACAGGGTTGATATAAATGGCATAAATCAAAATGCATAAGCCTACAATGATATAATATAAATAATAAAAACTTGAGACAAATGTTGACATAAATAGCAAGAATTTGTATTTCCTTTTTGCAATGTGAATTACAAAATATTGGTATGGTGTGTGTATAAATGTTTTCAGTGTCTCTTTTGTTTAAAAGTCAGTGCTTATTTCATCTGGTTCCAAGAATTTCATTTGTAAGGATACGTTTGAAATTACCTGTTTTTAATCTTCCTGGAGAACTGACTAGACATGTGTTTCTGTACTGCTGCTTGTCTACTGGTACCCTTGTCTATTCTACTGACTCTCTTGTGGTGGAACAGTCGTTTTTATAATGATAAAGGTTAGGATGATAAAATAACCTTCTTTTATATCATCACAGATTACAAGGTTATTTTTAGAATGATGAAATATCCTTATTTTTATTATCACTACTAATGGCAAACCTATTTTTTAGAATGATGATTTTATTTTCATCATTCTGGACCATAACAAATCCAGAACCCATACTGGAATAAAACCACTTGTATACGGAGAGAAAATTAATTCAGTAAATCTACAAAAATAGAAAGGGGTGTAAGACAAGGACGTATTGTCTCACCAGACTTATTTAAACTTTACAATGAGGTGATTCTGATAGAATTAGAAGTCCTACCAGGATTTATAGCAAAAAAGGTATCCTGTCTTCTTTTCAATCACAATCAGTGAGACTACCACAAAACTCCATACACAAATGCACAACTACTTGACTCATCAACCTTTTCTGCCTGTCTGATTTTTTTCTCACTCATGCTCATTTTATCAAGGGGCTGAGATTCAGAAATTTGCATAAGACACAAATTTGTCTTGCAAAATATCTGTGCTCTGAGACCAAGTTGTTCATACATTGTAGCTTTTAGGTCAGCCATATTTTCTTTCTTGTATTTTGCACGCAAGACATGTATGAGAGAGTTTTGTTTTAGGTGGTAAGTCATTTTTCCCTTTCACAGGATTCATTATTGGCAGCCACAATCTTAACAACATTAGATATACAGATGACACGGTCTTGAGAGCAGACATAGAAAGGAAACTACAAAAAAACTCCCACAAAAGAGTAGGAGAAAGGATAAAACATCAATTGCAAGAAATAAGAATGCATGGTTGTTAGCAAATGGGAGAGCCCAACAAGCAAATTGTGAATCGGAGATACCAAAATAAAACAAGTACAAAAAGTGTTTTAAATTGATGATAGAAAGTGAGACACTGACTTAAAAAATTGCATGGGTTAGTGAAAGATGCCTTCCAAAACCTAAGCAAAGTATTAAGAAACAGGAAAATTTAATTAAAAACAAAGAAAAGTATACTGAACTGTTATGTAATATCAATCCTCCTATATGGCAGTGAATACTGGAAAATCTCCTTGCATAGGAAGAAGTGACTTGAAACAACAGAAATGTGGTTCTACAGAAGGATGCTAAGAATACAATAGACCAAACATGTGAGCAACAACAAAGTCTTAAATGGAAACAGTCTTATACTGAATATCAGAAAGAGATAGATGAAATTTCTAGGGCACCTAATGAGGAAGGAGGGTTTGGAAAATTTGATACTGAGAGGACATATTGAGAGTAAGAGGAACAGAGCACAACACTGCATAACCTACCTAGTGAGCTTGTGTAAATGGATGGCAGAAAAGCGTTTAGCAGAGATAACAAAAAGATGTAATTTATTAGGAACTACAAAGGATAGAAAGGTGTGGAGAGCCATGACCGTGAACATCATGAATGGACACAGCACACAGAAGAAAAAGATAAAGTAACTAATGTCACTGAACACCTGTTATACTTTGGACTGAAAAGCAAAATTCTTGGTTTAACTGTCTGGGGGGAAGACAATGTTCTGCATTGAAAGCATGGGAATCCACTTCCCAAAGTTCAAGGTATTCTCTTTTACTGGCAAACTTTTTGGATTTCTTCCAGTCTGCAGATGGCTGTGAGTAGTGGCTGGTGTCATCAATCAAAGAGCAAGTGCAATGACGAATGTTTGGGATGATCAAACCGCTGATACCTGACTAAAAAGAATGAAGACAGAGACTATTACCAGGGTGAGGCAAAGCAACCCATGTAGAGGCTAGTGGTGTATTCATAGCAAAGAACTTGATGTGTGTATTGACACAAGTTCTTTGGCCACTGGAGTTCTGCTTGAATCACGAGTCAAACATGCATCACATGAAACTTGTGAAGCTAGATGCTATTATAAAGAGGGTAAACTTAGCCATACCCTAGAAAGTTAAGACAGTACATTTAAAAACTGATTCACTATGGGCACGTGTCAGTGGCTCATGAAAATGCTGACATGCAAAGCCAGAGTGAGCCCTAAGGTTGCAAGTGAAATGCTGATCAGAAGCTTATTAGAGTTGGTTAAGGAGTATATGCTATTGATGGATGATACACTTGTCAAACCAAATGAGAACAGAGCAGAAAAAACCACCAGGGTCCCACAGAGATGGCTGGAAGCAATGAAGAATGAGGCAGAACCTGTGCTACAGTTATGTGCTGCAACTAGCAGTGGTATGGAACCAAGTCAGATAAGGCAAATACACGTACATGGTGTAAAACAAACAATGTACTTTGTCAGAAAAATTACTACATCTATGATGAAAGAGGCCATGAGATCTGCTGTTATATCCGTCATGGAATGTCTGTCAATTGATCTGGTACCAATCTGATGACAAAAAAAGAAACTGGAGATAGCAGATATATTGCATAGACAAGGGATGGATATTACCCATTACAGGGGTACTCACTACTGTGGGTCTACTTGGTTTGCCATTTGGTGACCTCTACATCAAGAAGATTGGGCTACTGTGATCCAATGTCTCAGTTCTATATCTTTTCTGAGAGGAGCCCACTTAAAGAAATCTTGACAGTATAGTATTTAACAGCAGGAGCTTTAGAACGTTTGCTGAGATGTGGGGTATACCCCTGTGTTTCCGATGCGCATATGTGCCATCTTGGAACAGCATTGTTGAAAAATCACACAGATTCATAAAGTGGATTGCTACCAGAAAGCAATGCTCTGTCCAGTAAGTGGTTTACAATGTTACATCAAAGTATGGTGTTTGCGGTGCAACTTCTCTGGCTAATGCTTTGTATCAGTGTTTAGTCTGAGAGAAAGGTGTTGACAGGATCCCTCTTCTGAAGCCTGAGTGGAAGCAGGATATGTACAAGAAAGGGGGCGTTATACTAGTAAGGAGTCTGCTGAACAGATGCACAAGTAAATGAAGGATGGGGAGAGTGACTGGATTTGTGAGTCCCCAAGTGGCTTACGTGGATGGAATGCCACACCATGTGAGAGACCTCTGCCCATTTCCCATATAGTGAGCAGTTCTGTAGAAGACAAAACCACCATGTCGAGTGACAATGAGATGCATATACCTGTAATGAAGGACAAAGATGACGATTCAACTGATGTTGATTCTACTCAATCAAGCAATGGTGACAACAATGAATATCGACACATAGTGACAGGGTCACCTCAAGAAGCAAGTGAGGCTGCCAAACCACTTCTTCAAAGAAGCAGCAGATATAAAAGGCCACCCTCCCCCAGCTACTACCAGTGTGATAGTGTGGTCAGATGGGTGTAGTGGACACAGACTGACCCCCCGCCTATGTAAGTGACATAAGATCACCTGTACCGGATCTGCATAGACTGTGATGTCTCATGTGATTGAAAATCTGTGTAGTAATCTTGCTACCACCAGAATGACAGGATTGAATTTCGATAACTCAGCAACATATACTTGCACATCCTCACCTAATCATCAAATTATTTATTCTTATTTTTTATAGCATTCCATCAAGATGAATTACAAAATACAAAATACATCTGATGTTTGGACAAGGTCAATTGGTCAGATTTCAGAGGTAGGCTGAACCAAGAACTTTTCCTCACTCTTTATATATGTACCATTCTATTACAAATCAACTGACAACCACAGGTGACTCACTCAGAAAAAAACTGGAAAAATTCACAGCTGTTCCATGATGAAATCTATTGACAAATGTCAAAAAATTATGTGTGTCTAGAGCTTATGAAATGCAAGTAACAACCGCTCAGTTGTACTTTCAAATTATATTCTGAATATTGTTTAGAAATCTCTTTTTTTAAGTGCCATGTCAGGTTGTAAATGATTATGGCACTCCACAGCTTCCTTTCCTCTTTAACATTTGTAAAGTGTGCATTGCCATGATTGTTCTTTGGAAAGATAGTTGTTTAATCAACAGTTTTAAAATCAGAGTTACCCTTCTCCTAGATTGGTTGCAAAGGCATCTACCCAACTTTAGAATTATACACACACACAAACACACAGAGGAAGTGCTGAAAATTTCTTAGCTCAAAAGAAATCTGATCAAATGACAAAGTATCAGATATTTTTGAGAGCAAAAAAACAAACAAACTTTAAAACCCCTTCATTTTTACACACATTCACTTGATGCATCTGTTCCCTGTATTTTTTTTATAATGAAATAATTTTATTCATATAAATTTACAACATCCTTACCTAGCCATCAAAGTATTTATTCTTATTTTCTATAACATTCCACCAAGATGAATTACAAAATACAAAATCATCTGATGTTTGGACAAGGTCAATTGGTCAGATTTCAGAGGTAGACTGACCCAAGAACTTTTCCTCACTCTTTATAAATGTACCATTTTATTACAAATCAACTGACAACCACAGGTGACCCACTCAGAAAAAACTGGGAAAATTCCATGCCAAAATCTATTGACAAATGTCAAAACATTTTGTGTGTTTGGAGTTTGTGAAATGCAGGTAACAAACACTCAGTTGTACTTTCAAATTATATTCTGAATAATATGGCTTAGAAACCTCTTTTATTACATGGCATATCTCTTCAGGCTGTGGGTGATCATGGTATTCTACAGCTTCCTGTTAATATTTGTAAAGTGTGCATTGCCATGATTGTTCTTTGGAAAGATAGTTGTTTACTCAACTGTTTGAAAATCAGATTCTCCTAGATTGGTTGCAAAGGCATCTACCCCACTTTAGAATTACAAAAACACACAGAGGAAGTGCTGAAAATTTCTAGGTTCAAGAACAAATCTGATCAAATGACAAAATGACAGATATTTTTGAGGGAAAGGGCTTCTTGGTCAGGAAAAAAAAGAGAAGTTTAGAGTTCCTTCACTTATACACATACTAGCAGCATGACCCGGCGTTGCCCGTGCTTGATTCAAAAATTGTATGACTCATACAGCACTCGCAATCACTTGACTTAAAATATTTTTGCCCTTCCTTGCCTTTAAAGGAGTACCCTTTGCCGTGCTGATGTTGCTACATGCCTTACTTCTTGCCTATCTCACATTGTGAATTTTTTCTAAGCTCTATACTAAACATTAAATCTGTTACGAAAAAAGAACTAAACAAAATGAACACAAAACGATCAGCTTTAAAAAAAGGACTCGTAACTGGAAAAACCGAATGAAAAAGAATGTTAACAACAAATAATTTTCACACCCAACCCAGTTCTGTGGAATCAGAATCAATGTTGAGTTTAAGCAAGCGAATGAGCCAATTGGAGTAAAATGCCATGCAGATTTAAATTTTTCCCACTTGTGATGAATGCAGCTATCGATTTTTTTTGCATGCTAGCATGCTAGTTAACATTTGTCAGTCAGCTGTTGGCTCTCACACTGGTCAGTAGAATATTCCTGCCTATTTGTGGCAGCCAGCTATAGGCTCTCACTCTGGCCAGTAGAAAATGGACGCAAACTACATGAAAACTGCCACAGAAGCATTAAAAAATTGATTATTTCCACTATCGATGGGAGTTGGGAAATGCAAAGTCGGTCTTGGCCCAGCTAACTTGGAGCATGTGCATGTAAATTTTGGTGCAAATTCATCGAAAATTGTGGCCATGCATTCGTTACACACACACACACACACATTCTGCCTTTTATAGATAGATATTAGGTTGATCTTTTCTGTATATTTTCCGAGATTGGTTGGTAAGGCATCTTGGTAAAAAAAATCACAGGTGTTCTTTGATCAAATATATTAACAAATATCAAAATATTAGATCAGTATCTTTAAAAATTACTGCATATAAATATTGAGCAAAAAGTTCTGGAAACTTTTGCATGAACCATACATTAATGCGCTGCGTACTCACATAAATGAGAAATGCTAGTGTTGGCTATCATTTATCTATGTTACTATCTACATTTATCTATTATCTTGTCAATCCGCTTCCTTCATTGATTTTATTCTCAGTCTTTTCTGTTCCATCTTTCACCCTTTCTAATTTGACTTTTCTCTTTTGTGTCTTAACTCTTATATTCTGTTGTTTGTACTCCATCATGCACAGTCACACCCTTTTTTTTTTTTAACTTTGTGTCTCTCTTTCGTCTTTTTTCCTTTCCCAATTCACACCATGTCTTTAGTTACAAAATAAGTAAACTCAATCTCAGGCAGCACTGCACTTTTCTCCCCAAGAATGACCAACAAAATTGCTTCTTTCACTCAGCCTTGATTAGCCCAGGGCAATCTTGATTATTACCACCTGAACAGCTGTCCGCCAGCTACTTATGTATAAGTAAAGATGAATGTGTTTGCGTGTTTACTGAGACTGGTCATTGTCAATGGCTGTGGCTAACATCACTTCTTAAGGGGAAGACGTCTATTCAATCTTCTTGCATTAATTCAAGGGGAAGAGGCTGTTGAAACTAGCTCCAGTGCAGAGAATAATGAGTAACCGATACACCAGAGCATAAACACTGCTACATCCAACCCTGTATCTAAAGTTCTTGTTGAGACCTTCTTCATCACCCAGCCACCAACGAGAGCCATTCTCTATAGAAATCCAAAACCTTGATGGTAACGATGACATGATAAACATCAATAAGACATAGAGAAAGTGGTCATCTGGGGAGAGACGAGGGTTTTAATGTGGGTGGCAGTTAGTTTTACTTGTGATTTTTGGTCATTTTATTTTGCTGGTCACTTACGAAGGAAAGCCCAAGAGGAAGTGATGCAAAGACATAATCAGGAGACGATAACTTCTTGATATGTTGAGCCAGATCGCTTTCATATTGGAGTGGCTTTTTACTCAGTGAAAGTACTGAAGATAGGTGAAAGTAAAAATATATTTTTCAGTTCTCCCCTTACTTCTTCTCTCCTGCCTTTGCTTACGGTTGACCATTACCGACCCAAACCCCTTTTCCTATTCTATACTATTTCAATCAATATTCAATTTGTGTCGGCCATTTTGCCCTGAGTAATGGAATGTTCATGAAGTAAAAACACTAAAAGAAAAAAAGGAATAAAAAAAAATACATTCAAGTTGGTGCAAGTATACAACAAGATATATATATATATATATATATATATAGAGAGAGAGAGAGAGAGAGAGAGAGAAAGAGAGAGAGAGAGGATGCGATGGATAAATTGTCACCAAAATTACGCAAAAATGAAAATAACACTCACATCTCATTTTATCAGATATTACCAAAATTACACAAAAATATCTTAAAATGCCAAAGAATAAATTTAAACAATAAAATCTCGATTGGCATCAACCACAGCATTCGGAATCTCCTGCTGCTCTTCAGAACATTCTCCTTTAAGATGGTGAATGCTGCCATAATCCTTGCCTTCAATTCATCTTTGGTCTTACAAGGAGTTTTGTTGGTCGCTCTCTCAACTGTACCCCACACACTAACAAAGGGGGTTGCATTCTGGGGAGTTAGGTGGCCAGATGTAAGAGGTGGTGTGGTCAAAGAAATTGTCTGACAGCCATGTCTGTATACTCATGCTTGTGTGGCATTGTACAAAATCCTGTTAGACATAGGGTCTTCCAAAAGAAACTCTCTTGACCAAGGGCAGCACTACATCCTCAAGGCACAAACAAATTCAAGAGTTCATTTCTTATCAGAATGATCAGAGTGAGATTTCTGAGTTGCTGTACCTTCGCAATCACCATTAGACTCATCCAAATTTTTCCAAATCCTCTGCACTGTTCTCAGTTTGATATCCAAACACTCTGAAATGTTCATATTAGAGCTTCTGGTGCAAATGCCAAGCAGTATAGCATGTTGTTTCCAAATTTCTGGTGAAATGAATTGCATCATGGGACTCTTTTTCTCCCAGACAGTGCCCAACTGACCCTACTATACTGTGCAGTCAACAAAATCAAAAACAATGTGCATGAGCCAAATTAAAAATATAAAATGGGGACAATTTACTCATCGCACCCTGTATATATAAAGAAAAATACATGGGCATGTGACCAAGTAGTTAGAACATTCACTTTCTAACCATAAGACCCCAGTTTGAATCTCACCATGGTCAATTTGTCAGGAAGGCAACTAATTGATGTTTTCAGTCTTGAGGAGGCAATCCCAGCATGCAGCACCTTTGGAAAGTGCCTGAAAACCATACTACAGGTTGCGAGTGAAAGCCCTGTGAGTGAAATTGGGTAGACAGAACCGTTGGCTGCCATTGATGGCTGTGCTAGCATGAAGTCACAAGTCATCGTGACTGAGGGTTTGAGCATGCTGGCCTTGTTCAGACTACTGATCATGCCAGATAATGTGCTCTCTCTCTCTCTCTCTCTCTCTCTCTCTCTCTCTCAAACTATAAATAAGGTCAAGCACAGCATAGTTGTAGTATAAACCACAGGTTCACAAATGTGCCTGAGCAGACATCTGCAACAGGGATTGGCTAGCCATACTAGTAGACGGGCATCCTTAGATATGAGTGACCAGTTATTTTTAAATTTTAAAAAAGGAAATATAGTAGACTCCACACAAATACATATATTGACATATATGAATGAAAAGACAATGGTAAAACTAAAGTTTTTAGCTGACACGTCTCATCATCTGACAGATTTATCAAGACAAATGTGATGTTATAATTTTGAAACAAGTATGAATTTGACAGTTACTCAAAATTTTTAAGTTTAAGAACGCTCATAAAGATGCTATATGACATAATCTAGGTGCTAACGCGTAAACTTTTCACTTTAAATTTAAATTTCTTAAATTTAAAACTTTAGAGTAATTGTCAATATATATTTGTTTTAAAATAAAACCATCACATTTGCCTTGATAAAGTCCATTGGCTAAACTAAGTATAGTCTTCCTCTTGTCTTTTCATTCATTTTGTCTTTTGTACAGATATACCCCAACTGAGAATATTTACATGCATATATATATATATATATATATATATATATATATATATATATATATATATATTGAAAAAATACATCCCTACCCACTACCAAAACGTAACAAATAACGGATACAATAATACAGACATAATGAACACCCAAACACCCCTTGTCCAGTTGAAGTAGAAATGTGAATTATGATTTTAGCTGTGTATGATTACTGGGTTTTAAAACCCAGTAATTTTAAAAGTTACTCCAAAATTCGCTTGAGGATGAAATGGAACTAATGTCTTTAATTTAAGTACAAAATTAAATTCAAAGCTTTTAGCTTCCATTTTGAAACATGGTTAGAACTGTGTAGCAAAAAAAACATACTTTAAATAAATCAATTTATAATATTAATGCTCTGTAAATTTACATTGAGCACTATTTTGTAAAAAAAATAAAAATATCTATAAGAACACTGGATTATATATCTTACTGTTCTTTCTTTTATATATATATATATATATATATATATATATATATATATATATATTATGAAATGGACAAAGTCCAACAATTATTTTAAGACATTTTCATGTTATACATTCTTTTTATAGATATAAATATTTAAGTAAAGGCTGGTAAATGTTGTTTAATACTGTTTATTATAAACAGAGCATTTACTTAAATATTTGTATCTATAAAAATTCACATATAGAAGATAAGTGAATGTGAAAAGTGTGAGGTTGAAATAATATATCAGTTGAAATCTTCTTCTATGACGATATTTGGAAACCAATTCATTCCTTTTATTTAGTAAAATATTTTAATTCTTAAATTTAATAATTCTAATTTTCTCCTCCAAACATAAATCACATCTGCCCTTAAAGCTATTAGGAGTCTGAGAAAAACCTATGAATTGCCAGTCAGTTTAAAGGTTCAGGTCTTTCTCCCCCAATTCCCAAAATTTTGGGGAGAGAGCAGTTTGGTGCTTGGAAAAAAAGTGTCTGTGTTTATAAAGTCTTTTCTTCCATTCCCCCATAGAAATCCCAATATAAACATGGTGGATTGATC